>JAGSMP010000339.1:0-494899 GCA_029286625.1 Parnassius orleans | reverse complement strand
ATTTTTAGTTTTACGTACTAATAATGAATTAAATATGTGAACTTACCGTGAAATGTAATACCATCACTTTTTTTATGTTTATCATCACTGTTGTGTCAATATTTTACAACACAAACGGTCATTTTTACAATTTTCTTGAGCTCTTCTCCGTAAGACGTGACGTTGCGCACTGACGTATCGCTGAGTGAACTTACGCGGTTTCGCGTTAGTTTTACTTGCTTCACTTTCGGTGCGCGTACTAGTATTCTATACGTAATAATTCTATGGGAACCAACTTAACCTCCAAAAGTTTAAATTTCAAGTACATGTTCAATCTACCAACATTTACATGTCAAGTCTACCAACACGCGATAAAAGTATATTAATTAAAACTAACGAGTAGTTTCACCGTACCGCGCATCACAATTTTGGGGCATAAATTCAAAAGATAAATATCGGAGCGCGATGTTATTACCGCGGTCATCAATCAGTTTATCTCGCTCGTGCATCACTTGGAGTGCTCTCAGGAGACTGCAAATATTAATAGTGCTCATTACCATACGGGCTGGAGCTATTATTGTAAATGCCATAATCAAATTTCTGGTATTCTGGTGTATATTGTTTGCTGTAATTTTTAGATAGTAGGATAAAAAAAAGATTTAATATACAAACTTAGATGTGGGTATTATGCAAAATTTTTTTGTAATTTTGTGTGATTTTATGTTATTAAAAAGATTAACATTATTAGTAAGGTATTTTTATTTTAAATCCATTTATTTAATGAAATGAGTACCTAAGTTCGTAACGGGGAACCAACGCAATTCCCACTACCCATATCTTCCCGTGGGTGTCGTAAGAGGCGACAGAGGGAAACTGAGGCAGAAGATGGGCAGCAGCATCTTCTGATAACAGCAAATAACAATAAAAACTGCGGTTGCCAACCCGCTCGCCAAGCGTGGCAACTACAGCAATATCCCCAATGAAGAAAGTTACGAAGACGGCCCCAGTCCCCGGCGGCCCCGCTATTCCTGGCTACGGTGGCGACCATGGTAACGGCGGGGCAGGGGTGCTAAGAATCTCCGGTGGAGGTTCGGTTGCCACCTACGACGACTCGACCTGGCAACTTATAACGCACGCACTCTGAGGACTGACGAGAAGATCCTGGAGCTGGAAGAAGAGATAGACAAGTTGCGCTGGAATATTATAGGATTATCAGAGGTCCGAAGAGAGGGAGGACACGGTAATCCTCGAATCCGCAACTTGTTCTATCACCGGGAGGGCGACCATCTGTCCCAAGGAGGTGTCGGATTTATCGTCCACAAGTCTCTCGTTAACAACGTTAAAATTGGGAGTGTGTCGACGAGGGTTGCGTACCTTATACTCAGAATCACCAAACGGTATTCGCTGAAGGTCATACAGGTTTACGCACCAACTTCGGCACACCCGATGAGGAGGTAGAGAAATGTATGAGGATATCTCTAGAGCCATGCATTCCTCTAAAACCCACTATACGGTGTTAATGGAGACTTCAACGCAAAGCTAGGCACAAGAGAACGGTGAGCTGAAAGTAGGAAATTCGGAATAGGGCAACGGAATCCAAGGGTCCAGCAGCTGGCCGACTTCATGGAGAAAGAGGACTCTTAATGATGAACTATTTCTTCCAGAAGCGGTCCCACAGGAAGTGGACCTGGTCGAGCTCCGACGGTTCGACAAAAAATGAGATTGACTTCATTATGACAACTAGACGGCAGTTGTTCAGTGATGTCTCAGTAATCGCGAGGGTGAAAACCGGCAGCGATCACCGAATGGTGAGAGGCACACTGAACCTAAACGTTAAGTTGGAGAGGTGTCGTCTAATGAAGTCAACGCTCAGTCCCCCTCGTGCTCTAATCCAAAGTCCCGAAACCTTTCAGCTCGAGTTACAAAACCGTTTTCAGTGCCTAGAAGATTGCAATGCAGTGGACGATATGAATGACAAACTCGTGGAAACTGTCCATGCGGTCGGAGCTAAGTTTTGTAAGACCCGCCGCAGAAGAACACAAAACTCTCCGATCACACTCTTAATCTCATGGCTGTTAGACGGGAAATGAAGCTGCAATCTTCAGTAGATTTGATAGCATACAGGCAACTGAACATACAGATCTCCAAATGCATGCGGCGGGACTTGCGCAACTTCAATACAGCTCGTATTGAAGAAGCGATCGAGCGGAACCAGGGCTCCAAAGTCTTTGCCAGAGATCTGTCTGCCAGAAAGAGCCAACTGTCGAAGCTGAAGACCGAGTGTGGCAGCGTCGTTTCCGGGACACCTGAGATTTTGAGTGAGATTGAGAGGTTCTATGGGCAGCTGTACACATCATCGTTGGAGCCACACGCAAGTGTGAGTAACGATCCAAGAGCGAGTCTTATCCGACACTATTCCGATGATATCCCGGACGTCAGTCTGAGCGAGATTAGAATGGCTTCCAGCACCTTAAAACGGCAAGGCCCCAGGCGAGGATGGAATTACGGCGAGCTTCTGAAAGCGGGTGGAAAACCGGTACTTGAAGTCCTTCAGAAGCTTTTTAATTCCGTCCCACATGGTGGCACTACACCGGAGGCGTGGAGCAGAGTGCGGTGGTCTTGTTCTTCAAGAAAGGCGACAACGCTCTTTGAAGAACTACAGACCGATTTCTGAGCCGCGTCTACGTGCTGTTTTCGAGAGTCATTACGAATCGTCTCGCACGCAGACTCGACGACTTCCAGCCTCCCAACAAGCTGAGTTTCGAAAAGGTTTAGCACCATAGACCACATACATACCCTTCGGCAAATTGTACAG
The DNA here is from genome assembly GCA_029286625.1 of Parnassius orleans. NCBI lineage: Eukaryota > Metazoa > Arthropoda > Insecta > Lepidoptera > Papilionidae > Parnassius > Parnassius orleans. The sequence goes on along the minus strand of JAGSMP010000339.1, from coordinate 492,105 downwards.
AAACCGAGGAGTACAATTGCCACTATGTCTGGCGTATGTGGACTATGAGAAAGCCTTTGATTCCGTCGAAATTTGCGGTGCTGCAGTCCTTCAGCGGTGCCAAGTTGACTGTCGGTATATCGAAGTGTTGGAAGTGCTTGTACAGTAGGGCTACGATGGCTATCCGAGTACAGAACCAGAGTACAAAACCTATCCAACTGCAGAGAGGTGTAAGACAGGGTGACGTTATATCCTGAAACTCTTCACCGCTGCATTGGAAGACGTTTTCAAGCTTCTGACTGGAAAGGATACGGCATTAACATCAATGGCGAGTACATCACTCACCTTCGATTTGCCGACGATATAGTCCTTATGGCAGAATCGCGGAGGACCTAAGCACTATGCTCAATGACCTCAATAGTGCCTCCCAACGGATAGGTCTTAAGATGAACATGGACAAAACAAAGATCATGTTTAATGTCCATGTCACACACCTATGCCGGTAGTTGTTGGGAGCACTAAGCTCGAAGTTGTTGACGAATATGTTTACCTGGGACAAATAGTCCGACTAGGTAAGTCCAACTTCGACCGAGAGTCAATCGACGGATTCAACTCGGCTGGGCAGCGTTCGGGAAATTACGGCACATCTTCTCGTCAGGTATACCTCAAAACTTGAAAACGAGGCTGTACAACCAGTGCGTGTTGCCAGTGATGACCTGGGAACTGAGACGTGGTCCTTCACTGCTGGCCGGATGAGGAAGCTCAAGGTCGCTCAGCGAGCTATGGAGAGGGCTATGCTTGGAGTCTCACTGCGTGATAAACTTAGAAATGAGGATATCCGCAGTAGAGACGAGTGACCGACATAGCCCAACAGATTAGTAAGCTGAGTGGCAATGGGCCAGGCCATATAGCTAGAAGAACCGACAACCGATGGGGAAAAAGGTTCTCGAGTGGCGGCCTCGTACCGGCGGATTTAGTGTAGGGCGTCCCCCACTAGATGGAGTGACGACCTGGTAAGACATGCAGGAAGTCGATGGATGCGGTGGCTCAGGACCGTGCTTTGTGGCATTCCTTGGGGGAGGCCTATGTTCAGCAGTGGACTTGTGAAGGGCTGTAATGATGATGATGATGATGAAAGGCCAACTTCAAAAAATATAAAGAAATAATATGTAGGCACGACTGTAAAATACTGGCCAGATCAAGGGTAAACGGTAAAGAGGTTTTACTCTAGCGAAGCGTCGTATCTGTGGTAACGTAGCAACCGTTGTTGTTATATAGGATTTTTTGAAATTAACGTCATCGGAAAAGCGTACTATATATTTGCGACATTGCCAGGGTGATTCAACTCTGTATGAAGCCCGAGAAACTTGCACACTCATAATTTTATCTATGTGTGGGGTGGGCGTGTAAAATTAAAGCGAGAAAAAGATATCGCCGTTTCATTCTTTCGCGTTGTTTCAGATTGCCATTTTAAAAATTAGGTACAAATATACATACTATTATATCGGAAGAAACTGATTTTTTTTAATTCCATGCTATATTTTTTCTTTTGTTTGCACCTTACAGTAATTATATACATATTACTTTGAGGTTTGCACAATTAATTGACCTACTAATTGATTAAAATTAAATTATTAAATATTAGCAGAATTCTATCAAGAGAAGCCATGAACTAAAAGAAGAAAAAAAAATGACATTTGTTTGTCAACGTCTTTCATATTGAAAATATTTTCTGAAATTGATTCAAATTTCTTTAATGATTTAGATTTTAATATTTGTTATTGCGTTTTACTTTAATTCAGTTATTATTGGTTCAGAATACTTCATTTTCGTTTGTAGGCAATTCTTCGCGATTGTGTGTGTGAAGATTTTTGTGAGATACTGACTCTGTATGAGATATTGACTATAAATTAATTTATTATTTAAAAAATTATGCAAACAAAAAGCACAAAATCATCCGATCACTTTCTGCAGGTTTCCTACAATAAAAATAGAAAAACTTTTGATAATATTGTGGTAAGTCTTTAAGCATTTTGAATTTATTCATCGTTATTTGTAGGGATTATTACTATATTAACTCGAATTTTATCTATTTCAGATCATGTATTTGGGTTAAGTTTTCGACATGAGAATTTTGCTGATTTAAATTTACGTTAATGTTCTGTGAAGAATAGCTCTCACGATAACATATGTTATAAATCAATATTACGCGTGAAAATATTATCTGCAAAAGCAATAAAAAACATAAATAATAATATATAGTCTATAAAACAATATCTTCCAAAAAATAAAATTACATAACTATACCTATTTTTAGTTTTATTTTATCCCACATACTCCTCCAAAGTAAAGTCGAGTAATTTTGGTGCAACCTCTCAAATGTATGGGAATTTACTCCATAGGTTTGTGAGGCTTGAGCCAAAATTACTCGAATATGCCTTAAATAAAAAGTTCAAAGTTACACAATACAAAGGTTTGAAATTCCCGCTAAAAAAGTTTTATATGGGCGCCCACCGAGTCGCTTTTCGTGTACATTCATAAACACGTGTTTCCTTTTTTTAGTATGAAGTTGGCGTTCTTCTCTTGGTAGAGAGTAATTGTGTTCTGTGGACATTGCTAACGATCTGTTTATTATATTTTCTTGTACTTTATGTTGTAACGTACTCATATTTGCGCCATCCATCATGAGTGCATCTGGGATGATCCTCTTTCGCCTACATCAGAAGTGGGATAAAGTTATCGCCCACATATAATCTTCGAATAATGTGATGAAGGCGTGGTGCCGTACCGATGCTGTCGGCGTGGGACGCCACGGGCGGATTATTTAACGCTGCTGCCGGCCGACATTTGATGCGCGAGGGAAGTAAATTTGTCTTAAATATTGCTTAGAAAAAAATATTTTGTAGTAACAAGTGGTTAGCTTTTTAATCGGTTGAGAGAAATGCCTGAAAGCCAAGCTTAATTCAATTGACTAACCTGAGTATATTTGGGTGTTTAATGACCCTGTTAAATTGTAGAGTTGCTTACTTCATTTTCTTTTGTGTTATGAATATGTCAACAGCCATACCGTAGCCGTAGCTCAAAGAGTGGGTGCGGTGCGCGTGTGGTGGTTGGTAGAGGTCTAGTTTAGTCGTCGTTGAGATGTAACGGGGATGACTGAACATAGAAATGAGTGCTGGTAAAAATAAAATGAAGTATAGTATACATTTGTTGCGTAAACAACGATTAAAAAGGTTATGGCTCTTGGACATTTTATTTTGTGATGTAATGTTTCCTTTGAATTGATCTAGTTGAAGTAGAATTAAGTATTGAAGAAGTTGCCGGAGGTATTTATCAAGGATTCATACTCTTAATCACTTGTTATTACTATTTAGTCGCATTGCACGAATTGGTGCGTAGTTGTAACTACGATTTACTTGTGAGTCATTCAGGAGCGATGAACATCTGATGGTGTGATGGAAGGCCTTTGTCTCGTAAAGACTACTTACTGTTGGTTGACTTGGAACGACCTGATAGTCGTTGTCTCTACAGTAGATCGTATCACAAGAAGTGATAAAGATAGGGTAACAGTTTGTTGCTAGTCATTGCAAAAAAGTATAACGTCAACGTCAACTTCACACGTTTTTGCTAATTTTTTTCCGAAAAATATTATTTATTTGTGTTATTTTCGTTTAAAACTATAGGGTGGCGCATAAGTAACGTTATGATTTATTTAATGAATAACTTTTTTCTTTCTGATTTTATTTAACGTTGGCGCTTATTAAAATTTAGATAATAGTTTGGAAATATGTTCACAATATGTTTTGAAGATAATATCTTTCAAATGGTGCCCATTGTTTGTTTCGACCTGACGTGCTCTTTTCAGAGCATTTCCCATAATTTTTGTTAGAAGCTTAAGCTGTTGCATGGATCTTGGCTTATTGGCATACACTTTACTCTTTAGGTAACCCCAAAAAAAATCGGGAGCCGTTAAATCGGGCGAACGCGGTGGCCAGTTAAAATCAGAAAAACGCGACATTATCGATCGCCAAAAATTTCGCGCAGGAGAGCCATAGTTGGACGAGCTGTGTGAGCTTTGGCTCCATCTTGTTGGAACCACAATTCTGTAGTGTTCTCTACCTCGGGCCTTAAAATTTTTTCAATCATTGCCCGGTATTGAATGCCATTCATATTAACCGCAACTTGTTCACCGTTTTCGAAAAAATATGGTCCAATGATCTTTTCTGAATTTATTCCACACCATACTGTGCATCTAAGTGAGTACATTTGATGTTCAACAATTATTCTTGCATTTTGTCTTGAATGGTCACGCGTTGAGTTGAAAATGGGCCTCATCGCTCATTATGAGTTTGTGAATAAATTCGTTGTTTTCTAAGCACTATTCTTGCAAACGGTGACTATATTGAATGCGTCTTTGTGCATCACTTGTTTTTTACTCATGAACCAATTGATTCTTTTACGGTAAATTATGTAAAAAATATTTCGAAGACATGTGAAGTTCGCCAACACGCATTGGGGCAGCGCGGCGGACGTTTCCTTTCCCTAAAACCCTCTCAGAAATGAGAGGAGGCCTGTGCCCAGCAGTGGGACGTATATAGGCTGTAACATTACCTATACTTTTTTATATGAAATTATATACGGTATATTATTATATAGCTGGAAAAAGAGATAGAAAAGTTGCGCTGGAATATTATAGGATTATCCGAGGTCCGAAGAGAGGGGAGGACACGGTAATCCTCGAATCCGGCAACTTGTTCTATCACCGGGAGGGCGACCATCTGTCCCAAGGAGGTGTCGGATTTATCGTCCACAAGTCTCTCGTTAACAACGTTGTAAAGATTGGGAGTGTGTCGACGAGGGTTGCGTACCTTATACTCAGAATCACCAAACGGTATTCGCTGAAGGTTATACAGGTTTACGCGCCAACCTCGGCACACCTCGATGAGGAGGTGGAGGAAATGTATGAGGATATTTCTAGAGCCATGCATTGCTCCAAAACCCTCTAAACGGTGTCAATGGGAGACTTCAACGCAAAGCTAGGCACAAGAGAGAACGGTGAGCTGAAAGTAGGGAAATTCGGATTAGGGCAACGGAACCCAAGAGGCCAGCAGCTGGCCGACTTCATGCAGAAAGAGGGACTCTTTATGATGAACTCTTTCTTCCAGAAGCGGCCCCACAGGAACCTGGTCGAGCCCCGACGGTTCGACAAAAAATGAGATTGACTTCATTATGACGACTAGACGCCAACTGTTCAGTGATGACTCAGTGATCGCGAGGGTGAAAACTGGTAGCGATCACCGAATGGTTAGAGGCACACTGAACCTAAACGTTAAGTTGGAGAGGTGTCGTCTAATGAAGTCAACGCTCCGTCCCCCTCGTGTTCTAATCCAAAGTCCCGAAACCTTTCAGCTTGAGTTACAAAACCGTTTTCAGTGCCTAGAAGATTGCAATGCAGTGGACGATATGAATGACAAGCTCGTGGAAACTGTCCAAGCGGTCGGAGCTAAGTTTTGTAAGACCCGCCGCAGAAGAACACAAAAACTCTCCGATCACACTCTTAATCTCATGGCTGTTAGACGGGAGATGAAGCTGCAATCTTCAGTAGATTTGATAGCATACAGGCAACTGAACAGACAGATCTCCAAATGCATGCGGCGGGACTTACGCAACTTTAATACTGCTCGTATTGAAGAAGCGATCGAGCGGAACCAGGGCTCCAAAGTCTTTGCTAGAGATCTGTCTGCCAGAAAGAGCCAACTGTCGAAGCTGAAGACCGAGGTGGCAGCGTCGTTCTGGGACACCTGAGATTTTGAGTGAGATTGAGAGGTTCTATGGGCAGCTGTACACATCATCGTTGGAGCCACACGCAAGTGTGAGTAACGATCCAAGAGCAAGTCTTATCCGACACTATTCCGATGACATTCCGGACGTCAGTCTGAGCGAGATTAGAAAGGCTCCAGCACCTTAAAATGGCAAGGCCCCAGGCGAGGATGGAATTACAGCGGAGCCAGCGGGTGGAAAACCGGTACTTGTAGTCCTTCAGAAGCTCTTTGATTCCGTCCATGGTCCGTCCATGGTGGCACTACACCGGAGGCGTGGAGCAGAAGTGCGGTGGTCTTGATCTTTAAGAAACGCGACAACGCTCTCTTGAAGAACTACAGACCGATTTCCCTTCTGAGCCGCGTCTACGTGCTGTTTTCGAGAGTCATTACGAATCGTCTCGCATGCAGACTCGACGACTTCCAGCCTCCGGAACAAGCAGGTTTCGAAAAGGTTTAGCACCACAGACCACATATACCCTTCGGCAAATTGTACAGAAGTCCGAAGAGTACAATTTGCCACTATGTCTGGCGTATGTGGACTATGAGAAAACCTTTGATTCCGTCGAAATTTGGGCGGTGCTGCAGTCCCTTCAGCGGTGCCAAGTTGACTATCGGTATATCGAGGTGCTGAAGTGTTTGTACAGTAGGGTTACGATGACTATCCGGGTACAGAACCAGAGTACGAAACCTATCCAACTGCAGAGAGGTGTAAGACAGGGTGACGTTATACCCCGAAACTCTTCACCGCTGCATTGGAAGACGTTTTCAAGCTACTGGACTGGAAAGGATACGGTATTAACATCAACGGCGAGTACATCACTCACCTTCGATTTGCCGACGATATAGTCCTTATGGCAGAAGCGCTGGAGGACCTAAGCACTATGCTCAATGACCTCAATAGTGTCTCCCAACGGATAGGTCTTAAGATGAACATGGACAAAACAAAGATCATGTTTAATGTCCATGCCATACCTATGCCGGTAGTTGTTGGGAGCACTAAGCTCGAAGTTGTTGACGAGTATGTTTACCTGGGACAAATAGTCCGACTAGGTAAGTCCAACTTCGAACGAGAGGTCAATCGACGGATTCAACTCGGCTGGGCAGCGTTCGGGAAATTACGGCACATCTTCTCGTCAGGTATACCTCAAAACTTGAAAACTAGACTGTACAACCAGTGCGTGTTGCCAGTGATGACCTATGGAACTGAGACGTGGTCCTTCTGTGCTGGCCGTATGAGGAAGCTCAAGGTCGCTCAGCGAGCTGTGGAGAGGGCTGTGCTTGGGGTTTCTCTGCGTGATAAACTTAGAAACGAGGATATCCGCAGTAGAACCAGAGTGACCGACATAGCCCAACGGATTAGTAAGCTGAAGTGGCAATGGGCCGGCCATATAGCTCGAAGAACCGATAACCGATGGGGAAAAAAGGTTCTCGAGTGGCGGCCTCGTACCGGCGGACGAAGTGTAGGGCGTCCCCCAACTAGATGGAGTGACGACCTGGTAAGACATGCAGGAAGTCGATGGATGCAGGTGGCTCAGGACCGTTCTTTGTGGCATTCCTTGGAGACCTATGCTCAGCAGTGGACTTGTGATGGGCTGTAATGATGATGAATGATAATATATACGGTATTTATAACAAAAACACAATTTTTTAAATTTTGTGTCTGTCGGTCTGTCTGTTTTATTCCGGCTAATCTCCGAAATGGCTCTAACGATTTTGACGGGACTTTCACTGGCAGATAGCTGATGTTATAATGAGTTAGGCTACTTTTATTTTAGAAATATTATTAGGGTTCCGCGCAAAAAAAAACCTAAATTACACGCGGGCGAAGCCGCGGGGAACAGCTAGTATACAATAAACGTTGTGAGCGACAGCGATGATTTATAGCAGTTCACATCCGCACACATTAAACACACAAAACCGCACTACTTTCATGAACCAAAATCCATTTCAATTGTCATTGAAAAGTTTGTAAACAATCACTGAACAGATCCTTTGACAAACCGTCATGGAAACGTCTTGAAGGCATACGGCTTGCTGATCCAGACTTCAATATCAGCCGTCCCATAGACATATTACTGGGTGAAACATCTACTCTGAACATCATGAGTGGAATCATCAGAAAAGATGAAAATCAACCGATTGTTCAGCAATCACGACTCGGTTGGATCATCTGCGGCAACCTGAAGTCTTATCAGTGTAATGTTGTTCTGCACGATTTACAAAAATATCAGAGGTTTTGGACAATCGAAGACATAGCAGACAACAAAATAACAATATCATCCGAGGATCAATACTGCTTGGAGCATTATAACAACACAACAACACGACGAGAAGACGGTCGATATGTTGTACGTCTGCCCATGAAACCAGGCTTCGAAGAAAAGCTGGTGATTCAAAGCAGAAGGCCGTGGCACAACTTTATCAGCTGAAAAGAAATTCGCCAAAACGAAGACCTCGCAGCAATGTATAAAACTTTGCGCGAATACTGAATTAGAACATATGCAGCAATGTACTCGTAACAGTAACACGATCCCGGCAACGAGTTGCTACCTGCCACATCATTGTGTACAGCGCGCCGAATCGCTTACAACTGCATTACGCGTCGTATTTAACGCGTCATCAAAGACGTCATCAGGCTACAGCCTAAACGACTTGATGTACAACGGACCCAATCTGCAAGCAGACTTACTATCATTGATCATAAGTTGGAGACAGTATAAGGTCGCTTCACTGTAGACATCGAAAATGTTTGAGCGATCCTCTCAATAACGACAAACATCTACAAAAAATCATATGGCGTGAATCATCAAATCAGCCACTTCAAGAATACGAACTATTAACTGTGACGTACGGGACGAAAGCAGCGCCGTTCCTGGCAATGAACACACTAAAGCAATTAGCACGCGACGAAGGACAGCATTTCTGAAGCAGCTAAAGTTGAAGAGAGACTTTTCATGGACGATGTCTTAAGCGGTCAGCACAGCATCCCAGCTGCTCTAAAATTAAAACAGATCTGATCAACCTACTCAGATCAGGGGTTTAATCTACGAAGGTGGTGCTCAAACAGCAATGAGTTACTACAAGCAGGATCAGACACAGATAGCAATCATCAAATTGGGTTTGATTTCAAGCAGAAAGAATCAACAAAGACCCTGGGACTGCGCTGGAACCCTCAGAAGGACGTCTTCACTTTGAGCTCAAAATCAACACATCAACAGACAAACCAGCCTCAAAAGGTCACTACTTTCAGACATCTCAAAGGTTTTCGACCCGGCCGGTTGGCTCTGTCCTGTAACAACAAGATTGAAACTCTTATTCCAATCAGTCTGAAAGAAGATTTGAAGTGGGATGACCAACTTCCACTAAGCATTGAAGAAGAGTGGTCTAAGATCAAACATGACCTCGAAGGCATCAATCAAATCCAAGTACCAAGATGGCTTCAAAGTTATGAGAACGACGACATTGAGCTACACGGGTTCTGCGATTCCTCAGAACGTGCCTACGCTTGTGTTATCTACAGCAAAATCAAGAGCAAGAAACAAGGTGAACAAGCAGTAGTTTTGATAGCAGCAAAATCAAAACTAGTTCCGACATCAAAAATCATATCATTGCCGAAATTAGAACTGTGTGCCGCTCACTTATTATCAAGACTCATGCAGACAGTCAAACACAGTCTATCAGAGCAAAACATCAAGACCTTCGGCTGGTCAGACTCAACAGCCGTGCTCGGTTGGATCCGGCGACATCAATCGCTGGGCCATTCGTCGCCAACCGTGTACAACAAATCAAAGAAATCATACTGCGGACTGTTCAGTATGTCAAGTCGACTGATAATCCAGCAGACTGCGCCAGCCGGGTATCAACAGCAATCCTCAAAATCATCCTTGTGGTGGCAAGGCCCATCATGGCTGAAAACATATCAAAAGAAACCACCACAAAACATACACTACGAATCAAGAAGAAGAAAGCAATGCAAACCAACGTCACTATTCAACGTCACAGCTCTGACGTAATCGAAGCGTTGACAAACATAGTATGACGAGTGACGCGTATACTTACCTGGGTATTGCGGGCGGTGTCGAATTCCAAACCGAAGACGCCGTATCTAACTGCACCTGAAATCAAACAAGCAAAATACATTATAAAGCACATACAAGAAAAGTATTTTATGAAGAAATACTTACCATCAAGAAGCAGGGAAAGTGAAGCGTAACAACAAACTACTGTCCCTTAATCCATTCTTGGATAAAAACGATCTTCTAAGAGTTGGTGGCAGGATCAATAATGCAAGCATCGATGAAAACATGAAGCATCCTCTCATCGCCACACAGCGGACACTTCACTGAGCTCATAATCGATCAGGCACACAAGGCCACCTTCCACGGTGGAGCCCGCCTGACTCTATCGAATCTGAGACAGCATTACTGGATTATTGGCGGCAACAGGGCTGTCAAAAACGCATCCGTGAATGTGTTGTCTGCAGAAGACACAACCCAATCAAACAGACTCAAATCATGGAGACCTACCGTCAGCAAGATGTAACCCAACCAGGCCATTTTACCACGTTGGGACCGATTACACCGGTTTCATCGACGTGAAAGCAAAACAGGACGAGGCACAAAAACGATTTGTGGATACGTCGAGTTTTTGTGTGTATGGTCACTAAGGCCGTACACCTGAAATGGTATCAGACCTCTCCTCATCAGCATTCCTCGCAGCATCGACGAATGGCAGCGCCGTGAGCACCGCGTCACCCTGCCAGCGACAACGGGACCAACCGTCGGCGCCAACAAACACTTCACAGCAGGAATTCATCAACCGACAAGCTCCTGGACTGAGGCACTGGCCGGAGGGCCAGACCTCCCGGGCAAGTGGCGCTCGCGAGTTGTTGAACTCACCCTGGAAAGGACGATCTGGTCCAGTGGTGTCCCTGAAAACTAAAACAACATTATCAAGAGGCCTATTACAAAATATCACCACTTAATACATGTTAAAGGAGCAAAATTGGAATCAAGCAATAAGGAGTCTACAGCAAAAGCACCAGCAAAAAAGAACGCGAAGCAAAAATCATGCAACTTCAGCTTTAGCAATGTTGACTTTACTTACCATCATTTCACCCGTTCAGTGTGCCTTCAACCTACTTAGTCTAAGCAATAATCAGAGCATTTATTTGGACAAAATTTCCAACATGCACCTTGTCAGAGATCAGTGGAAACTCATTGTCTATCAATAAATGAATCCGTACTGGCAATTGAATTGTATCGCAAGTACTTGATTATTTGATAACATATGCTCCAAGATATCCAAACAAACAAAATGTGACGTAATGTTGTCACAACTACGTCATGAGGCCACTGAACTGACTACTATCATCATATGTTGCTCGGTCAGCAATACACGCGCTCGAGACGCCGGCGCGGGCTTATCAACGGTGTCGGATACCTAGCGCACAGCTTGTTCGGTGTTAGACGAAGAGTTTGCTCAAAAATACGAGAGAGACATCAATAAATCAGGATGAATCAGAAACATCTTGCTCTTTTATGGAAAATCAAACATCCGTGGTTGAAGCTGAATATAACCTTTTGAGTCGAATCGAAGAGTCTATTAACAAGCAGTACAAGATCTTCAATGCCCACATCATAGAGCTAGAAAAGAAGCCAACATCATAACAAAGGAAATTCAGACCGAAAAATCATCAATGAATTTATTCTCTCATCCATGATAGCAAACAACATTTTGGCCAATCTAAAAACATTCAAGAAACGTTGGTGGAGACCATCACAGACATCCACTATGGGCAGTTTAATGTTTATTTATTAACGCCTGAACAACTGAATGAAGAGTTAAATATTATCTCTGGCCAATTATCAAAGGAATTAGCTCTGCCTATAAACAACATCCAAAACAACTTATCCAGACTCTATCATTTACTGGAAGTAAAAGCAAGGATGAAGCCAATACTTTATTTTCGAGATCAAAATCCTGTTGGTAAGCAGGGATACCTACGAGATTTACAGGCTTATATCTATCCCGCAAGTACAAAAACAGATGGTCCGCATCACACCTATCGCAGATCATATCGCGATCAACATCCAAAAGGACTCGTACGTATCAGAAGAAGAAGTTCGAAGATGTACACAGTTCAACGCTGAGACTCACCTTTGCCCGCTACAGAAACCTATTTTCCATATGAATTCGGACGATATTTCTGCATCAAAAATGAAGACACAGTGTGTGAAATCAAAACTTCGCCCTGCAAAGATATATGGGTTGAACTTAACAAACTAAATACGTACCTGTACTTTGCTGTAATCAAAGGATGATAAGAATAATATGCGAGCATCATGTTACAGCGCAACGACTTAGCAAGGCCGGTATTATCATTCTCGAGGACGGCTGTTTCATTAAAGTGAAACATTGACAATATTTTCACAGAAAGCAGGTCACTAATTATAATATCAAGCCCGTCCTTGCAAAGATAGACATACTCCAATCAATGATGTCATCAACCCATCTATTCCTCCAAAGGCTCGAGAAATTCGACGAGTCAGAAAATGAGGAGAATCGAAAACACTTGTCAAGTATTGACACCAATAGAGCAGCTGAAGACAAGCGACGCTGATACAGAGATGGTAAATCAGTTATCAAACCACGACCTACATCAATATGTGCTTATTTATCTTCTGCTGGGAGCAGCTATACTAGCATCAACATTATTTGCCTTGCGGAGTCTACGCCGCAGATGCGCCGCACGTATACAAGGACCTCTCAAAGCGAAAGATCAGCTGGCTTGAATGTACAGTTCACTGGCACGAACCGAAACACAGAGCAAGCAACATCGGTCGAGCCCCGCGGTATCGCAGTTACGTCATCGGGTGAACTGAGTGCACGCGCACCGATAAGTCGACGTCGCCTACAGTTTGCAAACGTTTTAGTGATCTTAGTGGTGTAGTGAAGTGAAATTTATAAGTTTTTAATTGAAATTTATAAGCTAATTTTAGTATAATCACGTTATCAATTAGTATCAATTTGTAACGCTATCAATCATCATCTGTTCTCTCTCTCTTCTCAGCAGCATGTACGGTCTTACAAAACCGCACTTTTTGCACTTAAGCATTTTTACCATTGTATCATCTTTCATTCTCATCCATTCAGTACGCATTCATTCGCCGTCGCGCATCGTACCTACCAGCAGTATTATCAAATTAAATCACATTATCAACTCAATTTTTCTATTTTATATCAACTTCTAAGACTTGTACAGCAGCTCGTACACGGTATATTATTATATAGTTGAAAGAGATAGAAAAGCGCTGGAATATTATAGGATTATCTGAGGTCCGAAGAGAGGGAGGACACGGTAACTCGAATCCGGCAACTTGTTCTATCACCGGAGGGCGACCATCTGTCCCAAAGAGGTGTCGGATTTATCGTCCACAAGTCTCGTTAACAACGTTGTAAAGATTGGGAGTGTCGACGAGGGTTGCGTACTTTATACTCAGAATCACCAAACGGTATTCGCTGAAGGTTATACAGGTTTACGCGCCAACCTCGGCACACCTCGATGAGGAGGTGGAGGAAATGTATGAGGATATTTCTAGAGCCATGCATTGCTCCAAAACCCTAAACGGTGTATGGGAGACTTAACGCAAAGCTAGGCACAAGAGAGAACGGTGAGCTGAAAGTAGGGAAATCGGATTAGGCAACGGAACCCAAGAGGCCAGCAGCTGGCCGACTTCATGCAGAAAGAGGGACTCTTTATGATGAACTCTTTCTTCCAGAAGCGGCCCCACAGGAACCTGGTCGAGCCCCGACGGTTCGACAAAAAATGAGATTGACTTCATTATGACGACTAGACGCCAACTGTTCAGTGATGACTCAGTGATCGCGAGGGTGAAAACTGGTAGCGATCACCGAATGGTTAGAGGCACACTGAACCTAAACGTTAAGTTGGAGAGGTGTCGTCTAATGAAGTCAACGCTCCGTCCCCCTCGTGTTCTAATCCAAAGTCCCGAAACCTTTCAGCTTGAGTTACAAAACCGTTTTCAGTGCCTAGAAGATTGCAATGCAGTGGACGATATGAATGACAAGCTCGTGGAAACTGTCCATGGTCGGAGCAAGTTTTGTAAGACCCGCCGCAGAAGAACACAAAACTTCCGATCACACTCTTAATCTCATGGCTGTTAGACGGGAGATGAAGCTGCAATCTTCAGTAGATTTGATATACACAGGCAACTGAACAGACAGATCTCCAAATGCATGCGGGGACTTACGCAACTTTAATACTGCTCGTATTGAAGAAGGATCGAGCGGAACCAGGGCTCCAAAGTCTTTGCTAGAGATCTGTCTGCCAGAAAGAGCCAACTGTCGGCTGAAGACCGAGGGTGGCAGCGTCGTTCGGGACACCTGAGATTTTGAGATTGAGAGGTTCTATGGGCAGCTGTACACATCATCGTTGGAGCCACACGCAAGTGTGAGTAACGATCCAAGAGCAAGTCTTATCCGACACTATTCCGATGACATTCCGGACGTCAGTCTGAGCGAGATTAGAAAGGCTCTCCAGCACCTTAAAATGGCAAGGCCCCAGGCGAGGATGGAATTACAGCGGAGCTCTGGAGCGGGTGAAAACCGGTACTTGTAGTCCTTCAGAAGCTCTTTGATTCCGTCCATGGTCCGTCCATGGTGGCACTACACCGGAGGCGTGGAGCAGAAGTGCGGTGGTCTTGATCTTTAAGAAACGCGACAACGCTCTCTTGAAGAACTACAGACCGATTTCCCTTCTGAGCCGCGTCTACGTGCTGTTTTCGAGAGTCATTACGAATCGTCTCGCATGCAGACTCGACGACTTCCAGCCTCCGGAACAAGCAGGTTTCCGAAAAGGCTTTTGCACCATAGACCACATATTCTTCGGCAAATTGTACAGAAGTCCGAAGAGTACAATTTGCCACTAAGGTCTGGCGTGTATGTACCTGGTGAGAAAACCTTTGATTCCGGCCGAAATTTACAGTTGCAGCCCTTCATGGGCGCCGTTGACCAACGGCACGATCATCCGGCGAACCAACTGGCTGGCACGGCGCCGGTAGTTGTTGGGAGCACCTAAGCTCGAAGTTGTTGACGAGTATGTTTACCTGGGAAGAACCGACTAGGTAAGTCCAACTTCGAACGAGAGGTCAATCGACGGATTCAACTCGGCTGGGCAGCGTTCGGGAAATTACGGCACATCTTCTCGTCAGGTATACCTCAAAACTTGAAAACCAGACTGTACAACCAGTGTGTGCCAGTGATGACCCATGGAACTGAGACGTGGTCCTTCTGTGCTGGCCGCATGAGGAAGCTCAAGGTCGCTCAGCGAGCTGTGGAGAGGGCTGTGCTTAGTTTCTCTGCGTGATAAACTTAGAAACGAGGATATCGCAGTAGAACCAGAGTGACCGACATAGCCCAACGGATTAGTAAGCTGAAGTGGCAATGGCCGGGCTATATAGCTCGAAGAACCGATAACCGATGGGGAAAAAGGTTCTCGGAGGGCACCTCGTACCGGCGGACGAAGTGTAGGGCGTCCCTCAACTAGATGGAGGACGACCTGGTAAGACATGCAGGAAGTCGATGGATGCAGGTGGCTCAGGACCGTTCTTGTGGCATTCCTTGAGACCTATGCTCAGCAGTGGACTTGTGATGGGCTGTAATGATGATGAATGATAATATATACGGTATTTATAATAAAAACACAATTTTTTAAATTTTGTGTCTGTTTGTCTGTCTGTTTTATTCCGGCTAATCTCGAAATGGCTCTAACGATTTTGACGGGACTTTCACTGGCAGATAGCTGATGTTATAATGAGTTAGGCTACTTTTATTTTAGATATTATTAGGTTCCGCGCAAAAACCTAAATTACACGCGGGCGAAGCTGGGGAACAGCTAGTATACAATAAACGTTGTGAGCGACAGCGATGATTTATAGCAGTTCACATCCGCACACATTAAACACACAAAACCGCACTACTTTCATGAACCAAAATCCATTTCAATTGTCATTGAAATGTTAATAAAGGAGCAGTATTCCCCAAATCCCAGAACATATTTCCATAATGGATAATGTATAACAGTGAGATATGAGATTTCTCTTTTTGACCTTCTTATAGCCAATGCCACAACAAAAAACCATATCTTGATAAATAATATTAAATAAATGCCAATCAAGAGATAATAAAAATAATAAATTAATTCCATTAATTAACTTATGGCATATTTAAATATCTAAAAACAGGTCTATTAACATAAAGTAACGAACCGGCTTTATTCGAAACGAGATAAATAGAATCTCTTGACCTTTACCCGTAGGTTATATAATTTAAAAAAAATAGACCGCAGTTAATAAGATTCAATCATTTTATAGGCTCAAGTTAACTGGTCTAAAGTTATCTAATATGATATAATATGAGATTGTTGTAAGAATCGCAGGAGGCGACGGTACAGACCCAACTTTTTTAAGTATTGGTCCACTCGCCCACAATATGATGCGTGACTCTTGCTATGTTTCGGAACATTTACCAACAGCAACTTCGACTGTTGGATGTCTTCCAACAGTCTTCCAAGTTGCTCCCACATCAGGGGTCTGGACTACAGTGACCGCATTAAATCAGGTATATACTAAAGCACAACAACTAGTACTAGGTTGACCAGCACCGTTCCACACTGCGTTCCTCGCAGTATTGATACCAGGACAGGTGTATTTAAGTATCACTCTCAATACGCTTTAAGAAATATGATTATAAAAATGGATGAGGTTGATATCTATCAATTGTGTGGTGGCGATGTAAGAGAATTCATCACTCCATTTTATCTTCGGGTTTCGTAAGAGGCGACTATGGGATATGCCAAAAATATTTTTTTATGGAATAACGTGGACAAGCAGGCACAAAGTTCACCTGATGATAAGTGGATGCTGTAGCCCATAGACATCTACATCTATGCTCGATTAAGTATCAAAATACAGATTAGTTGTCACCCCTGAGAACTAAAATACCTCGTTTTCAGTAAAAAGTGTCTTCGGTCCTTTACACTCACCATACGAAACACAGCAGCATTAAGCTGCTATTTTACACAGGTATTCTGTTAGAGCGTGATCTTTCCCCAGTCGAGCCGACCATAACATACCTGCAGCGTGGCTTTATCGCATAAAAAAATCGGCGGTGTAAAATCTCACATAATATGCCAGGCGTAAAATGCAGACCGGCGAAGATTTGACGCTGCGATCGTCAATCCGTCTGCCAAGGGATTAAGATAAATCCTATCTAGAATGAGAGAGGCGCATGTCGAGCAGTGGACTTTTACGGGCTGATGAGGAAGAAGATAATATTTAAAGTTGTAATTAAAGTTACAGCCTATATACGTCCCACTGCTGGGCACAGGCCTCCCCTTAATTCTAAGAGGGTTTAGGGCAAGGAAGTGTCCGCCGCGCTGCCCCGATGTGTGTTGTCGGACTTCACATGTCTTCGAAATATTTTTTTTCTTATTTCTCAGACATGCTGTTTTCTTCACGATTTCCTTCACCGCTCAGCACGTGGTAAATCAGCACTAAAAATTTCAATTAACAATTTCATTGGTGCCAGCGGGGATCGAGCCCGGGTTGCTCGCGTACTGTGAAATTTACAGCGAGCGCTAACCATCTGAGCTACCACGCTCTTTAAACTTAATTAGATGCAATTACGCGTCGAATATACGCATAGCATACGAACGTATTATACAAATAGATATATTTATTTAAAAAAAAGTAGAATCAAAACTCTAGGTATATTTGAAATTTGAATTCCGAATGGGAAGTTAAAAAAAATGGTGATATTCAACTGGCGAAAAACCGAAATAACGTCTCAAAGTTATAAAAAAAATTAGTTACGAGTGTTCACACATGCGCAGAGGCTAACTCATTTCCATCTTCCAGCATCAAACAGAAGCCAAAGCAATACCATCGAAGGCAAATATCTAATGTATGAACACACAAGGTGAGTTTCTCAACCCGCAACACCATGAAGCCTAAAAAATAAGATCAAACATTTCCATCGCCAACACATTTACTAAACAAAAAAGTACATAAATACGAGTACTTATAAAACGCAACGGTTTTCTCTATTATTCAGTAGGCATCAATGAAATACTTAAAAAGCAAACAAACCCCAATACACAAAACGCCGGCTTAAACAAAAGAATCCCGTGATTTTATCGAGGCCATACAAAACAGGTCAATACTCGAGGCCCCACGATTTCATTGTGGTTTTGTTGGTATCAACCCTAGATTTTAAAACAGGAAACGGAAGGGGTAACGGTGAGTTTAAGCACTGGGGAAAAGGGCTGTGCTTTTACGCCTTCTACTTAAGGGGTTTATAAGAGTTTTAGCGCTACTTAATGAATATATTCACACGTTCGAACGTTATGCTTTTGTTTGCTAAAATTATTATACGAAAATTATATGGAACTGACCAAGGCGACAACTTCAGATCAAGTGTGCATTGTTTCTAATCAATTAATTCGATAATTTAATTTATTCGAATATGTCGAATTCGTTTATCAAAATGTTATTATACTTTGCCGACGCAAATACAATTATTATCAAGTCTAAATCCTTACTCTAAAGAGAGTAGCGCTGAGAAAATGTGAAAGTTGACTGATAGAATAGGATAAAAAATAAGACATATTAGTGAAGATATTTGAAATAGTCTTCAAAAATATAACTAGCTGTTCCCCGTGACTATGTATGGAGTTTGTTACGATTGAATTTCATGAGTTTTAATTTTTTCACGCGGAACCCTAATTATTTTTCTAAAATAAAAGTAGCCGAACTTACTCCTTATAACATGAGCTATCTGCCAGTGAAAGTTCCGTCAAAATTGATACAGCCATTTCGGAGATTAATGAACAAACAGATAGACAGACAAAAAAATTTAAAATTGTTTTATTTTGTTATAAGTACCGTATATATATATACTTTCATATGCATTTAGTAAAAAGCCGTTATTTTAACATTACAAACAGACACTTCAATTTTATTTGTTTGTATAGATCAGCGATTCCTAAAGTGGGTTCCGTAGAAAAGTCACCAGGGTTCACGAAATTATTTTTATTGCGCATACAACTGTCAGACATAAAACCGAACTATAAAGCAATTATTGATAAAACAGTGTAGCAATTTCATTCGTCACATTAAAAGTTAAAGTAAGAATAAAGTGTTTTACTTTTAAAATACAACTAATAAAAGTTTTGTTCTTATTTAAATTACAGTGTCTTCGATTTTTAATGATTTGATATGGTGTTCCATAAAATAAAAGATATTTGCTGGGTGACCCGTTATCTTATAAGTTAAGGAACCCCTGGTATAGATTATCAACAATTACAGCCGATTTCTTTTACGGAATAATGGTGACAATGATAAACGAACACAGTACTGTGCAGACATAGTGTAGTAAGAATATTGTGTGTAGAAGAATTAACCCCCTCTCCCCAAGGGGGGTCGCTTCCGATACGGCAGAAAGGCCCTCCAGGCCAAAGCCAGTCCCAGGTGGTGTTTAGTGGGTTGCCTACCCACCTTAAGTTTCATAGTGAGTTCCACATAACGACACAGCCGGCTGTACGGTATGCTAAGAGCATTCACCACCTCCCTCCCCCGCTTCCCGGAGGGTAGCCCTTTACTTTGCTTCTGGGCGCAAAAAAAAATAACGCCCCGAGTTCAGAATGTGATTTTTTTTTACTTAGGAATGACTAAAGAATATCACCGTTTTTTAAGTCGGCTAAAAATTCCTATTAACAGTGGTTAGGTTGCTTCATACTAATTAACGCAAGCAGCTCCTGAGTTACAAAGTCTCCGTATCTACGAAGTCTATATAATTGGACCTCAACATTGTGTGAAAACGGTGCGATCATGTTACTCTAGTGAAAATATATTTTTATTAAATTAAATTGGTGAAATTTCATCTTCACTTTTGTGTATTCTTGTTTCACAATATTATTTAATCTAAGTAAATCGTTGGCCGGTGGGAATCATTCTGCAAATGCGTTAACAATAACGATTTTTAAAACCACAGAGCACGGTATAGTTGCGCCATAGCTTTGGCTATTCCGTACTCTGTGGATGACATTTTGTAACCACAGAGTATAAAACATTAATATAAAAACACATCGACATAGAGCGCTTGTGCAATACACGGTAATTTTATTGTCCGGAATGTCATGCCAGAGGCCCCGCCCATTGACGGTAAAATCACGGATGTACGCTTATACACTAAACGTAATTTAACTGTCCGTAACAAGATTAGCGACTGCATTAACAGAACTGGATGTAACACGTCTGATACGAAATGGATATTCTGTCAGCTTTTGGATATCGAGACATCTTGAGGTTCCTTAGTCTTTTACAGTACCCACGGGACGGGACCGCGGGATTTGTAAAAAGATAGCCGAGAGCCGTGGTAGCTCAGGGGCTTAGCGCTCGCTGTAAATTTACACAGTACGCGGGCAACCCAGGTTCGATCCCGCCGGCACCAATGAAATTGTTAATTGCAATTTTAAGTGCTCATTTACCACGTGCAACATCGTGAGAAAACCTGCATGTGCATATATATATATATGGGTGTTTCCACAAAAATCGGGCAACTCTGTGTCCGCAGCAATTTTCATTTGATATAATTAATAATTATTTTATTTTAAGATTGCTAAGTAACAGTTCAGAATGTGTTTTATTTATTCCCAAACTTTGTTTAAAATAATAATATACTACACTCTTGTAATAATTTTTATTGACTCCAAATGTCAGTCCCTAGCCATGTCCGCGCACCGAAATTTTGTGTTTGGGCATCCATATCTCGAAAAACAATTAATTTATACTTTAATTATCTTTACAATTGTTAAATATTAAAGTACTTACAAATAATTTCATAAATTTTTGTAATTTAAGAAATCAATAAATATGTTTCCTAAAGTCGAAATTGGTGTCCTCAATTTTAATCATCAGTCCCTAGCCAATAACGGATTTTAAAATTTCGTGGCATAATATGAGTGAACAGTGAATTTAAATCAGTTCATTTTAAAGAAAGAAATGATATTATCAGCAAACTACACTCCCCTTTCAGCGGCTATTCTGTAAATCAGTGCAAACGCGGCAGTTTATGTCCAGTCACTTTGTCAGTCCCTAGGTAAATAATTTTATAGTTTAATAATAGGAAATTGACATTAATTGATTAATATTTACAAGTGATTTATCAATCTTGTTCGGTAGATAATGTTAAATGTTGTAGTATGGTGGTCGATTAGTACATTTTTATTAGTTTTACTCCAAATCGTCAGTGCCTGAGCCGTCAGTCCCTAGTTATGAATGGTGCTAGGGACTGACGGGAGTGGTCAGGGACTGACGTTCATTTATTATTATGTAACATTTATTGGACAACTACACATATTGACTTATCCTTAAATATGTTTATTTACTTAGTAGAACTAGACAAGTTATTTAAATTAAATATGAATATATAGATTATTATTTTTACGAATACATAAAACTAGATCCAAAGCTTGCCCTTCGGGAATTCGAATCCGGACCGAACAAGGTGGCCTGAGACCACGAGATTAGAAAGTTTATCTACACTTATTGGTTATATTTTCTAATAAGTGTTGTTTATCTGTTTTATAGCAACATGCCGCCTGCATATAAGCCAAAGTTATCTTAAGAGGAGATAGCCATAAAAAATCTGCTGCTGCAAAAGCACGTTTGGATATAATTAAAAGCAATCCAGTTTTGTTGGCTGAATATAAAGAGAAAGAAGGACTAAAATATCTAAAAAAAGAAGGAGAAGGGACAGCGAAAGTCTGTTAAGGATATGAGCCCTCTTGAGCAAATAAAAATTAGAAAAGAGTGGAAGAAGTACTCATCTGATTATAGAAAGAACGAAAAAGTTAGAAATGTTACTGTAACTGTGACTGTGAATACGGTACCCACAAAAATATAGCTCTAAAACCGCTAATCAATACTAGAAATAACGAAAATTTGAATGCTGACTTTAGACTAATTGAAGGTAAAAGAAGAAGCCTTCATCAACGGAATTTAAGAAATAAAGTGTTACAAAAAATGCTCTATTATTGTCGATTTATAGAAAAAGCTTAACACGAAACAGAAGAAATACAATAGACTGAGACTAAAATCAAGAATTAAAAAAAATTACTGACACCTAAAAGTAAAATTGAATGAATGACTGCAGATCCTAATCAAAGTAAAGAATTTTTCAAAAAGGAAGGGAAGGAAGTTTTGCAGGCCTAAATTATAGAACATTTTTCAAAAGCTAAAACTCATCAAGAGAAATCCAATTTCAAACGGCTTTTGTATGGCCCAAATGTTGACGAATATAAACTTTGGCGATACGGCAATAGCTGTATAACATATAAGTTTCGGTGCAATACTTCTAAAAAAAAATTAAAGCTAAGAAAAACGGACTAGTCCAAACGATTCACAGGTTCTATGAAGATGATAGTAATAGTCTCACTGCAGCAGGAAAAAAGGAGTGTATTACTCGCAATGGAATCAAAAAACAAAAACGGTATTTGTTGGATTCTTTGAAAAATTTGCAAAAAAATTTTTTCGAACAAATACTCTGACAATTAGGTATTTAATATTTTGTCGAATTATATCCATTCTGGATAGTGCCCCTAAACTTATCGACCGTGATACTTGTGCCTGTGTTGTACATGAAAATATAAATAAATGTCTCAAAATCTCTACACATCTTATTTTATTATAATATAGTTATTGTTCATCAGTCCCTAACCATAACAGTCAGTCCCTAGATGCCTAAATTCACAAAACTCTAAGATTCTCATAAAATACTACATAAAGTGACTGGCCCTTTTAGGTATGACATAATAAATTAACCATCTATTATATACATTATTAGGAAATGCAATAGCATCTTAAATATAATGAAGACAAATTACTTATTTATATACTTTTATATATATATTTATATATATATATATATATTATACTATATCGAAGACATGTGAAGTCCGACAACACGCATTGGGGCAGCGCGGCGTACATTTCCTTGCCCTAAAACCCTCTCAGAAGTTACAGGAGGCCTATGTCCAGCAGTATATAGGCTGTAACTTTACCTTACTTACAGGACGGGAAAAGGTCCTGAATTCTCTTACTCCATCCCACATGGCATTCCGTACCTTAAAAAAGAAGGCTTGAGTCCAAAAGTGGGACATTTCTCAGCCGTTATTTCGTACCTTAATGTCTACCTATACACAACCACGCGTGAAGTAAAAGACAAAATTACACGATTTAAAAAGACGACGGCATTAAAAAAGGAAACAACAGCCATGTTGTTTACATTAGTGGAATTCCAGTTACCCGCTCTAGTAAGCTCTAATGGTTGTAAGGTTCAGGGGAATAATAAAATGGCGTGCCCAAACACGCGCCATTAAGTTTCGCAGACTGTACTCAACACTATTTGCCTGTTAGCGCCTTAAAATTAATTGGTTTGACTTCTAAGGGTTGATTCAAATTAGCTTCGGCACTTAAACTTTTATTACTTTTACGTAATTGTAGAATCTAATTAAAAGTTATAAATTCAATAATTGTAAGTTTATGCCTTCCAAATATTTAGATGAATAGTCAGCTTATTAAATATTCTGGCAATAATGATGTTACAATTTTAAAAGTTTTTTTTCTAAATTCAAATTCAGAATGTGTTTAATATAATGGAGTGTGTTTCATAAGTGGTGGAGCCACGCTGCAGCTATATTATGGTTGTAGCACGAATGGGTCGGCTCGACCGGAGTAGGACCACGCTATCACAGAATATTTGCGTAAAATAGCAGCTTAATGCTGTTTTATTCTGTATGGTGAGTGTAGAGAACCGGATGCCCTTTTTACTAGTAACGAGACATTCCATCTTAGTGATCAGGGGTGACAACGCATCTGCATTTTGATTCTTAATTGAGGATAAATGTAGATAGATGTCTATGGGCCACAGCATCCACTTACCATCAGGTGGACTGTGTGCTCGCTTGTCATCATTATTCTATTAAAAAAATACTGTAAGAAACATCTATTTTATCCGTGTTAAATTATATTATGGAGTGTGGCGTTAAAGAAAACAAAATTGCAGCTATTATTTTGTACAATATTGATATACATAGCCGTCAGACAAGATCGGAGGCAAACTAGTGCTGTTAGGAACGTGCGAATTACTAATTAAGACCTGGAGGTAGATGGTTACCATCGATACACAGGACATGTCCTAAATCAGTCCCTGCAGTTTAAACGAGTGGATTGTTAAAAACTTTTGCTGTCCCAATACGCTAGTGGAAGACACAGAAATGTGCTCTTTACAGATGATAAAAAATTACGATTGAAGAGCACGTCAGCTCCAAAGAATCCTCGCAACTTCTTGCATAAGTTCAACGCGGTCGACATCCTCCTTAAATCATGGTTTGTTGTGAGGTGCCCTATAAAGGAGTCACGAAGCTTTATTTGTGGGAAAAATGGAATAAAGATTATGGCCAATGTTTATCAAGAGACTCGTCTAAGATCGTGATCGTAAAGCACTGGACTTTTCAAAAATGTACCTCGGACTTTCCAGTGATACTCTGCTCCTGGTAACAAGACACGAACAACTCGAAACTGGCTCGAAATCAATGATCTGGACTTCAAAGGAACTGAAGACTGGCGTTTCACGTTCATTTCAGATCTGAACACAATTGGACTACAAATTGTGGTCAGTCCTAGCGCTAGCCTGCTCTAAACATGCCATCATTGAGTCTCTCAAGAAAGCTTCACAGCTAGCTGTAACTACACATCCCATGGAGCCATTTATTGCCAGAGATTAAAGGTCTGAATCAAAGTTAAAGGCGGCCACTTTTTAATAAATTTGTAAAAAGCTTTTATTTAACTTGCGATTAGAGATGGGCCGACTAGTCGCCGACTAGTCGGGAAAGCCGACTATTCGGCATCTTTTACAGTCGGTGACTAGTCGGCGACTAATCGGCAAAATATGTCGGTTATAATCGGTGGTTAGCAAATAAATCAAACCAACATTTATTCCTAATAATTGTTTTTTATTATACTTTTTCATTAATCTCCTGTGATAGCTGTTTTTATTACCTAGCTATATTTAATTACCTAGCTGCGCTTTATTATATTAATTATTAATCTGTTGCCATATTATAAGGAATTTAAGAGTACATATTTTGGTTTAAGCTTCTTCATTAGACTGATGAAACCACTGTTTTCCACAATAGATAGAGGTTGGTTATCCAAGGCAATCATTTCTACTATGGCAACACTTATTTCTCTTGATCGGGAGTCCTGAAGCGACTACTGGACCATTACACTGTCTTGAATAGTTTGTTGTATGTATACTTCGCCTCTCGCTGAAGTTGATGGAACTGCCGTCGGTGACAAGGGCTCAGGTTGCGATTGAGAAGATGAAGACAAATGGACTTCATTCGAACTACTTTTAATAAAACCTGCCAATCGAGGCATCAACTCGTTGTGCTTATATTTTATGTGATTTGTCATACCTGTCGTATTTGCTTTTCTACCTCGACCACCGCGTGAAATGATTCCCTAGCACTGGTTACATTTCACTTTTGTTGGTTCTCCTTCAACATCGTCGAAGAATGTCCACACTCGCGATTTCTTTTTCGACATTTTACGACCACACACAGTTCTTTTATTTATTTCAACTAGGTTACACCGGCAGAGCGAATATACACAAAACGATTAAAACGTAAACAAAACACGTCACAGCTCACAACACAAGTCACAACACGCTCGGCGTGGCCGCACGATGGCTCGTACGCATGCGCGAGCGTGCCGAATGATGACGACATAGCCCGAATACCTCCGAAAGGCTAGTATTAAAATGATCGGCATTGCCGACTAGTCGGCCGACTGCTCGGCAATTTGAAAACCGATTAGTCGGCTAGTCGGCAAGTACCATAGTCGGCCCATCTCTACTTGCGATGTATGTTTGTTAGCGTCAAATCTTGCAACTGAATTTTAAAGTTTTTTCCTCAACCGATTGAGCTGCAATTTTGCATACATCGTTGACGTCATACTAAATCCAATATGGCCGACGGCTAGATGGCGGTCTAGTTATCTTCTATGGACTCCCATGACATGGGTATCACATGAAAGGGTTTGATGAGAAAAACACGAAAATAAAATGACGTCACTCTAAATCCAATATGGTGAACATCCAAAAATAGCGGACTATGTTTATTTTCGTCTTTTTAAAACATTTCAATAAGAGCTTGTTTTTAATTTTTTTTTATTATTCCTTTATTTTTTAATAAAGACTTAAAATATTTCCACATACATTTTAATATTATTATTACATTGTTTAATTAAAAAAAGTTATTGCATTTTACTATATATAACAGAAAGTAATTTTTAGTGTAATTTTTTTTTATAAAACTTAAGTAACCAACGGACATACAGGCCTGATGGTAAGTGGCTACTGCATCCCATGGCAATGTGCAACCAACTTCAAATAAAAAGGGCTACAATACGATATAGAATGCCTCATTACCAGTAAAAGGGGTCTCCGGTTTGTTACGCTGACCATACGAAACACAGAAGCATTATGCAGCATGCAGCTATTTCAGGATGGTATTCTCTGATAGCGTGGTCCACCCCCGGTCGAGCCATATACCATTTCATTAGTTGTTATTGAAAGAAAGAATGTTTTATATTCTTAGTATCGTTAATGCTTATGTTCAACAAAGGACTAGTGAAGGGCTGTAATGATGATGAGTGATGACGAATGTAAAAAGGATGAAATTTGTATTAAACTTTGTATGAAATAATTTAAAATTAAAAAAAAATTCAACCGACTTCAATATAAATTATTAAGAATAACTCAAAAACTATTGGCCAGACCTTGATCAAATTTATATGGGACCACATGAAAAGCACCAGCTTTAAAATAAAAAAAGAATCATCGAAATCGGTTCACCGTTCACCCAGAAAAAAGTTATGAGGTAACACACATAAAAAAAAACATACAGTCGAATTGAGTACCGTCTCTTTTTTGAAGTCGGTAGAAAAAAGAACGTCACTCTACTCATGTACTTCCTTACATATAGACAATGAAAAAGTGGCATCAAGGTACCTGAATAATTTGCATAGTGAATTTTAAACTTATATGATGAACTAAGATGTAACGGCTCGGTAGGGCAGCTGAAGGGTCGCGTGTGATTTGCCCGCGTAATAACAACAAGTACAGTACAACGTAGTATGGCCTACAAATAATTATCCCGGGGCTGGAAGTTTGTCCACGTGGAATTTGTGGCAACGCTGTCGTCGCGCCACAAGCGAAATACATCGAAGCCTAAATCGCGCTATCAAAGTTCCGAATTAAAAACAGTATATATACAATAGCTCCGAACTGCCACTCGGAGCGTTGGCCGCTCCCCGGGCAGCACACCTTGCCCGGCGAGAGATCTCCCCTTTTCCTCCCACCGGCCACAAATTATTTAAGTTAAACACCTCAAGAGAAAGGCGAAAATCTCAGTATCGTTTTTCAACCAAAAAAAAAGAACTAAAGTTAATCTTTAAAATACTAATAAATGTAACAAATTAACTAATTAATAATCCACATAATACGAGGTCCTAACAATATATGTCCCGTCCGAGTATTAGAGACAAGTCTCACATTCACCGCTGTACACATGTAAGTGACAATATGACAGCGTCCTGTCCCATAGCTACTACGGTCCAGACATTACATGTAAAACAAATTTTATATTTATTGCTATTCTAAGATTCTAAGAGCTCAGGGGCTAAGGGCTCGCTGTAAATTTCACAATACGCGAGTAACCCGGGTTCGATCCCTGCAGACACCAATGAAACTGTTCATTGCAATTTTTTGATTTATCACGTGCTCGGCGGTGAAGAAAAACATCGTGAAGAAACCGGCATGACTGAAAAATACGAAAAAAAATATTTCAAAGTCATGTGAAATCCGCCAACACGCATTGGGGAAGCGCGGCGGACATTTCCTTGCCCTAAAAACCCTCACAGAAAAGGGACGAGGAGGCCTGTGCCCAGCAGCGGGACGTATATATACTGTAACTTTACTTTTTAACTGTACTAAGTGCCTATGAATGTTTCATTATGAAGGAAAACATCGTAAGGAAACCGTCATGTCCGAGAAGTAAAATATTTCCAGAACATGGTTATGAAGTCCGCGAACACGCACTGGAGAACTTAGCGTTCTAACTGCTCCATAACCCTCAGAAATTAGAGGAGGCCATACCCAGTCAGTTCCCAGTGGAACGTATATTATAGCCTGTAACTTTTCTATAGTAATGTCTCAAAACTAGTTCAGTTATTCGACTTTATGTTCTTGTTTTTTCTATGTAACGCGATATATATTCGTCCCATTTTTATGATTCTTTTTTTTAATAAGGTTAAACTTCAGTGGTAATCCCGTGAACATTTGAAGGAAAGTCTCATACCACAAGGATGTATAAATAGGGCATGAAGTTTTTAAAGTAACTATTTAGACGAAATTCGAGCTCGAGTATGTTGTAAAAGGATGTTGAGTTTGTGATTGTGTAGGCGAAAGACTAGCCACCTATCACTTCATTCACAATTTTTCCATCTAAACTCATATTTTTAAAAGAAATTTATTTAACTTTATATTCTAAACATGGTCCGGGTAGCTCGCTGCTCTTTGGATTCTGTCTACTCGGGGATTACACGTGTGACGCCTATGTATGTCGAGCTCAAGATAATCTTTAGTCCACTCAAAAGGGTCAACAAATTATAGAAATAAATTTTTTAATAAAAATTAAAAACCGAGTCCAAAGAAACAAACAGAATAAATAGTTTCTATATTATAGAATCTAAACAAACTATGTCTTAGCAACTTCTGAAGCTCTTGTGTAGAAATTATATTCAAATAGACTAAAAATAAAAAACTGCGGTTGCCAACCCGGCTGCCAAACGTGGCAACTATGGCAAATATCCCCCTATGAAGCAATTTATTGGGGATGCCTATGTTTTATGGACTTTAATAGGCTGTAATGGATGGTAATGGTAATGGTCATTTGAAGAAACTGACATCATTTAATGGTTGGTTATTCCTATATAATTTCTATGGAAAATTTTCGTTATGTCAGCTCGTAAACTACTTAAAACTGACAATACTTTTCACTTAGCTTTTTCTTTTCTAACACCTAAACGTTGAACAAGTCTTATTAAACGCACATGTTGCCGACGTAGAGCGTCATGAAATATTGAAATGTACGAGTATATCGCTTGTAGTACAGTGTTATCGTGATAGTGACTACATTGTTAACTAAGCGGAGGAAAAGGTGGCGTTATTCAAGTAAACTTGCGATTTTCGCGAGCTAGAAAATAAACTTATTAATGCACATAATTTTTTTTTAAATTTAAACGTGGAGTTTTGGCTTGATCTTGACCGCTGGCAAATTGTTGCTACTGTTTAATCCTTTAGTAAATGGTTTGTAGTTGCGATTGTGTATTGTCTGGAAACGATAAAACAGGTGTTCGGATGTTGATATACACCTCAAATTTTTATTTAGGCGCCGTAAGAACTTGACATACTTTTTTTTTATATAGAATAAGAGTCACAAAAGAGCACACGGTCCACCTGATGGTAAGTGGATGCTGTGATCCATAGACATCTACATTTATCCTCGATTAAGAATCAAAATGCAGATGCGTGAGGACTAAGATGGAATGTCTCGTTTCCTGTAAAGAGGGTCTCCGGTTCTCGACACTTGCCATACGAAACACAGCATTATTTAGCTGCTATTTTACACTGGTATTCTGTCAAAGCGTCGTCCTACCCCGGTCGAGCCGACCCATTCGTGCTACAACTATGATATAGCTGCAGCGTGGCTCTACCACGTACAAAATAATGTCGTC
This sequence comes from Parnassius orleans, assembly GCA_029286625.1. Classification (NCBI taxonomy): domain Eukaryota; kingdom Metazoa; phylum Arthropoda; class Insecta; order Lepidoptera; family Papilionidae; genus Parnassius; species Parnassius orleans. Next base: position 462,362 of record JAGSMP010000339.1, on the reverse strand, counting down.
ATCAAAGATCCGTTGGGTTAAGCTGTTCTCAAATCCCTCAAGAACTTCTCAATGTGACGCATCTGCATATTAAGGATAATTTCAATGGTAAAAGTATAAAGGTACGATAACCAAAGAAGAAAAGACCATAGCACTTTTTTAGTTTCGCAAAACTTTCTCTGAGGGGCCCACGTTTGAAAGAGACAAACGAGCAGACATAGATAAAAATGGTACCTACTCAACCAAAATTCTAAGGTAAGTATATAACCGTACCTTACCTTAATAATCTCAAATGTTCATCTTATATTTATTTCGCCAAACGAACATTATAAAAAAGCCTTTGTATACCTTTTTTAAAGCAAATTACATCATGGAAAAATGCTTAATGGAGCATTATTTCACAAAACAATCCGGAATGTAGTTCATATCGTGATGTTAATACCGATCCGACTGCCGAATTACAAATCCTTCCAATTTTGTCGGGACTTCGCGTAACAAAGCCGGGATCGACGTATAATGGAAATACAAAATACATTTATTTAGAGAGACAAAGGATATTCCATTTGCATATATATAATATTAAAGGTCTATGTGACTTTCATATGCTTTCAATATTTTTAATAAATTCAATATACGAAAAAGCTCGCTTTATCCTTACTTCATTTGACCTGTTTAAGAACCTTCTGTTCTCTTATTAAATATTTCTGTATTATATAACAGTAGAGCAGTATTCAAGATTAAGGAGGTTCCAAAACTCAACGTCAAGCCGTGAAAAAAAGATCATCGATCAAGATACTATTATGATCTTAAAAAATAAAAATGGGTGTGGGTGCCACTCGGTTTGCCTACGCGATTAACTTCTCATTTGGTGCCTTTTAGCAAGTTTAATTGCTATAAAAAAAACTGCAGAGTCCGCAATTAGTGAAAACTGAATTGCGTCGCATTCTCGAAAACAAATTTTCGAGATAATATGCGAGACGAGAAATGATAATATCGTAATCGCATAACGAATACTTGATTTCAAATAGCAGTATTAAATTCAGTGTAAGAATGTTTGCTATTACATAACTTGAACTTTCAAATAGTCACCCAAACCACAGAATAAACAATAGTACAAGAACCCAAACGAAAGTTATGAGGGTGAAATGGTGTGGGCAAACCGAATAACACACTAATTTTAATTATTAATTCCTTAAACACAATAAAATATATTTTATGCTCGCCTAGTACTATGAGAATACCAGCTTGATCCATGGTGAATGCGGTCTCTAGGATGGGATTACGCCGATAGTTGACTTCTTCTACGTCAGCCCATACCACTTTCAGCTTTTAAATACGAAGAAACTGCGAGTATAGTTTCTCCCATCGCTCGCGTTATCCATAGATAACAATGACACACCCTCGATGAAGATAGGGTATAGGATACAAGTGTGATATCACCTCTGAGTACCTTAATACCTTTTAAAAAATGGTGTCAACGAACTTACAGTCCACCTGATAGTAAGAGGCCACTGCGACCCATGGACAAAGGCAGCCAACCTCAAACAAAGAAGGCTACAGATGCGTTGTCGCCTCTGATGACTAAGATGGATTGCCTCACAGCTTATAATTACACTGGCTTTTTTTTTTATAGAATTAGGGTGACAAACGAGCACACAGTCCACCTGATGGTAAGTAGTTGCTGTGGCCCATAGACATCTACATCCATCCTCAACTACGAATCAAAATGCAGATGCGTTGTCACCCGTGAGGACTAAGATGGAATGCCTCGTTTCCAGTAAAAGGGTCTCCGGTTCTACACTCACCATACGAAATACAGCAGTGTTAAGCTGCTATTTTACGCTGGTATTCTATATCTTACAGACGTAGCCGTGCACGCACTGCTGCTTGGCGGCCGAAATAGGTAAGTGGGATTATTTATAAGAGTCCAATCACCAGTCCTACCACAAATACCTAATAGAATGTTTACCTTAAAAGTTAAAAAGTTAAAGTTACGGCCTATATTCAGCAGTGGACCTTAATAGGCTGTAACGGTAACAGTAAAAATTAAAAAAGTAAAATTACAGCCTATATACGTCCCACTGCTGGGCACAGGCCTCCCCTCATTTCTGAGAGGGTTTTAGGGCAAGGAAATGTCCGCCGCGCTGCCCCAATGCGTGTTGGCGAACTTCACATGTCTTCGAATTTTTTTTCTTATTTCTCAGACATGCAGGTTTCCTCACGATGTTTTCCTTCACCGCCGAGCACGTGGTAAATCAGCACTTAAAATTGCAATTAACAATTTCATTGGTGCCGGCGGGGATCGAACCCGGGTTGCTCGCGTATTGTGAAACTTACAGCGAGCGCTAACCATCTGAGCTACCACGGCACCCTAATGTTTACCTGCTTTCTATTATATACGTGGTAGAGCTATGCTGCAGCTATATTAGTAGTATAGTTGTAGCACGAATGGGTCGGCTCGACCGGGAAGGACCACGCTCTCACAGAATACCAGCGTAAAATAGCAGCTTAACACTGCTGTGTTTCGTATGGTGAGTGTAGAGAACCGGAGACCTTTTACAGGAAAGAGGCATTCCATCTTAGTCCTCACGGGTGACAACGCATCTGCATTTTGATTCGCAAACGAGGATAGATGTAGATGTCTATGGGCCACAGCAACCACTAACCATCAGGTGGACTGTGTGCTCGTTTGTCACCCTATCCTATAAAAAAAAAAATTGGGGTGGTTCATCGGTCTCGCACATATAGATTATAAAATACAAGTGTTAATCTTACTATATAGTTAAACGTTATACGCGTTATACGGTATTCTGCAGAAGTGTGGGGCTTCCCCGGATGTACCGACCTACTTACGAGCCGCAATCAGTACAAGTTGCAACATTGCACGTCTAAAACTTTAAAGAATCAGTAAAGCGGAAGCAATTGTTGCATAATTAGTGTCCGGCGTCATCAACCCCTCACTTAAATAATAGCAAGGAAAATGTAAAATTTGCATCCACACATGGCGGTGGCGCTGTGCCATTCTATGCATCTTCAAACGAATTGCATTAAAAAAAAAGACAGAACATCATAAAAGTATCATAAAAAGTCATATCGCAGTCTTTATGAAAATTGAATTAAAATATGGAATTGTAATGTGGAAGAATTCGTACAACGCAATACGCTTTATGCTGGCCTAGTACTCTGAACACGACCGCAGCATACTCGGTTTATTAAATAATATACATTATTCCTTTACCGCTCTCGTATCTCTGCATTCCTAGTATTCCTTGTATATGTAAAGCCGGCGTGGCAACCATGTTTGCTAAAGATATTCCTATCTAGGATAGCCTACAAAACTTATGAGATACCCAACATTCTCACAAACTATGCAACTTAGAAATATGGCAAGTGCGGAGCTTCCTTAAGCGGGGAATTCACTAGACGGACTAGACGGGCTGTTTGTCCGGACATGTCTGTCGCCACAATACACTAGACAGACTCATTAGTTTGTTTTAGACCGGCTACGTGATTAGTTGTGCGTGCACATTAAGATGACAACGAAACGACGAAAAATTGCAATAGTAGCTGGTGCTGCATTAATACTGTCCGATGAGAAGAAAAAGAAAAGAATTTGGTGCAAAGAATGGTATAAAATTAGAAATAAGTTTAGCCATATCAATTTACTAAAAAGAATTAGAAATTGATGAATCAGGAGACCTGTACAATTACTTGCGCATGGATATAGAGTCGTTTAAATTTTTATTACAACTGATAGACTCTCTTTTCTCAGAATATTTTATTCTCTTTCCAGAATATTTTATGGCCGTCTGCACTGGTTGCTGTCACTCTTGTGTCTGTAAATAGATAGCCCGCGCAGACAAAATGAGATCGCGCGGACGTTCAACAGGCAAATCAGCCAGACCGACTGTGACGGTCCTACACTATCAAACTGCACAGACCTATAGTAGCGAAGTCCGGCAGGCATGTCTACAGGCATGCCCGTGGGCATGTCCGTCTAGTGAATTCCCCGCTTTACCGAAATAATTCTTGGATTCAATGCAAGCATAGCTCTTTGAAAGCACCATATTGACAGAATCTAGGGACTGCGAGATTAAAACAACCTTTCCTCTTTATTATCACAACAAAAAGATCAAAAACAAAGTAGGTACTACTACTAACCGCGTGAAAACTTCGTTTTTTTTTAAATAAAACCCAATAAATTGTAAATTTGACAAACGTATTTTTTTACTAACTTCTGTGCCATCCAAATTTGTTGGCCCAAATTTACCCGTGATAAAGTAACAAACATTTAAACATTTCCTCCTTTTTTATTATAAGCCAGTGCTTGGCTATACAATCCCACCTGATAGTAAGTGAAAATGAAGCCCTTTTCTTAGCGTAACAAAACACCTGGTTGTCTGATGGTAGAAAGGCAAGGAAAAAAATTAAGCCATAATCAAATCAAAATCAAATCAAAATCAAATGAAATAATTTATTCAGTATCAGAGTTTTTACATAGCAGTGTTATGATTGCGAATTTCTTTTAAGTAAATAATACTTGTGTTAGAAATCCCCCCTTTCCGTAACATTGATTAACGAATACTAATGTGATACCTACTTACACACATAGACACTTCAATTTTATTTATTTGTATAGATAAGCAAATCGAGTCGTAAACTGCCTCCTAGCATAACTTGACTTGACTGTAGCAATGGGAGCTACATTATGCTTTCGTCTTCTAGATATTTTGGAAGGATCATATGGAAGCGTTTTGTGACGTTTTAGAATTATATTTAATATATACAATTGCCTAACTGTAAGAACATCACTTATTTTGTATAGGTTTTCAGTGAGATACCAATAGGGTTTAAACCTCATTACTTTTAGCAGTAATGTTTGTGCTCTTTCTAAATCGAGAAACTTCGTCTTACTAGCACCACCCCAGACTGGGATACAGTAGGCCAATAGTGACTGAGCCAATGAAACATAAATTAGTTTTAATAGTTTCTTGTCAGTAACATGTCTCAGCTTTTTAAATACCCATATGAGTTTTCTGACTCTTCCCATCATAAGTTCTAGATGGGCGTGCCAGTATAGCCTCTGATCAACTACAACTCCCAAATACTTTGTGTTGTTAACTTTAGTAATGGTTAACTTTAGTAATGGTTAACTTTAGTAATGACAAGATTAGTTTCAACCTAAATAAATTTACCAACAAGCCTCCCAGCACGCCTCTCCACTAAGTCCAACGCTGCTAGATGACATTTTGCAGCACCAGCCCAGCTATATGTAATTGCGTTTCCCCATGCATAACTTGACTTGCGTTTTATATAGCGTAAGAAGCTACCTTGGCGTGTAAGAAAAGAAAAAAATACAGCCCAATTCACATTTGCACATGGAATACAATGGAGAGCCCGTAGCACGTAATCGCCAGACTTGACAAGAAGATTGGGGATTGACTTTGCTCCTCGCCGCCAGTCAGGGTTTTTTACATATGGCATATAGACATTACTATTATTGTGGATTTATGGGATGCCTTGAGATATTTTTGGTATGCCTCTTAGTGCCTCTTTACTACTTACGACACCTAAGGGATATGGGATGCCTGCTCAAAGTCTTAGTTCCAATGTTGAGCACAGGAGCATTTAGTCTGCTGCTCCAGTGCACATTGCCGGACTTCACAGGGCCTAGAAATATATTATTTCTCAGACATGCAGTTTTTCTCACGATGTTAGACACAACACACTTTTAAGTCTCCCGTTTGTATCTACAAATTATAGGCAAAATAAATTTATTTGGCGAGCGAGCAATAATTTTAACAAACTATCAAAAAAGTTTGAATTCCATTTGCTTAACACTAGTGCTGCGTCAGCCAAGCGCATACTTAACAATGCAGTTTTTGGTAGCTCTTAATGAGATATTGATGAATTTGTTACCAAACTAATAATTTAGTATCTTTTGCTATTATTTTTCTTGTATATGTACATATATATTACATGTTAAATCAGTTCAGCCCTCATTTGGCATAAGTATTGTTATTATTAGATACTTTAGTGTTGAATTGTGTTTATCACCGTTATAAATTTACCTTTGTATCTACTAGTTAAAAAGTTAAAGTTAAAGTTACAGCCTGTATACGTTCCACTGCTGGGCTTTAGGGCAAGGAAGTGTAGACCGCGCTGCCCCAATGCGTGTTAGCGAATTTCACATGTCTTCGAAATATTTTTTTTCTTATTTCTCAGACATGCAGGTTTCCTCACGATGTTTTTCTTCACCACCGAGCACGTGGTAAATCAGCACTTAAAATTGCAATTAACAATTTCATTGGTGCCGGAGGGGATCGAACCCGAGTTGCCCGCGTACTGTTAAATTTACAGCGAGCCCTAACCATCTGAGCTACCACGGCTCTCTACGCACGGCACGGGTATCTACTAGTGTGGACCTATAATTGGTTTTACTGTAGTTATTAGTATTATCTATCTTAATTATTATAGCTGGTAGTCTTCAAAATAAAATAAAATAAAAATGTGCGTACAAAATTTCAATCAACAATTTGAAAATTTCATTAAGGTTTGAACATGGGTTACTCGCGCTCAATGAAATTTACGGCGAGCGCTTAGCGAGCTAAGCCACCACGGCCTATTAACTTTCACGTCTTAAATAAGATTAGTACAGGTTTTCTCTTTGAATCTACGAATGTTTTTAGACTTATACGGGACTATATTTAAAATACGGTATGATTTAAAAAGACTAAAAAATTAAACCGAATTACGGCACAGATGCACTCTCTATGCCCTCACTTTCATTTCATAGCCCATTGAGACGGCAACCCAACACGACCGGAGAGAGATCAGGCGTAGAGGCCCAAAGTCTTCATGTGTCATGAGGGTGGAACACCTTTAACTTCCTGACTCCGGGCTGCTACTGAGAATTCCTTAACAGAAAACTCGGAATTCGAACCCGAGACCACACGATCAACAGTCGCAGTTACGACCATTAGACTAACGAGACAGTCGTAAGTTAATTAAACAGTTTTTATATGTGCAATATTTTCGCTTAATTTAATTTTTTTTTCTTTAAAAAAGCGATTAAAAATCTCCAACGGTTATAGGTTGTAGATTGCAATATCTCTACCAATCCGAATCGATCTTGCATTAAGCACAGCCTTCTTGTTCGCCTTGTCTTGCGCGCTATTGCATTGGGGCGTATTTTTTTCTTACATTTATACATTTCACAGCCCAGAACTTGTTTAAGCGTGACAGCTTAACAGCAAAATTCACTTGTTAAGTCTGTACTTTTTTCTTCTGTTTGTTTTGTAGCCAGCAACAAAAACCTATTTTTAGCAGACTAAAAAAAAGGAAGTTCTCAATTGACTGTATGTACATACATACATACATAAACACTCACGCCTGTCACCCAGAGGGTAGGCAGAGACTACGGACTTCCACTTGGCACGATCCTGGCACACCTCTCTCGCCTCCTTTACATCCATATATCTACGCATACACGCTCGTCAGTTAAGGGTACTCTAATCTGGCCCATTTCAATATATCGCCAATTTGGTCGATAAACCTTCGTCTAGGGCGTCCCTTTCCGACTCTGCCGTTCACTTCTGCAGCATAAATTTGCTTCGTCACTCTTTCTTCGTTCATCCTTTCTACATGACCAAACCACCGAAGCATTCCTTTCTTAATCCTGGTCACAACGTCATCTTGCAAACCACACTTTTCTCTTATCACACTATTTCTCACCCTGTCATTCAGATTCAGCCCTAGCATACTCTTAATGACCGCATTTCTACAGCATTTATTCTACTCTCATGCTTCTTCTGCCAGACCCAACTTTCACTACCATACATTAGTAGGGACTAACACAGCATTATGATTTGCTAAACGTGCCTTTTTTGACACATTCTGACTCTTCACAATAGCGTGTAGAGCCCCATTCACTCTATTTCCTGCGTTCACTCGTCGTTCTATATCCTTATCATATCTACCATCCCTACTAAATAAACATCCCAAATATACAAACTCATCCACTTGCTCAATCAACTCCCCTTCTATTCTTATTTCACATAACGTTTTACTTTCTTCTCTTTCAAAACCATCACTTTCGTCTTACTTGCGTTCACTTTCATACCTCTTTCTTTTAATGATCGGTTCATTAAAGTAACCATCATTGCAACTCGGCCGCCGACGATGCAAATATGACGATCATCGGCGTACAAAAGGCATTTGACGGTTAACTCACCCATTCTTAACCCACATTCTTCAACTTTCAAAGTTTGCAAACAACTGTCCATAAATAGTTAAACAGCCAGGAAGCTACACAGCCCTGTCTGACACCTTTTGGATGCCAAACCAGTCCGAGTAGACCCGTTGATCCTGACACAAGCACTAGAGTCCTATAAAGAGACTTCAATGCCTGTATCAAACCAGCGCTCAAACCAAATGAGTTAAGTGTTTGTCATAACACATTCCTGTCCACTCTGTCATAAGCCTTTTCCAAGTCCATGAAAGCAAAAAACTTTCTGGTTTTTGGCCAAAACTTCTCGCAATCATGCGCATGGAAAATACTTGATCCGTACACCCCATTCCTTTCTAAATCCAGCTTGCACATCCCAAATTTTTCCATCAGTTTCTTCCATAACTCTTTCAATTAACACCTTAGCATACAGTTTACCCACAATGCTAAGCAAGCTGATACCACGGTAGTTTTACAGTCCTGCTGTGACCCTTTTCCTTTATATATTGGGACTATAACGGCTTTGCACCAGTCTTCCGGTACCCGCTTCAGTTCCCAACATAAATTAAACAAGGTGTACAGCAGGCCTGCCACCACCCTCTCCAGACCTTAGCATTTCGAGTGATACTCTATCATATCCGGCTGCCTTACCTGCTTTCATGCTTTTCATTGCTTTCATTATTTCATCTACACTTATCTCCTACCTCTCCACTTCTTTCGAAATTTCTTTTCACTTAATTCAGACGACCCTTCACTCATAAACACGCTTTCAAAGTATTCCTTCCATCTCTTTAAATTGAAACTTCATCATTCAGCATACAGCCATTCTCGTCTCGTATAGCATTCATTCTAGGCTGTTTTGAATTTCCCTAGCAGTTCTTACGAGTTTCAGAACATTTTAATATTTGCCTGAAGTTATCAGATATCCTTCTATCATTCTTATCCGTTCTTTCTTGCTTTTCCTTTCAACAACTTCTTTTACTCTCTTATTTATAAGTCTAAAGTCTGCCTTTTTCTTTCAATCTCATCATTCATACCGCCAGAATTACCAGCTTTGGTTGCCAGTAAATCTAGCCATGCTCTCTTCTTTGCTTCAACTTCCATCCGAATCTCATCATCCCACCACAACGTATTATTTTTCCTTTCATTCGTTCTCTTACTTACACCACATACTTCGGTGGCTGCATCCACCAAAACTTTCTTAACATTATTCCATACAGTCTTCAGGTCTAAATCATTCATACATATTTCATTCAAACCATTTATATTCTCCTCAGTCTACATTTATACTTCTCTTTCACACCTTCATCTTGTAACCTCTCTGTTCTTATACGTTGTAACGCAGTGGTAGACACAGATTCGGCATAAGACCAGGTAATGATCCGTCGCTACGTTGGATCCCCGGTAAACTCTTGTATCTACCACTGCGCTCCGCATTCTTTCATCCACAATTATGAAATCTATCATGCTTCTATCATTACCTCTTTCCTATGTATACATGTGAATCCTCTTATGGCGAAAAGTATTCGTCACAAAAGATTCTTTTCCTCACATACGGCGAGGAGGTCTTCACCATTCTCATTTACACTTTCGTCGCCAAACATTCCTAATATCCTTTCATAACCAGACCTCTTCACCCCAACCCTTCCATTAAAATCTCCTAACATAATGATATTTTCATTTCCTTACATTTCATCAACACCATCCTTACCATGTCCCTGTGGACTGTATGTAATATTTTTTTTAGATACGTTATCTCCACACTAAAGCAGGAAGCTTTACAGCACCTCCGTGACCATGGATGCTGTAAATTAAACGCGATAAAATCCGTAAAAATAGTTTTATTCAAAGGAAGACTTACATAAATTTCACAAGGATAACATCCAGACCCGGAATAATTATTTGTAGGCCATACAAATACTTGTTCTGTGCAGGATTCGAACCCGCGGCCCTTAGCGCTGCAACTCATTGCTACAGACCGTCGTTTTGTATATGTATGTTACGTGATACTTACGTCAATTGTGAACCGATTTTGATATTTCTTTTGTTAAATAGGTTAAACTTCCGGATAGCCCCATATAAATTTGGACAAAATTAACTACCCCTAAGGGTATGAAGTTTCTAATGTAACTATTTAGATAATATAGAGATTATGATATTCTTCAGTTCAATCAAAAGAGTAAAAAGAAAATTAACTTTAAATAAAAAGTAAAAGTCGACTGGAAAAAATTTAAAAGAATAAAATAATTTCACATTCTGAAGTCGGGGCTTTAATTCTTAGCACCGTCTTCAGAATTTCAAATTATTTTATCCATTCTTTTTATTTAAATTATTCACTTAAACTCATTTAAAGATTCACAGTTCGCGAGCATCCTGGGTTCGATCCCCGTCGGCACCAATGAAATTGTTAATTGCAATTTTGCAATTTTAAGTGCTGATTTACCACGTGCTCGGCGGTGCAGGAAAACATCGTGAGGAAACCCGCATGTCTGAGAAATAAGAAAAAAAAATATTTCGAACACATGTGAAGTTCTTAACACGCATGGGGCAGCGCGGCGGACAATTCCTTGTCCTAAAACCTCTCAGAAATGATAGGCTGTAACTTTTACTTTTTTAATTTTTACCGTTACCGTTACAGCCTATTAAGGTCCACTGCTGAATATAGGCCTCCCCCAAAGATGGTCTCATGGGGTTTGGGGGGGATTTGCCATAGCTTATTAGGATGATTTCCTTTTATTTCAATAGCCTCGTGAATCATCCTTGGAAGGAATCGGTCAGTGTCCGGGTAAGGATTATTAAAAAGTTCACAACTGAATATTTGCCATAGTTTGCGACAAGAGAGAGAGACAAGACAACCGCAGTTTTTATATCAATTTGAGTGGTTACCAGGAATATGCTGCTGCCAGGAATAAAAGTTGCTATTTTGTTATTTGCATACACTTTTAACACTGCGGATGAGATAAAAGATAAAAGGTAAGTTAGTTATATTACTAGATCGTGGTCGTATCATAGTTATATTCCTAGTAAAACAGTTATGAACCGCTGTCATATAACTATATTGCGGTATATTTAACTATATCCCTAGGGATATAACTATATCACGGCTTCAACCATCTTACTGCGCCAAACACATAGTACCTTTTTGCAAACATTACATGCGGAATGGTTTCGAACTTTCAAAGCAAGAACTGGCGACTCCATAGATCTGTTCTCCCACCACTGAGCTACAATGATCCTCAATTGTAATGTTAATAAAATGAAATATAATAACACTTGACTAGGTGCTAGTATCATTCGGTTCAACCACGGTAACCAATATAAAATTTCACAGTTATAAATGTAGAAATCAACTGTTCAGTTCTCGGATTTCAATGCAATGTGAACCTGCTTTCTCAATATTTTTGATGGAAGGAGCGCGTAATAAAATTAATTTTATTATCTGTGAATTTGAGTATTAATTTTCAACCGAGTTAAACATGCGAGGAGGTTCTATATTCGACATGTATGACCTATGTTTTTGTTTAACTGGATATTCACCGATTTCTTGAAAACTTCTAAATTGATTTAAATAATGATTTCTTATATTTACGCGAACACTACACATTGAATAAAACTATTTTTACGGATTTTTATCGCGTTTAATTTTACTATTTTGATTCCCGACGTTTCGGGTGCTTTACAGCACCCATGGTCACGGAGGGGGACTGTAAAATTTTATTATATTTAAATGATAATTGTTTGTATCAAATAGGTTATACTTCAGGAGACCCGCGTAAATTTGACGAAATATTTTCATTCTTAAGGGTGAACAATTTTGGTATGTAGAATTAAATGTAACTATTTACAATACATTATCTTAGTTCTTACGTTGAACATGGAACCACTCAACAGGTAAAAAATTAAATGTAAAAACCAAATTCGAAAACTAAAAAGAATTTAGTAGTTTTCACCGGCATTATAAGTTAAAATAGTGCACTGGTCAATAATTAATAGTATAAAACAAAGTTTTAGGTACATTCAGCATTTATAGGTACTTTAAGATTGATGGAAAACTTTTAGTAGTTCGTTCTTCGTTACACGCATTTTTTTCCAGAACACAAATATAAAAACAACTCTTTTTTTTTCAGATTTCATGATTCCAGTTAGATTTTCATAAAATCTTTAAGGCAGTTTACTATTATAAATTGGTATATTTTTTATGTGTAATAAAATTTCTAGTGGACCCAAAAACGATTCTTCTTTACGAATTTAAAGTATATGCCATATTAAGAATACCCTTAACCGATGAACATAGATATATGTCTGTGAAAGAAGCGATAAAGGTGTGTCAGAATCGTGACAAATGGATGTCCTCAGCTCCTAAGTCTGTGCCTACCCCCATCGGTGATATGCCTGAGAGTTTGTGTGTATGTACATAATACACACATATAAAGCTCGCCAACCTCACAGCAAGACGGTATAGCGATTTGCTTCATAACTTTAATAACTGGAAACGATCGGTATCTGGCAACGAGACGTGCAGAAGCATGAAATGAATAATTCATTGGGCGTCGACCATCGATTAGTACTAAAGATTAAGATACGACGGTAGATAGAGAAACATGTAGCCGTAATGGTTTGTGAAGAAAAACAATTCACCGTAAGAACCTCTGCGAATAAATTTCTAGTTAATTTTATATCATTTTTTTAAATAAAGCATTACGCCACAGTTGGATTCTCTCCTGTATCGTGGAGACGTTTTACATAAGTAAATTGCACTTAGACAAATATCTACACTGAACAATTATTTTTAGAATTTACAAAAAATACTTGTTCTGTGCGGGATTCGAAACCCGCACCACACCGCAACCAAATCGTTTATTGTAGTTCAACAAAAATATAACTTATATTAAAGGAAAAGAGATTTCAAAAACCAAAACACAATAAATAAGGTGTTAGGTGACGGAAGTAACGTTTTCAAAACTAAATTATTTAAATTATTAAATATTAATAAAACGTTATTTGACTTCTAAGTATAATTTTCAAGCAGAACTGAACTGAGATACATAATAAAAATGCAAAGTAAACTTAAAATAAAACTTATTGCCACAAACATAACTATTTTAGTCCCTAAAAGTGCTAAATTTAAAATATCCTAAAAATCGCCACGCTTGACGGAAGGTTTAGCAAACGAAGTGTCAGAAGTCTTTGTACTGGCTCTTCTTGTCGCCGAATCGGGTATTCAATCTAGGTATTACACAAGTATAATAATTAAAAATTAAAAATTTTGTACAACCGACTTCAGTAGTTTTTGAGTTATTCTTAATATAAATTATTAAGAATAACTCAAAAACTACTGGTCAGTCTTTGATCAAATTTATTGGAACCACATCAGAAGCACCAGTTTTCAAATAAAAAAAGAATCATCGAAATCGGTTCACCCAGAAAAAAGTTATGAGGTAAAACACAAAAAAAAATACAGTCGATTGAGTACCTCCTCCTTTTGAAGTCGGTAGATTAAATGAGAACATCATCAATGCAGTCGAAGTCAATTAAATACGCACTATTAAAGATAACTCAAAAACAACTGGAAAGTACTTAGATTTTGATCAAATTTATATGGAACCACATGAAAAGCACCAGTTTTCAAATAAAAAAAGAATCATCGAAATCGATTCACCCAGAAAAAAGTTATGAGGTAACAAACAAAAAAAAATACAGTCGAATTGAGTACCTCCTCCTTTTTGAAGTTGGTAGATAAAATGAGAACATCATCAATGCAGTCGAAGTCAATTAAATACGCACTATTAAAGATAACCCAAAAACTACTGGAAACTACTTAGATTTAGATCAAATTTATATGGAACCACATGAGAAGCACCAGCTTTCAAATAAAAAAAGAATCATCAAAATCGGTTCACCTAGGAAAAAGTTCTGAAGTAACATACAAAAAAATACAGTCGAATTGAGTACCTCCTCCTTTCTTTGAATTCGGTTAAAATAGTTCTTGGGTAATTAATTTCACTTATAAAATCTAAGTACATAAATGTTTACTTAGTACTTTCTGAAATTTAATAACTCTCCGAATATTGTAATATAAGATAGTAACCACTGGCTCAGGTTTGTTTTCCAATGTTTCGCTGTTATGAAACATAGCAGCATTAAGCTGCTATTTTACGCTGGTTTTCTGAGCGTGGTCTTTTCCCGAGCCATTCGTGATGCAGTATCACTTTATTTTGATTCGTATTAACAGTGGACGAAGTATGTTTTATGCATAGATTTAGTATTAAACTGAGTATGAGGAAGCTCAAGGTCGCTCAGCGAGCTACGGCGAGGGCTATGCTCGGGGTTTCTCTGCGTGATAAACTTAGAAATGAGGATATCCGCAGTAGAACCAGAGTGACCGATATAGCCCAACGGATTAGTAAGCTGAAGTGGCAATGGGCCGGCCACATAGCTCGAAGAACCGACAACCGATGGGGTAAAAAGGTTCTCGAGTGGCAGCCTCGTACAGGTAGTAAAGCCATTTAAGAGTTCAGTCACATACACGAACAGAAGAATTATGTATAATATAATTATAATATGTTATATTATAATTCATTTATTGCATGTCACAAAGTATAAAGTTGTTACAATATATTTACAGAGCATGTGACACCCTGTACGGTCGTAGCATATTAAGACGGAGTTTTTTTTTTTTTTAAAAACTTTACCCCCACACTAGGATTTTCTCCTGTATCGTGGAGGCAGTTTACAAACACAAATTGCACAAGGACAAACATCCAGACCCGGAACAATTATTTGTAGGCCATACAAATACTTGTTCCGTGCGGGATTCGAACCCGCGGCCCTCAGCGCAGCAACTCATTGCTAAGCCACTGCGCCACGGAGCCGTCAAAAGCAGTTTTAGTGTTAATTAATATAGAATTAAATTAAATGCGATGAAATCCGTAAAATTAGCTTTATTCAATGTCCAGTATTCGTGTAAATACGAAAATAAGAAATCATCACACATAATACATAATTTTCATTCTATTGTGGGAAGTCAGCATGTGGCACGTATGGCAATTAAAACTCTGTGTTAGTTGTGACAGGAAAAGCACGAAAGTAAAATTAATGCTACAGAAATACGATCATTAAGAAGTAGGTATGATGGGGTGATTTAATAATAGGGTGAAAATTGTGTGATAAGAGGAAATTGTGGTTTGTAAGATGTAGTAACCAAGATTAAAAAAGGAATGCTTTGGTAATTTAGACACGTAGACAGAATGAATAAGGAAAGAGTGAAGAGAGAGAGAGGTAATAAATAGATTTTTGCAGCGGAAAGTGACGCCCTAGACGGAAGTTTATAAAACAAAGAAAACAATGTCTTTCTGGAGAATGAGTCCACCACAAATTTTTGCGTAACTTAATGAAATGCATGTCGATTTATTCCTTATAATCTATAGATTACAATAGTAATATTAGTTTTACCGTATCTAACGGGAATACTGAGAGATTAACAATTAAAATATGAATATCATAACAACCTGAAAACAAACTAAAGGCGATTGTCTAGTAGTTTTCACCGGCATTATAAGTTAAAATAGTGCACTGGTCAATAATTAATAGTATAAAACAAAGTTTTAGGTACATTCAGCATTTATAGGTACTTTAAGATTGATGGAAAATCCTTTTAGTAGTTCGTTCTTCGTTACACGCATTTTTTTTCCAGAACACAAATATAAAAACAACTCTTTTTTTTTCAGATTTCATGATTCCAGTTAGATTTTCATAAAATCTTTAAGGCAGTTTACTATTATAAATTGGTATATTTTTTATGTGTAATAAAATTTCTAGTGGACCCAAAAACGATTCTTCTTTACGAATTTAAAGTATATGCCATATTAAGAATACCCTTAACCGACGAACATAGATATATGTCTGTGAAAGAAGCGATAAAGGTGTGTCAGAATCGTGACAAATGGATGTCCTCAGCTCCTAAGTCTGTGCCTACCCCATCGGTGATATGCTGAGAGTTTGTGTGTATGTACATAATACACATATAAAACTCATAACCTCACAGCAAGACAGTATAGCGATTTGCTTCATAACTTTAATAACTGGAAACGATCGGTATCTGGCAACGAGACGTGCAGAAGCATGAAATGAATAATTCATTGGGCGTCGACCATCGATTAGTACTAAAGATTAAGATACGACGGTAGATGAAAACATGTAGCCGTAATGGTTTGTGAAGAAAACAATTCACCGTAAGAACCTCTGCGAATAAATTTCTAGTTAATTTTATATCATTTTTTAAATAAAGCATTACGCCACAGTTGGATTCTCTCCTGTATCGTGGAGACGTTTTACATAAGTAAATTGCACTTAGACAAATATCTACACTGAACAATTATTTTTAGAATTTACAAAAAATACTTGTTCTGTGCGGGATTCGAAACCCGCACCACACCGCAACCAAATCGTTTATTGTAGTTCAACAAAATATAACTTATATTAAAGGAAAAGATTTCAAAACAAAACACAATAAATAAGGTGTTAGGTGACGGAAGTAACGTTTTCAAAACTAAATTATTTAAATTATTAAATATTAATAAAACGTGATTTGACTTCTAAGTATAATTTTCAAGCAGAACTGAACTGAGATACATAATAAAAATGCAAAGTAAACTTAAAATAAAACTTATTGCCACAAACATAACCATTTAGTCCCTAAAAGTGCTAAATTTAAAATATCCTAAAAATCGCCACGCTTGACGGAAGGTTTAGCAAACGAAGTGTCAGAAGTCTTTGTACTGGCTCTTCTTGTCGCCGAATCGGGTATTCAATCTAGGTATTACACAAGTATAATAATTAAAAATTAAAAATTTTGTACAACCGACTTCAGTAGTTTTTGAGTTATTCTTAATATAAATTATTAAGAATAACTCAAAAACTACTGGTCAGTCTTTGATCAAATTTATTGGAACCACATCAGAAGCACCAGTTTTCAAATAAAAAAAGAATCATCGAAATCGGTTCACCCAGAAAAAAGTTATGAGGTAAAACACAAAAAAAAACATACAGTCGAATTGAGTACCTCCTCCTTTTTGAAGTCGGTAGATTAAATGAGAACATCATCAATGCAGTCGAAGTCAATTAAATACGCACTATTAAAGATAACTCAAAAACAACTGGAAACTACTTAGATTTTGATCAAATTTATATGGAACCACATGAAAAGCACCAGTTTTCAAATAAAAAAAGAATCATCGAAATCGATTCACCCAGAAAAAAGTTATGAGGTAACAAACAAAAAAAAATACAGTCGAATTGAGTACCTCCTCCTTTTTGAAGTTGGTAGATAAAATGAGAACATCATCAATGCAGTCGAAGTCAATTAAATACGCACTATTAAAGATAACCCAAAAACTACTGGAAACTACTTAGATTTAGATCAAATTTATATGGAACCACATGAGAAGCACCAGCTTTCAAATAAAAAAAGAATCATCGAAATCGATTCACCCAGAAAAAAGTTATGAGGTAACAAACAAAAAAAAATACAGTCGAATTGAGTACCTTCTCCTTTCTTTGTAGTCGGTTAAAATAGTTCTTGGGTAATTAATTTCACTTATAAAATCTAAGTACATAAATGTTTACTTATTACATTCTGAAATTAAATAACTCTTCGAATATTGTAATATAAGATATTTATAAATATTATTATGTTATAAGGAACTGTAACCACTGGCTCAGGTTTCTTTTCCAATGTTTCGCTGTTATGAAACATAGAAGCATTAAGCTGCTATTTTACGTTGGTTTTCTGAGCGTAGTCTTTTCCCGAGCGAGCCAATCTATTCGTGATGCAGTATCACTTTATTTTGATTCATACCAACAGTGGACGAAGTATGTTTTATACATAGATGTAGTATTAAATTGAGTATGAGGAAGCTCAAGGTCGCTCAGCGAGCTATGGCGAGGCTATGCTCGGGGTTTCTCTGCGTGATAAACTTAGAAATGAGGATATCCGCAGTAGAACCAGAGTTACCGATATAGCCAACGGATTAGTAAGCTGAAGTGGCAATGGGCCAGCCACATAGCTCGAAGAACCGACAACCGATGGGGTAAAGGTTCTCAGTGGCAGCCTCGTACAGGTAGTAAAGCCATTTAAGAGTTCAGTCACATACACGAACAGAAGAATTATGTATAATATAATTATAATATGTTATATTATAATTCATTTATTACATGTCACAAAGTATAAAGTTGTTACAATATATTTACAGAGCATGTGACACCTGTACGGTCGTAGCATATTAAGACGGAGTTTTTTTTTTTTTTAAAAACGTTACCCCCACACTAGGATTTTCTCCTGTATCGTGGAGGCAGTTTACAAACACAAATTGCACAAGGACAAACATCCAGACCCGGAACAATTATTTGTAGGCCATACAAATACTTGTTCCGTGCGGGATTCGAACCCGCGGCCCTCAGCGCAGCAACTCATTGCTAAGCCACTGCGCCACGGAGCCGTCAAAAGCAGTTTTAGTGTTAATTAATATAGAATTAAATTAAATTACAATATTTACAGTACATAATCTATACGTTATTATTAATTAGTTTATTAAATATCAAACTAAATAATACACACATTTATTTTAAAATTAAATGTCAATAAATATTTCATATCAACTATTGGTCATTTTTCATTCATGTAGGTAAATAAGATTTAAAATTTTGGTGAAAATATTAACAATGTCAAATAAGTAAATAGAAATAATAAAATTTTGTCAAAATAATTAAAATTTATAATTTATCATTAAAATATTCATTAAAATTATAATAGCTTTTTACAATAAGCATTTTCTTATGTACTATTTCAAATTTACGACACTGGAGGGCTTTTATAGTATTAGGTAAATGGTTGTAAACCCTTATAGTCATGTAGTAGGGACCATTTTTTAATATTGTGAGATGTGCGGTAGGAGCAACCAGGTTATAACCACGGTGACGTGTGCCGTATCGATTGGGTCTATCTCCAATTCGTTGAAAATAATACGGATTTTTCCTAACCAAGCGGCATTATTCAAAAATGTATATATAATATGTTATACATATAAACCTTCCTTTTGAATCATTTTGTCTATTGATGAAAACCGCATCAAAATACGTTGCGTAGTTTAAAAGATCTAAGCGTACAGACGGCGGGTAGCGACTTTGTTATATATATATATATATATATATATATATATATATATATATATATATATAATAGTTACATAATATATATATATATATATATAGTCCTCCTCATCGATTTCGATGACGGCGACCCTAGAAATTAGGATATTTTCCTATCATGCGCCCTGATATGGCTTGTTAGGCCGAACTTGGTCTTAAAAGCTGTTTGACATGCGTGGCAGTAGAGTTGTCCAGCTGAGTTGTAGGTGTATGTGTAGGAGGGCCTAGGTCTCTCTTTGCGCAGTTGGCGTTTTGCGTCTAAAGTCTTGAGGCGTTTTCTTCGAATGATTTTATACTTTTGAAGATTGTCGACCGCCAAGATGACCTTTCTGCTGCAAGCTCCTCCCAACACGCGGGGTCGATAGCGCAAGCGTTAAGGTGTCTTTGAACACATCCTTATAGCGCAAATGCTGGCCACCGTGCTTTCGTTTACCTTCCGCCATCTCTGAGTAGAAAACAGCTTTTGGTAAACGTCGGTCATCCATGCGAAGGACATGTCACACCATCTGAGCTGACGTAGCATTAAAGCTTCCATACCGTACATCCCAGAGCGACGCAGAACCTCAGAGTTAGGAACATGGTCCTGCCACTTGATCTTTAATAGAGTTCTCAGACACCTTAGGTGGAAAGAGTCAAGTTTCTTTATGTCTGATTTGTAAAGGCACCATGTCTCTGCGCTATATAAAGGACAGGAATGATAAGTGCCTTGTAGACACTAATCTTTGTCTCAGCTTTAGATCATGGGACTTCCAGACACGATCAGTGAGTCATGAAATTGGCAGCAGCATTAGCAATACGAGATGGTATCTCCGAAGCTAAGGTGTTGTCACGCCGGATATTGCTACCAAGATATTTAAAGTGAGCGACCTCATCTAGTGGTTTCCCATCTAGATTTAGCGCTGTTGGATCATCTTTACCACCCCTGGGTGGTTGTTTTAGGACTTGAGTCTTAGAAGCGCTTATTACTAGGCCAAATTGTTGACAAGATCGATATAATGCGTCAACGTAGCTTTGGAGATGCACCATACTATCTGACAAGAGGCACACGTCGTCAGCGTAAAGAATCTCTAATATGGAGAGTCTTTGGACTTTGGATTTTACTCTAAATCTTGAGATGTCAAACACACCTTTTTCAGTTCTGATATTAAGCTGGATTTGGTTGCTACAACACTTTAATGCGTCTCTCATAACAGCCGAAAATATATGGCGAAGAGTGTTGGCGCCATGACGCATCCTGCTTTACTCCACTTGTGATTTGGATTTCCTCAGAAAGTTCGTATTCGTGCTGAACCTGCGCTTTCATACCAACATGGAATTGGCGATTAGGTTGACGAACTTCTTTGGATATCAAATTTTTAAGAACAAGCCAAAGTGCCTCGTGGAACTCTATCAAACGCTTTCTCCAAATCGACAAAACACATGTAGAGGGCCGTTGATGTTCAAGGCTTTTCTCCTGGAGTTGTCTTACGACAGCAATGGCGTCAATAGTTCCTCTGCTTGGACGGAAACCACATTGACTCTCTGGTGGGTGTTGTTCTGCTACCTCACTTAGGCGGGCGTTAATTATGTGCGCAAGAATTTTACCGGCGCTGGAAAGAAGCGATATGCCTCTGGAAAGCTGCAATCGGAACATCCCCTTCCCTTTGTACAGCTTACAAATAACCGCATCCTTCCAGTCCTGAGGTACCTCTTCACTATCCACACTTTTAAGACAAGATGATAAAGCCTGTTAAGAACATGTTTTCCGCTGTATTTATATATTTCGGCTGGAAGTTGGTCCATTCCGGTGTTTTTAAGTTTTGAGACGCTTGACTGCCTTTACGAACTCATCGAAATTTGGTGGATCATCTAGATGTTGATATACCGGCAGTTCTTCAAGCGAGTTTATATAGGACAGGTTAGCACCAGCGCACTGGGATTCAAAACATCATTAAAATGTTCTGCCCAACGTTTTATTACGTCATTTTTATCTGTAACTCGCTTTTGCTTGTCCCTTGAGTACAGTGGGGCTGATTTTCTGACTCGCGGACCGAAAATCGCTTGTATGCCTTCGAAGAATTTGCCAGTTTGTTGAGTATCGGCGTAGTGCTGTAATTCAGCAGCTTTTTCCTTCCACCACTTATCCTTCAGTTCACGAATCTTATATCTAAGTTGGTGTTGAGCTTCCTTTTTTCTGTTGGCATCCATTGACTTGGAGTTCAGTTCATGTCTGTACTTTTCAACAAGTATTCTGATGTTGTTATCTGATGCATCAAACCAATCTTGGTTTTCTGTCAACGCCAATAGTATCACCAGCACAGACATGAAGGTGCTTAGCAAACGATCGCCACTCGTCATTTGTTGTGGAAAATTCAGTTTGTGGAACACAAGCAGCAAATTTTGAGTCTAACTTATTACCCAACTCTGGTGAGGTAATAAGTCTTGAAAATGCCAGTTTAGGTAGAATTTTGTGAGGTGCTCGCCGTGGAGCTTTAAGCTCTAGTTTCATCTTCGATCTAATGAGACGATGATCAGTCAGCCAGCGCTCCACGCATCGCTCTCGTTATAAGAACATCGCGTAAGTCTTTACGGCGGACGATGACGTAGTCTAAAAGATGCCAGTGCTTAGATCTAGGGTGCATCCACGAGGTCTTATACTTATCGGCAAGACGGAAAAACGTATTGGTGATACTGAGATCGAACTGCGCACATAACGATAAAAGACGCAATCCGTTGTCGTTACACTTACCAACGCCATGTTTGCCAATGACACCACTCCAGAGATCATGGTCGTTGCCGATACGAGCGTTAAAGTCCCCCAACAAAATGATCTTATCGTGACTTGGAACATCTTTGAGAGTTTGGCAAAGTTGTTGGTAAAATGCCTCTTTATCTTCCTCCGGTGAGAGAAGAGTGGGCGCATAGGCACTGATGAGATGAATGTATTTCTTGTGAGCTATTGGTAAGCGCAGAGTCATCAGGCGGTCATTGATACCCTTTGGTAGATCACTCAAATCTCTCGTCAGACCACTGCGAATAGCAAAACCTACGCCGCTACCTGCCCTTACACCGGTAGGACGTCCACTCCAGTAGTATGTGTAGCCGCCAAGTTGTTCACAAAGCTCTCCACAGTCACTCAGGTGGGTTTCACTAATTGCAGCAATATCAATTTTGTATCGTGCTAGTTCTCTTGCTATGATAGCAGTTTTTCTCTCTGGACATAAGTTGCCATCACTGTCTAATAAGGTTCGTACGTTCCAGGTGGCTATGCAAAGTTGTTGTTTGGTTCTTAGCTTTTGCTTATTATTAGAAATCTTTCGACCGCATTTGTCGATGTCCAAGTGCCCGCAGTTGGCACCTAGATGAAGAACGAGACGGACTATGTTTGGGCCACCTTTTCTAGGCCCCTCCTCTATGCAGAGGAAAGCAGAGCGATCCTAAATAGGGCTGCTTTGTCGCCGGTAGTGCTGCCGAACCCAGAGTCCCGCCTCAATCGACTCCGGGAGCGACCACTCTCTTCTGGCCGCCTACGTGCAGGGTGTCAGCTAAAGCCTTGGTACATCGATACTTCCATTTACCACCTTCACCCCATCGCCGCAGGACTTCTCTAGGAAGCTCAAATCCGAAAAGAATAGCTAGGGTCATCTGCGCGTGAGTTTATTTATAGTAGACAAGCAGTTGCGCTGGTACAAGTCCACTTCACTCGTCCCTTCCTCTGTGGCCCAATAGACCGATAAGCCGGTACGATCGGCAGAGGTCGAGATGCAGCGAAAAGGCCATAAGTCACTACATAGATACTGACGAACGCCCTTGAGGTTTTTCGCACTACCCTGCTACATCGATAGTCAATAACGTGTGCCATATCGATGCAGACTTTTTTTTTTTACGGGAATCATCCGTTAACTAATCTACAGATGTTCGTAGATATAGTCCCCTTCTCTAGGTTTAGCCCACTGACGTGGTTGCCCGGGGTGTGGCCGCTGTGACTACAGCTTCTTGGAGCCACTAGAGAAGAGATTGCGGAGGTTAATAAAGAGAGAACGCTCCGCTACACACACTACATATATATATAATATGTAGAGATTCATTTTTCAACTACTTATACGTACTATATTATGCTGTTTTCCTTACATAAAAAAAAAACAAAAAAAACAGAGGTAATTAGCGACAAACTCGCCGCAATAAATCTAAAACTTACGATACCAACAGAACGAAACGGGTTGAATGACTGTCTCGGGTTGCCTCCACACGGCCTTAGATATTATCAGTAACTATTAATTTGCATTAATTAAATCCAACAACCTTTAAAATTTAAAACGAAACAAAATTGTTGCTTTGAATAAAACTATTTTTACGTTTTATTCAAAGCAACAATTTTTTTTGCGTTTAATTTTCCTAATTTTGTTTCCCGACGTTTCGGGTGCTTTACAGCACTCATGGTCACGGGGGGGACTGAGGTGTTTGACGTCCCAATGTCATAGTTATTTTTTTTTATAGGATAGGGTGACAAACGAGCACACAGTCTGATGTAAAGTCCTGATGGTAAGTGGTTGCTGTGACCCATAGACATCTATATCTATCCTCAATAAAGAATCAAAATGCAGATGCGTTGTCACCCGGGAGGACTAAGATGGAATGCCTCTTTTCCAGTAAAAAGGGTCTCCGGTTCTCTACACTCACCATACGAAACACAGCAGTGTTAAGCTGCTATTTTACGCTGGTATTCCGTGAGAGCGTGGTCCTTCCCCGGTCGAGCCGACCCATTCGTGCTACAACTATACTACTAATATAGCTGCAGCATGGCTCTACCACGTAAAAAAGTTAGCCCGGCTACCTTCAGTTTTTTGAATATTAATATATATTTACTAGGTGAAAGGACTTTTTAGGACTACCTAGGAATCCGCCCGGGTAGGCACCACCCTTTTACTCGTTTCTGTCGCCAAATAGCAAAGCTTCAGAACTGAAGGGTATAGAGGGCCAGTGTAATTACAGGCTGTGAGGTATTCCATCTTAGTCCTCAGAGGTGACAACGCATCTTTAGCCTTCTTTGTTTGAAGTTAGCTGCAGATGTCCATAGAGCAGTAGCCATTTTCCATCAGGTGGACTGTAAGTTCGTTTGTCACTTTGGTTTTATAAAAAAAATACAGCTTTTTAATCTGTAACTTGTTACTTATTTCACAAAGCTTACTTAAATAACTTTTAAGGCACGTATTATACAAATATATATATAAAAGATTATGTTAGGGGAATTACAAGATTAAATCGCTTATTTAACCGACTGTAATGTTGAATCAAATCCCGTCGGTGCCTCTTACCGGCGGGTATTCTTAAGGGGACTTTTGGAGATTATAGGATTCGTTAGCCGACAGAGGCAACGCTGAGAACGATTGTAACTTTCGCAATGCTTGTGCTTGTATCGATGGTCTAGAAGACAAATGTATTAATTACAGAGATTGTAATTTTCCAGGAGAGCAGTTTATATAAATTTTAAAGATTGACCCGTTAGTATGTAAAGCTGAGTAGTGTAACGTATCTTATATTTCTGCTATTAGTTAGGATATTTATCTGTTATACAATTAATTCAAAAGAATTGTTCTGAACTATAAAGGTACTGGGAAATACTCAGTAACATGAAAAATTACATTCACTTAATATTTTTGTTATTATTTTGTTATTCAGTTGTTCACTTAGTGCATTTGTGTACATAGCATAATATTGATTTTCAATTATTATGTAATTATTAGAAATTAAAATAAAATTTATTAAATTAAAGTAGTGAAAGTTGGGTCTGGCAGATGAAGCATGAGAGTAGAATAAATGCTGTAGAAATGCGGTCATTAAGGAGTATGCTAGGGCTGAATCTGAATGACAGGGTGAGAAATAGTGTGATAAGAGAAAAGTGTGGTTTGCAAGATGACGTTGTGACCAGGATTAAGAAAGGAATGCTTCGGTGGTTTGGTCATGTAGAAAGAATGAACGAGGAAAGAGTGACAAAGCAAATTTATGTTGCAGAAGTGAACGGAAAAGTCGGGAAGGGACGCCCTAGACGAAGGTTTATCGACCAAATTGGCGATATATTGAAAATGGGCCAGATTAGGAGTACTCTTAACCAACGAGCGTGTATGCGTAGATATATGGATGTAAAGGAGGCGAGAGAAGTGTGTCAGGATCGTGCCAAATGGAAGTCCGTAGTCTCTGCCTACCCCTCTGGGTGACAGACGTGAGTGTTTATGTTATGTTATATATGTATTAAATTAATATATTTATTATTGTAACATTCCACCTAAATTGGCATGTAAATTAGGTACCAATTTTAGGTTTTAGGTATCAATTGCCTATCATTATAAAACACTTAAAGTTTGTGTGAATTTCAATACGCAAAGATAAAGTGGTTTAAAGCTACTTAATACATTTTGTATATTCTATCATGGGTAGATAAGCGACTTCTTTTGTCTCATGTCTCACGTTTCTTATTACAAATGCACAGGTTCGGTTTGAACCGAAAGAGATGGAATTATGGATTTCCGATAAGTGCAGAAGATGCGGCCTATTCATTTAGAATGTTTGGCATTAAAAATGTAAGCCACAAAATTTTACATTTAGCACGTTTGTCTTCTAGACCATCGATTTATGCTTTATGAATTCCCTCGTAGCTCCCAAACTAGGCAACCGATTTTATAATAACGGCTAAGGTATAAAATAACAGTTTTCGGGAAGGTTTTTTTGTCGAAAACTAACTTTTAATAAAAGTAAAAGCCGATTTCAAAGATCTAAAAACAATAAAATAATTTCACATTCTGAAGTCGGTGCTAAAAGATACTCGTAGTAACTATAGTGTATATATAGAACTAAAACCCCGACTACAGAATGTGAAATTGTTTTCTTTTTTTTAGTTCTCTGAACTCGGCCTTTCAATATCACAATCTCAATCGTCTAATACACAATGAGGGCACATCCATTTATATAAAAGTAACTTCTCTATTAAGTGTAACAAAAAACTTCACCTCAGTCGCAACTAGCGTAATCTGGTGAGCGGAGCCCTCATTGATGAAGAAATAATAGCATACATACAACCCCCCCCCCTGTCCTGTATTGCATAAATTTTCGTACGATAAGCATCCAGACCCTGAACAATCATTAGTAGACACTACGATCAGCAAGGTCACCAAGGTCCGCCCTAAACTCTGCTTACCAATACGAAAATTACTTTACGTAGGTAATTAATATTCAGCTAAGATTAATGGGACAACTTTCTTTAATGGAGGAACAGAATTAATTATATTTTATTAATGAAGTTTTGGAATTTGTCATCAATTTTAAAGATGGAAAAATTTTAATTAAAAATGCAAATTTTTAATGTTCGATACTTGTTTATGCCGTTTTCTGGCACTTTGTTTTGATTATTAACAAGCTGATTATCTTGTATGTATAAATACCTATTTGACAAATATTTTAATTAATTCTATCAAATTGCAGTGCTAAATATGGGCCTCCACCATAGTTTACCTTTTCTTTTCTATGGCTTACCACATGGGAGCTATGTTTGCCATAGTCGCCGAGCTCGGTAGAGTTGTCTACCGCAGTTTTTCAACCTACTTCAAAAAAAGGAGGAGGTTCTCAATTCCACTGTATTTTTTATGTGTTACCTCAGAACTTTTTTCTAGGTGAACCGATTTTGATGATCCTTTTTTTATTTGAAAACTGGTGCTTCTCATGTGGTACAATATAAATTTGATCAAGATCTAACCAGTAGTTTTTGAGTTATCCTTAATAATGCGTGTTTAATTGACTTCGACTACATTGATGATGTTCTCATTTTATTTATATTGAAGTCGGTTGTACAAAATTTTTAATTTTACCACTTGATTATTTTCTAGTGGTTATTTAGGAAGACGTTGCTGTCCATCTTCTGGTTTGTTTCTCTCTGTCGCTTCTTACGTAACCTGCGGGACGATATGGGGTAGTGGATATTCTGACACCGCCACTAAGTGGTCGCATGTACTTTGGAACGCCGTGCTGCAGCTAAGTTCTAGCCGGCTAGAACTAGGTGTAACCGCACTTCGGCTTTTAGTGGTAACATATTAATTAGATTATATACGATATTCTTAAAGGTAGAAAAATTAAAAAAAGAAACGGTTAAAAAATTGCAAAAAATTTAAGAGCAAACCACTGTGGTATTGTTCTGTGTATTGTTATAATACTCCAGAAACTGTAAAACATTTATTTAAAACTAACTTCTCAATTAAATGACATTGTGTAACAAAAAACTTCACCTCAGTCCGAACTAGCGACATCTGGTGAGACAACTAAATATTTTAAATGTAACCTATCTTCATATTCTTATTTATACGTAGTAAATACGTCCCACGTAAATGATAATATACGTCCCACGGCTGTTATAGAGCAAGGAAGTGTCCGCTGCGCTGCCGTGCATCGACGGACTTCACAAGCTGCGATTATTTTAACCGACTTAAAAAAAAGGAGGAGGTAATCAATTCGGCTGTATTTTTTTTATGTGTGTTACCTCCGAACATTTTTCTAACCGATTTTGATAATTCTTTTTTTTTATTTGAAAAGTTGGTGCTTTTCATGTGGTCCAATATAAATGGAGATCTGAATGATCAAGATCTGACCAATAGTTTTTGAGTTATCCTTAATAATGCGTATTTAAATGACTTCGACTACATTGATGATGTTCTCATGATATTTATATTGAAGTCGGTTGTACAACATTTTTAATTTTACCACTTGTTATTTCCCAGACATCTTTTTTTTTTGTTAGAAATGGGCTCACTCTTGGCTTAGCCCGAGGGCAAAGATGAGGTCTACATGGAGCGAGTTTTAATTTTAGTTTTTTTTTAATAGAATAAGGGTTGACAAACAAGCACACAGTCCACCTGATTGTAAGTGGATGCTGCGGCCCATAGACATCTACATCTATCCTCAATCAAGAATCAAAATGCAGATGCGTTGTTACCCAGGACTAAGGTGGTAGGTACGCTCCGGTTAAGTGGCCGCTGGTATCCTGTGAGGTTCTTCTCCGATCGAGCCCACCCATTCGTGCTGCTGTAACTAAAACACTTAACATATAGCTGCAGCGTGTTTAACTTATAATTGTATCTTCAATGACAATTTCCTAAATGAGATTGAAACCAGGTTGCTCGTATTGTGAAATACGAGTAGGTACACTTTTAGCGGCCAGCCCCTGTGTTAGGGCCATGGCTCTCACCTCTCACTTATTAAATTTCTTTCTTGCTTATAAAATATTAAATTATAATTAGTACCTCATTAACTAGAACCTATTTTCTTTATTTTAAGTTATGTTAGGACAAATTAAAAAAAGTTTTGGCGGGAACTCGACCGCCAGGCCTTGTTTATGATTACGTAATAATTCTATGATTCGAACGTTGATTTGGACTAGAATATGATACTTACGTAAATTAATTATAAAAATATTTTGGGTATTAAATGTGTACCTATGCGGACAAGTAATAAAAACGATACCTAAAACATGAGCTTTGATGATAGTAAAAACCTTAAGATATTTTGTTCATTTTAGCGTTTTCGCTTTGGAATACGCCTTCGGGTCTGCCGATAAAATTTTCGTCAAAATCTCCAAAAAACTTTACGATGTCATTCGAAAAGAAACCTAATTATGTAAACATATGAGAACGTTTAATGAATAAATAACCGTGTTATATTTTTGCCAAATTGAGAAAACTATTTCATAGAAAATCTACAAATATAAACGCTAGTTTCCACGCAATTTTAATAATTATTCGATTATAAATTATAGTAGTTAACAAAAAGTACACATACCAATTCAAACATTCGGCAAATTTCACATCAGAAAAAATATAGTACCTTCACACACATCACAAAAACATCACTAAAGTACACAATATGTAATAAATCAAACGGCCATTTTATAACATAAACAAATCACTAACAACTTTCAAAGAGCACCGAATTAGATCGTATAAATCGGTTCCATCGTTTGTTTAACAACACGATCGTTTGATCCGAGAACGATTTACGCTACGTTTGAAAAAAGGCTTGCATTACACAACTATACGCACGGAACGCCAACAGTGAACTGGGACTGGCGACTGCGCGGATGGAGGGACGAAACAAGGCGCGGTGCCGTGTTAAAGCTCAAAAAGTTTATACCTACTATTCCATTGGGTTATTATTCCGTATTGAGGTTAAATGTTCGGATTATATCGAAATTCCTGTGCCATTGGGGGATAAAAACTACAATAGCTGTCATTGGTTCCTCGAAAGTCGTAAAATGCGACTTTTGGAATGTTTTTATTATGTTGGCCAGCCACCTATTATTATACCTAAATTGTGTTTCAAATTCAAATTCTAAGGGCGGCTTTTTTAATAGCTTATTCCTTGCACCTGCCTTTTGAACCTAAATTGTACGTTTGTATAATCGTCGCCTACCAACCAACTTGCCCACGGTGAATTCGTCTTGTTATTTAGGGGTGACAAACATTTTTTTTATAGGATAAGGGTGACAAGCGAGCACTTTATCCACCTGATGGTAAATGGATGCTGTGGCCTATAGACATCTACATCTATCCTCCATTACGAATCAAAATACAGGTGCGTTGTCACCCCTGAGGACTATGATGGAATACCTCGTATCCAGTAAAAAGGGTCTGCGGTTCTATACATTCACCATACGAAACACAGCAGTATTAAGCTGCTATTTTACGATGGTAGTCTGTGAGGGCGTGGTCCTTCACCGGTCGAGCCGACCTATTCGTGCTACAACTATAATACAGCTGCATGGTTCTACTACCACTTAAAATTTGTAACTTTCATAATTGTTTGAAGTTGATCGAAGATATCTATGACCTCCAATAGCCACGTACCATTAAGTGGACCGTCAATCCGCCCGTTTGTCACTCTTATATTATAAAAATCCTATAAACGGCTAATAATATAAAAGGATTCTTGATAACGGACGGACTTAACGGGCGAATATACTTTTAGGGTTATGATAACATAACAATACTAGGTGTTACAAAACTACCCGTAAAGCCGAAAGGAGGTTAAATGGGGCCTTATAACGAGTCCATTTACAATATTTAAGACCCGTAGTAACGCTGTATAACATACCCCAAAAAAAATATTATTATTTTCACTGATGTGCAAACCATATTTCAGTAAAATTAAAGAGTAAACTACGCAGAATGTACCTACATTTCTACCTAATTCGCGGAACGACAAAATTTTTAAAAGACCTAACCTAACGAAACAACCTAAACGAACACCGAGCCGTCGCTGTTCAGTGGGGGGTCTACCATCGATAAATCGCTGCCGATATCATATCGTAATATTCCGAGTTAGAAAGCATCGTTATTTTGCAAAAAATGTTGGAAAAAAAACTCGAAACAGTTGTAGGATATCGATTAGAAGAAGAAGATAGAGAATCGATTAGAGAATTTGAAATTGACAACATATTTTGACGTGACAACGTCTTATAAATTGGTTTGCCGGGTGACACTTCAAGAAACTGCGTTACGCTCCGCTCACGTTATGCGCTCACAATGAGAGCGAGTGAGAGGCACGCGTCCCTTCCACTCGGGCATGGTTAGCCCGCCTAAGAGCGAGAGAGACAGACATAATAAAATTATTTTACCACTCAAAGTCGTTGTCACGTAAAACTTTCGCCCGTATACCGACTTTACAGGCAACCAATTTTTTTTTTTCCATCTTGACTATTTTTGAAGCCAGTACTTGAGTATAATGACATCCTTGTATTGAGGTAGCAAACATTTATGAATGAAAAATAGAAAAACTATTAAAGTAGACAATTATTAGGTAAAATAGGTACGTAGGCCTTTCTGTTAAATAATCTGGTTCCCTGACATGACAGCTTACTAGGGTTGACAAAATTTTTGGCTTTGATAATTAATTATATTTTTTACGGGGTATTTTGTAACACGTTGTAGAATAAAAAAGAAGGGTTTTTGCCCGCAAATATTTTACGATATGTGAAAAACATTGAAATAACTTCTATTATTTATTCTGTGGTAACTTCAATGGTGAAGAAATAGATATTCAGGTCCTAAGATTTTATAGCTATCACTATTTTAGGCGACTTTAAAAAAAGGAAGAGTCTTATTACAAATCAAGTGTACGAATATGCTTTCGCTTTCGCGATATCTTCAATTCAACTATGTCAAAATATCATCAATTGTGAACCGATATTAATGTTTTTATTTATTTATTTATTAGATTATACTTCAGGGGTGGCACTATATAAATATAAAGAAAAAAATCCACTCATAAGAAGGTAAAATTAAATATAATATGAAAGTTTTTGCGAGGAGGCTGTTAGCTTGAATTCAGCCAGGAATACTCTCTCAAAAAGGGCTAAAGTTCCTAAACTATTGAGTCACTATTTGTTCTTCTTTCGTCTCTAACTAACCAAATCTCGCCATAATAAAATTCAAGATATCGTTGAGCAAAATTCTTGCTTGTAGGACGCTCTTTTACTATCCTTTCTATGGAAGCAAGTAAAACAATAATCATTTCCACCTTTGTTACGAGAAAACGAATTTGAAAAAATAGTATTATATCATCATCATCATCATCATCATCATTGCATACCTTTACAAGTCCACTGCCGAACATAAATATGCAGAAAGTTGATGGATGCAGGTGGCTGGGGACCGTGCTTGTGGCATTCCTTGGGGAGGCCTATCTTCAGTATTATATGTGGGGTAAAATCCTTGGTATGCCAAACCTACAATCATGTGAACTCTATCTGTTGACAGACAGACGAGGCTTTTACAATTGAATATATTATAATTACTAAAAATAATTGCTGACTCGGTAGCACAACAGCTAAAGGTATGGTTGTGGCACTGGGGGCCACGAGTTCGATAGGTACCCGCACGGAAAAAAGTACTTATTTATATTAAGGCCATACGAGGTTGCAGGATACCTACTGTTTGTATACTAGAGGATAGGTAGAATTCAATAAAAATTCCTAGTGTGGGGCTAACATTTTTTTTTAAATCAAGAAATACCAAATAAAATATCCATTTGGATATGCCAATATCTTATCTCTCAGGCAGGTGACGGAAAACAATATAGCCATTGATTGTGTTGGTTTTACGTTTACCAATCTGTCAGTCAATCAGTATTTTTAAAAGTTATAAATTTCATTGTATTTAACAGTCTTTTAAATATCTTTTTTTAGAAAAATTAAGTATTTATAGTTAACGCCATACTATATTACATACATAAAATATTTTAAAATAAAAAATGTCATAGGTTTTAAGCATAAAGAAACGATAATTTTATTGCCAGTATTTTTAAATTTTATGGTCGTTATGCGTGGATATGTCTAATAAAGAATAAAACAAATGACTTTATTTCAAAGTTACTGTTTAGTTACAACCTAATCCTTTTACGAGGCGTGGTAGCTCAGGGTCTCGGCGCTCGCCTTTTTTATAGCACGCAAGTAACCCAAGTTCGATGCCCACCAACATTGAAATGTTTATTGAGTATTATATATTATTAGTATTAATATTATATAGTATGACAATTTGGAGTACTTTTTATAAGACTGACGTGAACTTACAGTCCACCTGACAGTAAGTGACAGTGCAGCTTATGGACTCCTGTTACTAACTGCAGACAAAGACCGCCTGTAAAAAGAAAAGAAGGCTAGCACAGAATAAATAATAATGAGGGCATCCACGACTTTTTCTGCCACCAGGGCGGCGCCACTAGAAAGTGAGGTATAATATTTGACAGATTTCATAGCGGGGAAGTTAATTTGTTGGGAAAATGTAAAGTTTTTTATTTCTTTCTGTACTATTAGCTATATTTTATATTAATAAGATTAAAAATAAACAAACCAAACCATAGATATTCATAAAAGTAGAAAAATTAAAAAAAAAAATTAAAAATGTGTAAAAAATTAAAGAGCAAACCACTGAGACATTGTTTTGTGTATTAATATAATACTTTTGAAACTGATAAGCTTTTATTAAAAACTAACTTCTCAATTAAATGACATTGTGTAACAAAAACTTTACCTCAGTGTCAACTAGCGACATCTGGTGAGCAGAAAATTATTAGCCCTCATTTCAGATGTGTTGTCATCTCTGAGGACAAAATGGAATGTTTCATAGTCTGTAATTTTACTGGCTCTCTATACCCTCAGATCAGAACACAGCAAGTACAGGCACTGCCGCTTGGCGTTTGAAATAGGCAGGGGGGTGGTATATCACCACACGGACTTCTAGACAGAAAAGGAGACCTACCATCTAGTTAAAGTGCTCATTTACTACATGCTTCCAGAAAACATCGTGAGATACAGTGTACATAACATTCTCAGATTGAGTCATGCAAACTGGATTAATTTGGATGTAGGAATACACAATACATACGAATTGCATTCCAGTTTTTAATGAACAAATCTGGAGTAATATGGAAAATTATGATTCCTTAACACTGTATGTCGGAAGAATAGGTACTCAATGAACTTCGTATTTGTAGAATTGTTAGGTTATGGAAATTGAAGTACACAGCGCTCTCTATTGACCGAAAGCAGCAGCTAAGTATCATACCTACTAAAACAAAGAAATAAACAGTTATGAATATATTAAAAACTTAGTTATTTTTTTAAATCTTTTATTTGGTTAATAAAAGTATGTAGTCCTACAAATATGAACAAGATATTATATTATTTCTCAAGCTCGTTCAGAACCAGTAGCGACATCTCTGGTGTAATAGTATTAACTAAGAACATTTTTAATTAACCCATGATATAAATGTTTATGGTATCTTTTTTAATCAGGGACCACGGCTCTATAGGATTTGTTAATTAAGCAGCATATGGTTAATTGAAATCCAAGCTCAGTTAATTAGACATAACGGCCGTTTATAACCACTGCCTTCTGCTTTTTCTATTTGATTAAAAAAAGACAAGTCTTCGACTAATTTATTTTTTTACTAGCCGATGTTCTTTAGATTATTAAAAATTATACATACAATATTCCGTGGAATAAATTGTGATATATTAACACAATTTATAATTTAATATATTTACATAGGTGTGACATGGACTAAAATGTCACTGCCACGCTGGAAGATGTGTCCGGCTAGGTAAGTCGCATCGAGAAAGTTCTTCGTATGCATTCTTTACTTACAGGGGTTGAAGTGCAAGTGCGGAGCTGCCTATGGCGTCGAGTCGCAGAGTTCTAAATAGTCGCCTTCAAGATCGGCGTACTGGTCTTACAGCAATGCTGTCTACTTATCAAAACTGCGTATCATAATTATCATCAATAGAGCCCATCACAAGTGTACTGTTGAACATAATTCTCCCTGGAATAATGTCACAAACCTAGGACCTCAGCCACCTGCATCCATCGACTTCCTGCAACTCCTGCCAGGTCGTCACGCCATCTATTAACAACTTACGACACTGAGGGCTATTTTTTATTAGATTGTGAATTCTTATATGAGACATATATTGTAAGTACTTAGGTCATTTAGAATTACAATCTACATTTCAGTGAAGAAATATAGGACATTCATATAAAAATATAAGTGGACTTGTGATGGGCTACACCACAAGTCCACTGTTGAACATAATCTTCCCTCAATGAATTTCACAAAGCAAGGATTTGAGCGATTTGAGTGAGCAGGAATTCGATGGATACATATTATCCATCGACTTCCTGTATCATTTACCAGGTCATCACTCTACCTATCTAACAACATAATATGTCAACTTGATACATCTTTACAGCCCGTGACCCGTGATGTGATAAAGGTAAATTCAGAAAAAATGGATTAGAAACATCAGAGAGTAAACTGAAGCACGTTTTTGTCATCACTTTGATCGCTGGACTACGACGGTCACGTACATATTATATTAATCTCGAAAGAAACACGCTTAGAAAAGTTTTAATACTCACTGTTAGTTAGTAAATCATTAGATGAAACAATTTTTGTATCTAGTGGTGTGTCAAATGGAATCCCCCCTCTCCTATCCTCACTATAACCTCACTCTCCTTTACCACACGGCGCGTGGCACGCCTTAGGAGAGGTCTATGTCCAGCAGTGGACGACTGTAGGCTAATGATAATGATGAATTACCAAATTTAAAAGCTTGATCAGGATTCTGGTATGAAATAAAAGTGAACGTACACGTTATAAAATAATAAAAAAATACCGCC
Source organism: Parnassius orleans (assembly GCA_029286625.1). Taxonomy (NCBI): domain Eukaryota; kingdom Metazoa; phylum Arthropoda; class Insecta; order Lepidoptera; family Papilionidae; genus Parnassius; species Parnassius orleans. The sequence continues at coordinate 426,758 of JAGSMP010000339.1, read as the reverse complement.
TTTAAAAACTTATTTTTGTTTTTTCCACAAAACTTTAGTATTTCTGTGTGTACCGTTCCATACGTTACGTTATACAGACATGCAGGTAGTCGATGGATGCAGGTGGTTCGGCACCGTGTTTAGTGGCATTTTCTAAGACTTTGTTGTAATAGCGTATACATTGCCCCATGAATGAAGTACCGACTCTGGTCTAGAATTGCCATAATTGCCACGCTTGGCCGGCGTATGGGCGATTTCTAAATGTATCAAACTATTGACGTAGCGAATTTAATGAACTTATTCTTCATATTTGGTGTTGATCAACAAATGAAATAAATTGACGTCAGAAGTGGCGATATCTTTTGTTTTTATGCAATAGATTCATTCATCAAAAACATTTTAACGCCTTCGAATTCATTCAACATAACCGCGTGGCCTAATAACCTTCGGTTATAACCCGGATCTTCACCCGGCTTCGTGGTACTGTAATGAAGCCGTTGGACCTTAGCTGGAGCCAACATTTGTGCAAGGTCACAAATTGTTTGTTTTCCGGTTTGGCTACTTTATGTGGTTGTCTCCGTTTCTCTGAACCTACATGCTAGTCTACCATCGACCTTATCGCATAGGCACTATGGGCAAAAAGCCCAGTAAGAGCAATAATAAAGAATAGGTGATTAAGGCGAGCGCGTACACTTGCGGCACTATCACTATTTGTTTCTTTGTTATTTTCATTATTAAAATAGGCAAAGTAGATATGATCATCATTCATATATTATATTATTGGTAACGTAAAGAAAACAAGTAAGAAAAACAAAAGTTTAACAGTGGTAGAGCCACGCGGCAGCTTTTGCTGTCACACAGATGGGCCGGCTCGAACCGGGGTGGTACCACGACCTCACAGAATACCAGCGTGAAGTAGAGGTTTACCCATAGCGGTAATGCCGAAACAGACCGACTCATCGACCATTTGTCATCGATTCCTTGCTACAGCAGATCCTATCCGCAGAGATCGTGATCCTTGGCGATTTTAACGCCCACCACGCCGAATGGCTTGGTTCACGTTTAACCGATCATGTGGGAGATCTGTTTATGACTTTGCCTTGGCATGTGGTCTTACACAGCTGGTTACTTCGCCTACGCGGATTCCAGATGTAGACGATCATATACCTTCCCTGTTGGACCTTCTGCTGACCTCTCATCCGGAAGGATATTAGGTTTCCGTCGACGCCCCTCTAGGCTCGTCGGGCACTAGCGATCCGCCTCGACTTCGCAAGGTTGATTTCTGGATCTCAACAACAACGCCACCTACCGGGTCTAATTGTGAATCTAAACCATTCCCTAATCAACTTAATTACACACACAAAATTTCATCAAAATTAGTCCAGCTGTTTAGGAGGAGTTCAGGCACATACATACGGACAGAAGAATTATATAAAATATAATATGCATGTGTTATACATACAAACCTTTCTATTGAATCATTCTGTCTATTAATGAAAAGCGCTGTTACGTAGTTTAAAAGATCTAAGCGTACAGACGGCGGGAAGTGACTTTGTTTTACACTATGTCTCAAATAGAGACTATTTCTCAAATTGCACTATTTAACTTTGGAGAAAACATTCCAATCATTAAGGGTAGAAAAAGGAGATGAAATATGGAATGAAACTATTCAGACGACAGTCTTGTTGCAGATATGGTAACTACGAGCTTGTGATATTGCTTATTCCACTCAAAAGGGTTAAATAATCAAACCTTAAAAACAAAATAAAACTGGCTTTAAAATATAAATTGCTTTGTCAATGTGTAAAAAATAATGTGCTAAAACAAAGAGTATCAAAGAATTAAAGCCTTCATTTCACAAGCTACCTCTTAAAATATGTGGAAGTCATTTTATTCTTTTTAGTTTATTTTAAGCCGCTTTTTATTAAAATAATTAAAAGAGATAGTTAAAAATGCTGTCGTTGCCTCTTTCACACTATCTCACACGTATGCACCACTCCAGTCCAAGCTAGTACAGAACACAGACAATGTAATTTTCACATATTTATGATGTCCTAGTATATTACAAAGAAGAGCACGTGATACGCCTTCCTTCTATTTTTGTCCATTTTTAAATGCAATGTTAGCAACAAAGCAGGCCGTGAAATGGTTACACATTTTTAACTTGTTCTTTTAAATTGTGAAGGGTAACTAACGGGACCCTATTACTAAGCCTCCGCTGTCCGTCCGTCTGTCTGTCAGCGGGCTGTATCTCATGATCCGTAATAGGTAGACTGTTGAAATTTTCACAGAATGTGTATTTCTGTTGCCGCTATAACAACAAATTCCAATGAAAATAACAATAAATTAAGAATAAAGGGGGCTCCCCTACTAGTGTTTTGGAATTGTGCGTGTTTTTTTGCATACATAGTATTAAATCTTGTACGATGGTTCGGAAACCAATATGCGCAAGTCCGACTCACACTTGGCCGGGTTTTAATTATTAGACACTAAAGCAGTAATGTATATTTTCTTTGACTGAAGTGACAAACGAACTAACAATACAACAATACAGGTAATTGACAACTGTAGTTATTTGTCACAAACTTCAAATAAACAAGTCTACAACGTTGTAACCTTTGAAGACTTAAGGTCCTGATTTACGGGCGAATTTTATCGCGCTCTTGGTGGCTTATCTGTTGAAATTCAATAATCTCAAAATTGCCGCGTTGTGAGCTGATGAGCCAGGCTCGCGGCTCGCCAGCTTTGTATGAAATTCGACACGTTACTTCAACATACTCTAAAGACCTTGATCGATGCCAGCACACAAGCTTGCGGTAAAGATTACGGCGGTTTTTTCGCTTCGTGGCGTTTTTTTCGCTCGTCGAAGCTAGCTTTCCATATCCTTGAAAACAACCATAGATATATTTCTTCTACAACACGGAAGAAAGTATGATATATATACCTGTCTATCCAAACGGCCTCCTAAAAGGACTTCTAGACTACAATACATACATAATTTCAATTGTATTACTGGTTACACGATTTACCATCAAGTAATCTCGGCACATTACTTGATGGGGAAAGCTTGCGCATCGCTGTAGGAATCCGACTAGGAGCGGCGATTTGTCGACCCCATCAGTGCCCCTGTGGTAGCAGCGTCGACGAGTTTGGGCTCCACGGACTTTCTTGTAAGAAAAGTACTGGTAGGTTTTCACGGCACGGTTCTTTGAACGATGTCATCCGAAGGGCTCTTGTCTCTATAAATGTTCCCTCGGCTTTAGAGCCTTGTGGAATATTTAGAGACGATGGCAGGAGACCCGACGGTATGACATTGGTCCCTTGGGAGAGAGGTAAAGCCCTAGTGTGGAATGCTACTTGCGTAGACATTTTAGCGGCCTCTCATCTCAGGGGTACCACGTTTAGAGCCGGGGCGGCATCAGAGGCAGCTGAACTGAGTAAGTGGCGCTAATATGAGTCTCTGAGAGATGACTACATATTTGTGCCATTTGCTGTAGAGACTATCGGTCCGTGAGGTCCACGTGCGTTGAAGTTCTTAAAGAAACTCCATCCGCGGCTGGTCGTTACTGCTGGTGATAAGAGGGCTGGCTCTTTTCTAACTCAAAGGCTAAGTATAGCCATTCAGCGGGGAAACGCAGCCAGCGTTCTTGGCACGATACCGCGTGGAGTAGGACTGTTTGATAATTAAATTACTAGTTTTAGTTTTTTTTTTTATTATAGTTTTTAATATTGTATATTAAAAAATATTTGTTATAAAGCGAATTAAAAAAATCATTTTTTTTAATGTGATAATTAATAGAATCAGGCGTTACTTTGCGGAAATCTATTATATTAAAGTTGGAAAAATTTACTTTGCCAATATCCGTTCAATAAAATAAAATGTTGTGTCTTACCTAGTTTAACACCTCCCGCCCTCGTGCACTATTCCCGTCATCACTAATCCCTATATAGGATATAGACAAAGTAAATTTTTACAAATTTAATTTTTTAATGTATCAGTCGATGTCTTTCAATCGTAGTCGTAGTATCAAAGTCAAATATTTCACAAAACAAAAGGGCTTCTAATCAGGCGAAGATCAATAGCGTATTATGTTAGATAGTCCAAATTATTTTATAAATTATATCATAAAATAGCACCATAAAACGGTTAGACACGACAATTTAATTTAAACCACAGATTAAAGTATCTAATATTTTATTAAACAGGTCGTGCTCTTTATGAGCATAGCAAGTAAAAAGAGTTATAAATACATTACACGCCGCGGGAGGTCGCCCCAAAGCGTGGCAGAAACCAATATGGCGAGATTATCTTTAAAAAATGACTACGAAAGAACAATAAAGGTACGATGCGGTTACGCCGTTTCGAAATGAACTGGCGCCTTTGTATTCAATGTAGGTGTTGATTTATGTTCACGTAATATAACATTTCTGATTTTAGTTCCGTTTTATACGCGTTTCGGGATGGCGTATATATTATTTTTATTTTCAATTTGCTACATTTATAATATGAAGCTTTTTGTAGGTAGGAACTTGCTGTTTAAGGCAACCTTAACTATTTCCGCAGTGATAGCTATCTAAAAAGCAGCACATCTCCCGGGAGTACCGCATTCTTGCTACTAAAGGCGAAAATTGGGTTCATAGTTCACCTGATGGTAAGTGAATGTGTGTGACCCGCAGTCACCTACATTAATACTCGTTTAAGATTTAATATACAGATGTGTTGTCACTCCTGAGGACTTAGGCCCGTATTAATAAACGTTACTCAACGACGAACTCAAGTGCGTAATCATTTGATACGCCCTCATTACGAAATCAGCATCTCAAGATCGTTGCTAATTAGTAAACACATAAAAACAGTATCTCAAAACGCTGTACTTAGGAATACTGTTCTGTGACTTACACTCAAGCATACACACTTGAGAGTCGAGTTTCGTTTATTAATCAGTGTGGCACTCAGCTGATATCGTAAACCTAAACCGCATCTTGAGATATGTTTATTAATAAGATCATAACCTCAAGATTGTACTCAAGTGCGTGTACTTGACCTGAGTAACGTTTATTAATATGGGCCTTACAGCCTGTAATTTAATTATGTTCTCTCTCTCTCTCTCTCGCTCTGTCTATCTAACATGGAAACATTTTTAAGAAACAGTAAAAGCAAAGAAAAAAAAATTGGTTAGAGAACATTGGCAGTTGGTCAAATATTTATTTTCAGTTAACTCTAGGAAGTACTCTAAGGCCCGTATTAATAAACGTTACTCAACGACGAACTCAAAGTGCGTAATCATTTGATACGCCCTCATTACGAAATCAGCATCTCAAGATCGTTGCTAATTAATAAACACATAAAAACAGTATCTCAAAACGCTGTACTTAGGAATATTGTTCTGTGACTTGCACTCAAGTATACACACCTGAGAGTCGAGTTTCGTTTATTAATCAGTGTGGCACTCAGCTGATATCGTAAACCTAAACCGCATCTTGAGATATGTTTATTAATAAGATCATAACCTCAAGATTGTACTCAAGTGCGTGTACTTGAGCTGAGTAACGTTTATTAATACAGGCCTAAGTCAGTCTTTTATACGTGGTAGAGCCATGCTGCATGTAAATTATAGTTGTAGCACGAATGGGTCAGCTCGACCGGGGAAGGACCACAATTTTACAGGATAAAAATAGCTTAATGCTGCTGTGTTTCGTATGATGAGTGTAGAGAACCGGAGACCCTTTTCACTAGAAACGTGGCATTCTATCTTAGTCCTCAGGGGTGATAACGCATCTGCATTTTGATTCTTTATTTAGGGTAGATGTAGATGTCTATGGGCCACAGCATCCACTTACCATTAGGTGGACTAACGACACGTGACACGTTTGTCACCCTTTTTGAATATAAAAAATTATGTAAATAAGTAGGTTACTTGTATGCATTTTCGTGTACTTTTTTTTTATAAAACTGAAGTGTCAAACGAACTTAAATTCCACTTGATGGTAAGTTCATTGTCGCCTGCAGCCAACTTCAAACAAAGAAGGCTACAGTCGCGTTGTCATCATTCGCGTGTTCATCATTGAAGACTAAGGCCCGTATTAATAATTGTTACTCAACGACGAACTCAAGTGCGTAATCATTTGATACGCCCTCATTACGAAATCAGCATCTCAAGATCGTTGCTTATTAATAAACACATAAAAACAGTATCTCAAAATGCTGTACTTAGGAATACTGTTCTGTGACTTGCACTCAAGTATACACACTTGAGAGTCGAGTTTCGTTTATTAATCAGTGTGGCACTCAGCTGATATCGTAAACCTAAACCGCATCTTGAGATATGTTTATTAATAAAATCATAACCTCAAGATTGTACTCAAGTGCGTGTACTTGAGCTGAGTAACGTTTATCAATACAGGCCTAAGATGGAATGTCTCACAGCCTGTAATTATTCTAGATCTGTATACTCATCAAATAGGAACACATCAGTGCACGGCTGCTTGGCGTCAGAAAAAAATAAGAAGGTGTCCCACCACCAAGTAAATTAGTATTCAATGTAATACTTATAAAACCTAGCAATAGAATACTAGCACTTCTTTTAAAACTGCAAATTTCCGTTAACCACTAAGCTTTTAATGTTTATCGTTTTAAATGCTTTTAAATGTAGTTCGCTTTAAACGATAGTAGTCAAATGGCTGATTCGGACACACTGTTTCTATTTTCGCAATACTATTAAGCTACTGTTGCTTTGTTTGGAATTTGAAAGCAGACCTTACCACTAAACTGTACGCCTGTCATGTCTGCAGTTATTTAAATTTTATTTTATACGTGGTAGAGCCATGCTGCAGCTATATTAGTAGTATAGTTGTAGTACGAATGGGTCGGCTCGACCGGGGAAGCACCACGCTCTCACAGAATACCAGCGTAAAATAGCAGCTTAACACTGCTGTGTTTCGTATGGTGAGAGTAGAGAACCGGAGACCCTTTTTACAGGAAAAGAGGCATTTCATCTTAGTCCTCACGGGTGACAACGCATCTGCATTTTGATTCTTTATTGAAGATAGATGTAGATGTCTATGGGTCACAGCAACCACTTACTATCAGGTGGACTGTGTGCTTGTTTGTCACCCTATCCTATAAAAAAAATTGGAAATAAACCATTAAATCTGTTTCATTTATTTTGTCACAGAAAAAGGGTGACTAACGAACGCACAGTCCACCTGATCGTAAGTGGATGCTGTGGCCCATAGAAATCTACATTTATCATCGATTAGAAATCGAAATCAAAAACACATCATCATTATTCTGCTGATTCACGTTGGTAATCTATGAGGTTGCGGTTCTACCCGACCTACCCTAATTGTTCTAACCGACCTATTCGTGCTGCAGCGTGGCTCTTTCACCTAAATATCCCTCTTAACCTTAACCATATTATTTCATACTTGATAAAGATATCCAAAAAATTTAAGTTTGAATTATTTAGCGATATACGCAATAGTTGTCATGCTTGGTAAGCGGGTTGATAGCCGCAGTGTTTTAATACAACTGTTATCAGAAAGATGTTGCTGCCCATCTTCTGTTACAGTTTTCCTCTGTCGTCTCTTACGACACCCACGGGATTATATGGTGTGTGGATAACTTTGGACCTCCACTACACAGTACTAGATGGACTGACAACCTGATGAAACATGCAGGCAGTCAATAGATGCAGGTGGCTCTGGGCCGTGCTTTGATGTAATCTATGGGGGCGACATTTGCTTAGCAATGGACTTGAGATGAGCTGTAGTAATAGTGTGTGTGATAGTAAATTATTTGGATAGAATTAACAGTTATGTAATAGTCAGCTCGTCGCTTACCGTATAGTGGCGGCGTAATAAAGTTCACTATGCCATATCACCTAATGGGTGTCGAAAATGGCGGCAGAGGGAAACTGAAAAAACAGATGGGCAGTAGCATTCTCCTGATAACAACTTAATTAAAGAAACTTCGATAGAAAACCAGCCTGCTAAAACGTCGTAACTATGGCAAATGTAAATATAAAGCAATCTATGGAGGAGGCTTTTGTTCAGCAGTGGACTTTGATAACCTCTAATGGAAGGAATGGACGGACGGGCATACTATTCAACCGCATGAATAAACCAATACATTTTCAGATATAATTTATTTATTAAATAAAACTACGATAAAGGAACCGACAATATAATAAGTTCAAGACTTAAGCCCAATCTATATAATAAAAGTCCATTACCCCAACAAGGACTACCCGTTTATTACCCCCCCGGGACCGAGGCGACCACTTGCTGGCTACTTTTACAAATATAGTGTACATTTATAAAAGGATTTCGAAAAGGAGCCCGCTGGGTCTTCCCAGGAGGCAATTTACCCTAGCGATTCTTTAATAAAAATTGTATAAATAATATCTATAATAAATAGCAATAGTAATAGATATTGAATATTGAAGATATCAAAACGCCGAACGCGGGTAAGGGGCGAGTGAATGATGAAAAAATATATCTCTAATATCCTTTTAGCAGCTTACGAAAATTAGACTGCTACAGCGATCCTTACTCATGTGTGTTATATCGAAGTTAAGTTAGTTATTTTGTTATGTTATAAATAGTCCTATTTCTATGTCCTACTGGAAGACTAAATTTTTCATTGTTTCTTCTTAAAATAAATAGCATATAATTTTACTCATCGTTGTTTATAGAATATTTTATAAAAAGAGACAAACTGGGCTAGATAGAAAAAAAAGTCCCGCTGGGTTTCTTGCTGGTTCTTCCCACGACAGATTTTTTCGGAACATGTGGTAAAAGTAAAAAAATGTGTTTCAATAAGAATTATTTACAATATATGTTGAATAAATTTTCATTTTAATATTTTTATTCTATTCTATTCTAATATTAGTTACTGTTATTTAAAAAAAAAAGAGACAGTTTACATATATAAATTGCACAAGACCCGTAACAATCATTTGCAGGCCATGTAAGTAAATACTTGTTCCGTGCGGGATCCGAACCCGCAGCCCTCAGCGCAACAACCCAATGCTAAGCCACTGCGCCACGGAGCTGTCAAATTAAATTCGCATTAGATTTAAATTTGAATAGATTAGATTAGCGCAACCAGTGCAGTATCGGATTGCCACACCTGTGCCGTATAATACTGTCCTGTGCAGATATAGCTAGTCATCGTTGAGTGGTCGCTGTGACCGAATTTAAATCTGGAGAACTTTATTATTATATTAGTCAAAGTAAATTATAGCATGAAAATCACGTTCACTTCAATGCTGAGAGTGGATTCCCGCCAGATTCTCAAAAAAAGCATTTTCCAAATATTGTTTTTAATAAAAAGGTTTTCGTTTTCAAATTTTTCAGTAAACAGACTGGTCTAGACTTTTCGAGTATGGATCCAATGTCAAACTAATGAATAAAGACTATCTTCTCTCTGTTGGCCTCTCTCATGTCTCTTGTAATTTTTTTTTCTTAGAATAGTTGTAATTTGTAAAAGCCTATTTAAACTATCAGCAATAAAACGTATTTTGAGACACTATTTTTAATTTAATTCTACTCCTCCCGTCATTATTTATTCAATACATTTAAGGAGAATTCCAAATAATATTAGCAATTACACCAATCTATAAAGAACCTACCGTACCGTACCGTTCGTAACGAACCGTGTAGTGGCGGTGTAAGAATATCCACTACCCCATATCATCCCGTGGGTGTCGCAAGAGGCGACAGAGGGAAACAAATCAGGAGATAGGCAGCATCGTCTTCCTAATAACGACTAAAATAAAAAACTGCGGTTGCCAACCCGCTTGCCAAGCGTGGCAACTAAGGCTATGAAATACCCCCCATGAGGCAATCTATGAGGATGCCTATGTTCAGCAGTGGACTTTAATAGGCTGTAATGGATGGATGTATAGAAAATAATCTACCAGGAGCACATGACCCACTGAGAGGTGAAATTTTCAAATCAACAGTAACATTACAACTATGGCAAATATCCCCCTATGAGGCAATCTATGGGGATACCTATCTAATCGACATTTTTTTCTTGGGTCTACAAATGAAAAATATGTTAAAATATAGAGTTTGAAATCATGAACAATTTTGTCTTCAGTCATACTACTGCAGGAAGTCAGAAATTAAAGATATTCCACTTTGAATATATATCAGAATTATATTATGTATGATGGTTTTTTACCAGACTTCGTTAGGCCATAAGCTTGATTCGATAAAACATAGAAAATTATTTTATTGATATCTATAATGGTTATTTATTATTGTGAATAAAATAAAATAAAATAAATCATTAAATATATAAGGTAATAAGCTATTGTGATCTATTGATTATTTAAATATTCATGAAATAAAAAAACATAATTTTTACAAAAGCATTTTCTTGTTTCCTCATTTAGATTGTGTTGTACATCGTTCGTCATGCGTACAGCAAAGGGGTGGAATAAGTTGCTAGCATCTATCTTTTCCATACGATTACAGTGTGGGTGTCTTCAAGACAAGAGTGAATAGGCTTTTGTTAAGTCAGTGCCCTTCACCATCTTAGGCCATATCACCACTTACCATCAAGTGGGATTGTAGTTAAACGCTGGCTAGTAATAGTAAAAAAAAATGTCATTTAAGTTTCCCTCCAACACAGCCTACTAAAATTATCAGCTTAACATAGGCCTCCCCCATAGATTGCTAAAGTTGCCACGCTTTTCTGGTGGATTGGCAACCGCAGTTTTTTTATTACTTTGAGTTGCTACTAAGAAGATGCTGCTGCCTATGTCATGTTTCATTTTCCCTCTGTCGCCTCTTATGACACCCACGGGACAATATGGGACATGTGAATATTCTTACACCGCTACTACGCGGAAAATAAGTCTCCCTTAAAGACTGGTAATGATCCTTTTGACCCATACGTTCAAAATTTACCAACTTTTAGAATAACTTACAAGAGTCTATACTTGTACAAAGTATATTGCTTTAAGTGAAATGTATACCCTGAATCTTGTTAAAGTAACCGACATACATACTTCCAAAAAGTTTAAACGTTAGGACCTTTCAACAAGTTCAAACTTCGATCAAAACAGATGGTGAGTAATCAGATCTCTGTGATATGTTAACAGATTCTAACTTCATCCCTTAATTATCAAGAACAGGGTAAACTTTGTTATAACTCGATTAAACTTCGCTGTGGGTTTGACGTGAACTTACACCGCGGCCCCATCTCAATATAATAACATAATATTTCTTTAAACGAGTTTTTCGCAAAAAGATAAAGTTTGATAAATATTGCTATACTGCGAGATTACATTTTGAGTTGAACACATTAATTTACAAGTTTATTATTGTGATAATTTACGCGCGAAGAATATAATAGCACTCACAGTGCGATATGGACTTATATATATTATAAAATACATTAGAGGTATGTGCTGAAATGAAATGAATGAAAAATTTATTTTTCAACCGACTTCAGAAAAAGGAGGAGGTTCTCAGTTCGACTGTATTTTTTTATGTGTGTTACCACAGAACTTTTTTCTAGGTGAACCGATTCTGATGACTCTATTTTTATTTGAAAGCTGGTGCTTCTCATGTGGTACAATATAAATTTGATCAAGATCTGACTATTAGTTTTTGAGTTATCCTTAATAATGCGTATTGAATTGACTTAGACTACATTGATAATGTTCTCATTTTATTTACTTATATTGAAGTCGGTTGTACAAAATTTTAATTTTACCACTCGTCGTCGTAATAAATTAAAATTTGTGTTTGTCTAACGTCAACATATTTTATAATCTATTACCACTTCAAAGTTCACAGTCTACTGCCGTTTGAAAACGATAGGTTGGCAAAGATGGTACGGTTGAATGCCAAATGAAAGCCACAAGAACAATCACAACACATCCAGACGCGAAAACCAAGTCACAACTAATATTTATACCAGTTCAAATCTTTGTTCTTTAATTTCCTCATATATCTGACATTGCATCTGACCAGCCGGACTACTCCGGACAGAATCGAGTTCTGGATCAATCGAATTTTACTGTAACTGGGGCACTTAGGGTGCTTAGGGAATTATCACAACGGAAGTCTTCAGCTGTCCACCGTTAGATGACGCTTGTTGCAAGCTACAAGAGTGCTTGTTATTGATAAGTTTATCCTATTTATGTGATAAAATATTAAAAAAGTGAATTTTTAAACTATTAAAAATGATATTCGGATAAAAATGTGCGGACGTACCTAAAGGCGCTGACAACGCCTGATCGAAGCCACGGAAGTGTTTTAAAATAATATATATACATACATATACACACACACACACACACACACACACACACACACACACACACACACACACACACACACACACACACACACACATATATATATATATATATATATATATACGCGACCCCTCACTAGATGGAGTGACGACCTGGTAGGACATGCAGGAAGTCGATGTGCATCGTGGCTCAGGACAGGTCGCCCTACACTTCGTCTACCGGTACGAGGCTGCCACTCGAGAACCTTTTTCCCCATCGGTTGTCGGTTCTTCGAGCTATATGGCCGGCCCATTGCCATCTCAGCTTACTAATCCGTTGGGCTATGTCGGTTACTCTGGTTCTACTGCGGATATCCTCATTTCTAAGTTTAGCATAGCCCTCTCCATAGCTCGCTGAGCGACCTTGAGCGTCCTCATACGGCCAGCAGTGAAGAACTACGTCTCAGATCCATAAGTCATTACTGGCAACACGCACTGGTTGTACAATCTAGTTTTCAGGTTTTGAGGTATACCTGACGAGAAGATGTGTCGTAGTTTCCCGAACGCTGCCCAGTTGAGTTGAATCCGTCGATTGACCTCTCGGTCGAAGTTGGACTTACCTAGTCAGACTATTTGTCCCAGGTAAACATACTCGTCAACAACTTCGAGCTTAGTGCTCCCAAAAACTACCGGCATAGGTGTGACATGGACATTAAACATGGTCTTTGTTTTGTCCATGTTCATCTTAAGACCTATCCGTTGGGAGACACTATTGAGGTCATTGATCATAGTGCTTAGGTCCTCCAGCGATTCTGCCATAAGGACTATATCGTCGACAAATCGAAGGTGAGTGATGTACTCGCCATTGATGTTAATACCGTATCCTTTCCAGTTCAGAAGCTTGAAAACGTCCTTGAATGCAGCGGTGAAGAGTTTCGGGGATATAATGTCACCCTGTCTTACACCTCTCTGCAGTTGGATAGGTTTCGTACTCTGATTCTGTACTCGGATAGCCATCGTAGTCCCACTGTACAAACACTTCAGCACTTCGATATACCGACTGTCAACTTGGCACCGCTGAAGGACTGTGGACCGCCCAATTTCGACGTAATCAAGGCTTTCTCATAGTCCACATACGCAAGGCAGTGGCAGATTGTACTCTTCTGTCTGCTGTACAATTTGCCGAAGGGTGTATATGTGGTCTACGGTACTAAAGCCTTTTCGGAAACCGGCTTGTTCGGGAGGCTGGAAGTCGTCTAGTCTGCGTGCGAGACGATTCGTAATAACTCTCGAAAACAGCGCGTAGACGCGGCTCAGAAGGGAAAACGGTCTGTAGTTCTTCAAGAGAGCATTGTCGCCTTTCTTGAAGAACAAGACCACCGCACTTCTGCTCCACGCCTACGGTGTAGTGCCACCATGGAGGACGGAATTAAAAAGCGTCTGAAGGACTTCAAGCACAGTTGTTCCATCGGCTTTCAGAAGCTCCGCTGTAATTCCATCCTCAACTGGGGCCTTGCCGTCATTAAGGTGCTGGAGAGCAATTCTAATCTCGCTCTGACTGACGTCCGGGATATCATCGGAACAGTGTCGGATAAGACTCGCTCTTGGATCGATACTCACACTTGCGTGTGGCTCCAACGATGACGTGTACAGCTGCCCATAGAACCTCTCAATCTCATTCAAAATCTCAGGTGTCCCGGAAACGATGCTGCCACACTCGGTCTTCAGCTTTGACAGTTGGCTCTTTGTGGCAGACAGATCTCTGGCAAAGACTTTTGGCCTTGGTTCCGCTCGATCGCTTCTTCAATACAAGCTTGAAGTTGCGTAAGTTCCGCCGCATGCATTTGTAGATCTGTCTGTTCAGTTGCCTGTATGCTGTCAAATCTGTTGAAGACTGCAGCTTCATTTCCCGTCCAACAGCCATGAGATTAAGAGTGTGATCGGAGAGTTTTAGTGTTCTTCTGCGGCGGGTCTTGCAGAACTTAGCTCCAACTGCTTGGACAGTTTCCACGAGCTTATCATTCATATCGTCCACTTCATTGCAGTCTTCCAGGCACTGAAAACGGTTTTGTAACTCGAGCTGAAAGGTTTCGGGACTTTGGACTAGAGCACGAGGGGGACGGAGCGTTGACTTCATTAGACGAGACCTCTCCAACTTAACGTTTAGGTTCAGTGTGCCTATAACCATTCGGTGATCGCTACCAGTTTTCAACCTCGCGATCACTGAGACATCACTGAACAGTTGTCGTCTGGTCGTCATAATGAAGTCAATCTCATTTTTTTCGAACCGTCGGGGCTGGACCAGGTCCACTTTCTGTGGGTCCGCTTCTGGAAGAAAGAGTTAATCATAAAGAGTTCCTATTTCTCCATGAAGCCGGCCAGCTGCTGACCCCTTGGGTTCCGTTGCCCTATTCCAAATTACCTACCTTCCACTCACCGTTCTCTCTTGTGCCTAGTATTGCATTGAAGTCTCCCATTAACACCGTATAGTGGGTTTTGGAGGAATGCATGGCTTTATAGATATCCTCATACATTTCCTCCACCTCCTCATCGGGATGCGCCGACGTTGGTGCGTAAACCTGTATGACCTTCAACGAATACCGTTTGGTGATTCTGAGTATAAGGTACGCAATCCTCGTCGACACACTCACAATCTTTACAACGTTGTCAATGAGAGACTTGGGGACGATAAATCCGACACTTCCTTGGGACAGATGGTCGCCTTCCCGGTGATACAACAAGTTGCCGGATTCGAGGATTACCGTGTCCTCCCCCTCTCTTCGGACCTCGGATAATCCTATAATATGCCAGCGTAACTTGTCTATTTCTTCTTCCAGCTCCAGGATCTTCTCGTCAATCCTCAGGGTGCGTGATCAGGGTGCGTGGTCCACCGGAGATTCTTAGCACCCCCTGCCCCGCCGTTACCATGGTCGCCACCGTAGCCAGGAATAGCGGGGCCGCCGGGGACTGGGGGCCGTCTCTTAGTAACTTTCATCATGGGGGGGTATTTGCCATAATTGCCACGCTTGGCGAGTGCGTTGGCAACCGCGGTTTTTATTGTAATATTGTTGTTATCAGGAAGATGCTGCTGCCCATCTCCTGCCTGTTTCCCACTGTCGCCTCTTACGACACCCACGGGAAGATATGGGGTAGTGGATATTCTTAACCGCCACTACACGGCACTTGGTAGATGAATACTTGGTAGACGATAATATTAAATTTTGTGCCCCATTTCAGAGCGATCAAGTTATTATTTAATACGGATCTTTAATGCTTGCCAAGAAGATGCCGAAAACTAATTTATTACTTTATATTACAATAATCTTCGTTCATGTGAACATTAAATGGGGGAGTTTTATTGAATTATAACAGAAAACGATGTCTAAGTAATTTGTAGAAATAAATGAGGCGTACAATCAATAATTAATATGTATTATAGTTCTAAGAATGAAATTGCCGTTTCATTTTGAATAATTCAAACACCTCTTCGGAGGAAAAATTATCTAATCCAAGTGTTTATAATAATTCTCTAAACACTTCTGCAATCATAAAAAAATTTACGTGGCAGAGCCATGCTGCGGCTATATTATGGTTGTAGCACGAATGGGTCGGCTCGACCGGGGAAGGACCACGCTCTCACAGAATACCAGCGTAAAATAGCGGCTTAATTCTGCTGTGTTTCGTATGGTGAGTGTAGAGAACCGGAGACCGTTTTTACTGGAAACGAGGCATTTAATCGTAGTCCTCAAGGGTGACAACGCATCTGCATTTTGATTCTTAATCGAAGATAAATGTAGATATCTATGGGCCACTGCATCCACTTACCATCAAGTGGACTGTGTGCTTGTTTGTCACCCCATTCTATAAAAAAAAATCTCAAGGGAAGATCAATATTTATGCCTTTGTGATGGCACGAGTTCTATCAATCTGGACTCTACAAAGTCTAAAAAGGAATTTTGTACCGCTTCAGAAGAGCCTGCTCGCTTGAGAACAAAACTTTATCACGCAGGAAATAGTCCAAATTGCAGAAAAAAATGCAAAAGTTTGGGGCTAGGTCTGACGAGCATGAACGATGACGTACGGTTTCTAACTGCAGGTCATGTAACGTTAAAACAGTTGGTCGAGAAAGTGTGAGGTCTTGCGATATCATGGTGGAATAATAGCGAAGATCGATTGACGTGTCAGAGTTGTTTCGCGGAGAGTTTCATCATCATTGTTCAAGTTTTTAACAATTTATATCTGCTGTTATTGATATACTGGATTCCAAAAAGCTATATGAAGTGACCACCAAACCGGTTACAATACTTATACTACATACTTTTCTATGGGTCAGCTTCGCTTAGTTTCAGTACTTGACCTGCCATTCAACCATTGCCTTTTTCGTTTGCGATTGTCGTAGAGAAGCCACTTTTCATCACACGTCACTATTTTGTCCAAATCCCCACTAATATGTTCCTCACTCATCATCAATCAGCAATGCAGAAATAATGTGCGTACATCAACTAAAATCACTAATCGCACAATCAATTATAGGTATACACCGCATGCTTGTAATTATTAAACAATTACCTAGCAATTCTAAATATATAAAACACAAAAACTAAGTATTACAGTCAAATATATGCAAAAAGCAATGACTTCGTTACTTAAGCTAGGGACGGACTAATCCCACGTACGCAGCGTATGCGATGCAACACTAAACTTGTTGGTGTAGACATTCGACCTATGTATACAACGTACATTTAACGTCAGACTCTCTTGTCACTTCTACGAATATACTCGTATTATCCACGCTACAAAGAAAAAGAATACCATACACTAGTTAAGGAGCTGCAAAATGATAACGAATGATTTTTTTGTACTATGTGTTATTTCCGCAATATATAAATCATATATCATTAAATGAAACTAATTTTTACGATTCTATCGCGTTTAATAAAATTTTTTAATTCCCGACGTTTCGGGTGCTTTACAGTACCCATGGTCACAGGGGGAGGACTGAGGTGTTTGACGTCCCGATGTCATAGTTAGCCGGGCTCCTTCAGTTTTTGAATATTAATTTTTGGTCCGATGTACGCAGAATGAGCTTATAGTATCTTGAAATCTTGCAGTGGTATGCTTGGGTTTGATTTTAATTTTATTAATTATAGGATCCTAAGCAGATGGCAGCACCCATCCATCTTCTCTATTGAAATTAGGGTGTTTTTTAATTTCAATAGCCTCGCGAATCATCCTTGGGAGGAATCGGTGTTCTTTTGCGAGGATTTGTGGTCTATCAAATGTAATGTTATGTCGGGGACGATCTTGAACATGTTCACAGACTGCAGACTTCCCGGAACGTCGGTGCTTCAAGTCAGCTATATATTCTTTTACGCAGGTTTTTATAGATCTTTTTGTTTGTCCTATGTAAGAGAGGCCACATTCACAATCCAGCTTGTACAGTCTTGCATCTTGTAGAGGGACTAGCTTTTGCCCGCGACTTCGTCCGCGTAGAAGAAAATGGTTCTAATAGGATTTTTAATGGTTTTTTTACGTTATTAATTTTGTTATAACATATAAATTATTATGTTAAAATTATTGATTACTTATAAAATATAACAATCTTTATTATAGTGTAGGGATTTAAAGATTAAATAAACATAAAAATAAAATAAAATTTATATTTATGAACACGAAGCTCGGCCTTTGATCTGGTAAAAGTGACACGGAGGTATTATCTTTTTACAATGAAATCGAAATACTACACCTACTGCAGTATTTCTTTGTAAACAATATTTTTTGTTTTTCCTTCGGGTGCTAGAATCACCAGGTATCACATCTGTGCACTTACTCTGGAGCAAGCCACATACAACTGACCGTGGGAGAAGCAGCTTTCTCTCAAGTCTACTGTCGCTACCTTAAGAGTTTGACCTTGAGCTTTTTTATGGTTACGGCGAATAGAATAGAATAGAATAATTTTTTATTCAATATAGATCACATGTGTAATTCTTATTGAAAGTCATTTTTTACTTTACCACTGGTTCGAAAAAAACGTCTGTCCTGGGAAGAACCAGCAAGAAACCCAGCGGGACTTTTTTTTAAAAGTAAATTTTACATTAATGGTTGTACAAACTATTTATTTTAGAAACTGTTTGGAAGCGACCACATCATTCCCACGGGTTATTATCAACCATGTATTCATTTATATTATAATAACCCTTTGTATACAGTTTCAGCTTAAAAAAAACATTTAAACTTGGCAATAGAGAGAGCCTGTACACTTTCCGGGACCTTGTTGTAATAGCGTATACATTGCCCAAAGAATGAATTACTGACTCTGTGGAGTCGAGAAACTGGTGTCACTAGCTTGTGTTTGTTTCTAGTGTTTACAGAGTGTATATCACTTTTTTTACTAAAAATATCTTTGTTTTTGTGAACATACATTAAATTTTCGTAAATATACTGAGAGGCCAAAGTTAATATATTTATTTCTTTAAATTTATCTCTAAGAGACTCTCTCGGTTTTAGGTTGTAAATAGCTCTAATGGCCCTCTTCTGTAAAACAAAAATAGTTTCTGAATCAGCCGCATTTACCCATAGCAAAATCCCATAAGACATTATGCTATGGAAATAACTCAAATAAACTAATCTAGCTGTCTCGACAGTAGTGAGATCTCCAACCTTTTTTACAGCATAGGCTGCAGAACTTAGTCTGCTTGCTAGTTTGGATATATGGGGCCCCACTGAAGCTTTGCATCGAGAGTGATGCCAAGAAAAACAGTGGATTCAAGCGAAAGGCGAAGCAGACTTTGATAGGAAACTGCACTCTCTTGAATTCGAAGGGGTAATTTGATGGTGTTAGGGGAATCCTAGGAATAAATACAGACTCTCCTCAAGAACAACCCGTCAGTATAGTTGCCTCGATTACATTGCGATCTAATGTTTTCACTTGCAATCTGGTGCCATTGCATAACTTTGGTGGATTTATATTGCTCAGAAACATAATTGGCGCGCTAACTCTTAATTTTAATATGAGAGTTGGGATACCGAGAGGCTTCAGTGTATTCAGGAACTCGACCGGATAATGAATGGCATCATCGGTGTTTATCACTGAGTCGACGGATTTATATTGATATTCGACCCCTTCGAATGATCTCAAAAGTTTCATTTATGACTGAGGCTTGTTCGTTTTTTGGTGTTAGGATGGCAAGCTCGCATAACCATTCTGCAGGCTTATCATGAGTATTATTAATGTTTGGCAAAATTATTAGCTATAATCTCTTCTATAGTGGAAACAATTGTACCTAACTCTGTAGGGAGGATTATATTATTATCCAGTTCCGGGAAATCACCATTTCCTATTTTAAGAAACAGGTCTAAGAACTGCCCGGCAGTAACATCTCCCCTAAGATGGACTCTCATATTTTTGGTCAGGCTCAGTTTTGTCACTGAAGGCCACAAATGAGACCGCTTCACGCACGCTTTAACTTCATCCGCTCGCGTTTCCTTGGGCACTACTGGTAAAGTCTGCCGGAAATCGCCTGCTAACAATACAGTAACTCCTCTCATTAGACAATTAATATTCCTAATATCTTGTAAAGATCTATTTAGGGCTTCGAAACCTCCTTTATGAGCCATAGTACTCTCATCCCAAACAATTAATTTCGTTTTTTATTTATTTTTTATTTTTATTTTTTTTACAAAGTATAGTTATTTAATAACATCCGACAGTACAAATAAACTTACAAAAGTTTTTCCATGTACCGCCGATTCGTAACTTCGATCATGTTCAATGGGGTCGCGTTTTGCGGAGTACTTCTGCCATATTACTTTGTTCGGGTATATCGCAGTGGGGTTTCATTTTGTATTAAATCGAGAGGAAGTTTAAACGCGAATTGTGCAGTTTTACCTCCTTCCAGCAGAGTGGCAGCAATTCCGGACGATGCGACCGCTAAGGCGATATCACAATTGCTTCTCACTTTGACCAACAGTAAATTTAATAGAAAAGTCTTGCCTGTTTCATCAGGACCATCCAGAAAGAAGATATCACCTACACTTGCGTCGATACTGGAAAGTATTTTATAATAGATAGTGTCTTTGTTCATTGGTTAGAGAGCCTTCACTACTTGACAACAGTTCTGCTAAAGAATTGACATCGTAACTTGTTTCCTTCAGATAGTCCCGGTTATTATGTAAGCCTTCAGACCTTTGAGGCTGAGGCAACCCGTACTGCTGTAGGCTTTGTCCTCCTAATGCTATATACAGCTTCTCCTATTGTGACCAGACATTTATTGTAGATTTCATCTGCTAGATGTTCATCTTTAATGCCTTTCCACTTGTCGTTTGTAGTCTTCTGATAGGCTATCCCTGTACTTTACCCAAAGAATTAGTGCGTCTATAATCTGACAGAATACCAGCATTATAGAAAAAAGGTCACGCATTTTAAATGGCGACTCGCATAAGGCTGCTTCCTATAGAGCAGAATCCAATTCGTCCTCTAGCAAGCCAAGTTTCATGCAAGCTAATTGAAAAGTTGGTTGGAGGACACCGTTGACCCCTAACCTCGTGCAGAAGTAAGCGAGATGGTAACACTATGTGTTATTCGGGTGAACCGTGTACACTCTACCTAGAGCATGTTCTTTCATAATTCCTGGGCAGCTATCTACGGGTTTCCCTCTTTTTCTTCTCACAAATTTATTTTTTTCCCATACAAAATATGAAGGCACTTCCTCATATAGAAGTGTTTTAGCAAAATCATCTGTTTGACATGCTAACAGATCAAAAAATACTAACAGTGTCGTTTTTGGTGAGCTATTAACTTTGTCAGCGAGGTTGTCGGAATTAAAATAGACTCGTTGGCCATTTTCAAGGTGGACAGTTAAATGTATGACTGCGGGAAACCTTTCATGTATGGAAAACCCTAAATTCCTCCAAACTGCCTACGAACTACTCAAATAATGCCCACTCTCATATAATTTGACTTCGTCCTTTTTGTTATCTAGCACGAAAGCCGATGGATCACTGCTGTTATTAATGTACTTACAAATGTACTTTATCGATTTGACAGAATTGCAAAATTCTACATTAATATGTGCCTTAAATGTCCGCGACAGAACCTTATTATAGGGGACTACCCACCTATTGTCTACTTCAATGTTTTTTTATTTAAGTGTAAAGCCACGTCAGCCGGAGACCGTCTTCTGTGCTGTGGGTAACCATCGTCACCTGTCTGTGTATCTTTCAAAAATAGTCTGGGATATTTTTTGTTATATTTATTATCTTTCATACAGGGAGAATTGTAGTGGCGTGTAAGAAGACCCACTACCCCATATCTTCCCGTGGGTGTCGTAAGAGGCGACAAAGGGAAACTGATACAGAAGATGGGCAGCAGCATCTTTCTGATAAAAGAAAAAAGCAATAAAAAACTGCGATTGCCAACCCGCTCGCCAAGCGTGGCAACTATGGCAATATACCCATGAGCAACAACACAAATAAACGGCCGCCAGTCCCCGGCGACCCCGCTATTCCTGGCTACGGTGGCGACCATGGTAATGGCGGGGCAGAGGGTGCTAAGAATCTCCGGTGGAGGTTCGGTTGTCACCTACGATGACTCGACCTGGCAACATATAACGCACGCACCCTGAGGACTGACGAGAAAATTCTGGAGCTGGAAGAAGAGATAGATAAGTTACGCTGGAATATAATAGGACTATCCGAGGTCCGAAGAGAGGGGGAGGACACGGTAATCCTCGAATCCGGCAATTTGTTCTATCACCGGGAGGGCGACCATCTGTCCCAAGGAGATGTCGGATTTATCGTCCACAAGTCTCTCGTTAACAACGTTGTAAAGATTGTGAGTGTGTCGACGAGGATTGCGTACCTTATACTCAGAATCACCAAACGGTATTCGTTGAAGGTCATACAGGTTTACGCACCAACGTCGGCGCATTCCGATGAGGAGGTGGAGGAAATGTATGAGGATATCTCTAAAGCCATGCATTCCTCCAAAACCCATTATACGGTGTCAATGGGAGACTTCAATGCAAAACTAGGAACAAGAGAGAACGGTGAGCTGAAAGTAGGGAAATTCGGAATAGGGCAACGGAACCCAAGGGGCCAGCAGCTGACCGACTTTATGGAGAAAGAGGGACTCTTTATGATGAACTCTTTCTTCCAAAAGCGGCCCCACAGAAAGTGAACCTGGTCGAGCCCCGACGGTTCGACAAAAAATGAGATTGACTTCATTATGACGACCAGACGATAACTGTTCAGTGATGTCTCAGTGATCGCGAGGGAGAAAACTGGCAGCGATCATCGAATGGTGAGAGGCACACTGAACCTAAACGTTAAGTTGGAGAGGTCACGTCTAATGAAGTCAACGCTCCGTCTCCCTCGTGCTCTAATCCAAAGTCCGGAAAACTTTCAGCTCGAGTTACAAAATCGTTTTCAGTGCCTAGAAGATTGCAATGAAGTGGAAGATATGAATGACAAGCTTGTGGAAACTGTCCATGCTGTCGGAGCTAAGTTCTGTAAGACCCGTCGCAGAAGAACACAAAAACTCTCCGATCACACTCTTAATCTCATGGTTGTTAGACGGGAGATGAAGCTGTAGTCTTCAGCAGATTTGACAGCATACATGCAACTTAACAGACAGATCTCCAAATGCATGCGGCGGGACTTGCGCAACTTCAATACAGCTCGTATTGAAGAAGCGATCGAGCGGAACCAGGGCTCCAAAGTTTTTGCCAGAGATCTGTCTACCAGAAAGAGCCAACTGTCGAAGCTGAAGACCGAATGTGGCAGCATCGTTTCCGGGAAACCTGAGATTTTAAGTGAGATTGAGAGGTTCTATGGGCAGCTGTACACGTCATCGTTGGTGCCACACGCAAGTGTGAGTAACGATCCAAGAGCAAGTCTTATCTGACACTATTCCGATGATATCCCGGACGTCAGTCTGAGCGAGAATAGAATGGCTTTCCAGCATCTGAAAAACGGCAAGGCCCCAGGCGAGGATGGAATTACAGCGGAGCTTCTGAAAGCGGGTGGAAAGCGGGTACTTGAAGTCCTTCAGAAGCTCTTTAATTCCGTCCTCCATGGTGGCATTACACCGGAGGCGTGGAGCAGAAGTGCGGTGGTCTTGTTCTTCAAGAAAGGCGACAACGCTCTCTTGAAGAACTACAGACCGATTTCCCTTCTGATCCGCGTCTACGTGCTGTTTTCGATAGTCATTACGAATCGTCTCGCATGCAGACTCGACGACTTCCAGCCTCCCGAACAAGCCGGTTTCCGAAATGGCTTTAGTACCATAGACCACATACATACCCTTCGGCAAATTGTACAAAAGACCGAAGAGTACAATCTGCCACTTTGCCTTGCGTATGTGTACTATGAGAAAGCCTTTGATTCCGTCGAAATTTGGGCGGTACTGCAGTCCTTTCAGCGGTGCCAAGTGGACTGTCGGTATATCGAAGTGCTGAAGTGTTTGTACAGTAGGGTTACGATAGCTATCCGGGTCCCGTGTGGAGTTGCCAGAGCTCCCATCGGGCGCGTCCCCAGGTGGCGGATAGGGGAACACCACCCAGATATGGGTGGTAGCGGAAAACCGCCGCGGACCAAAACTGGCCGGGGTTTGGCGTACCCTTGGTCCCATTAGGACTAGAAACGCCCGGGGCTTAATGCCCTAAGAGATGGGCCTTCACAGGCTTATCGTTGCTCCCGGTATCGCTCTTTGATTAGAGCGGACAGGGGATGCAACACACGCGGCGATGTGCCAAGCGCACCAATGCTGGGTGACCCGCGCGGTAATGTGCCAAGCGCACCGATACCGGGCGATCTCTGTGCGCCGATGTGCCGGACAACCCGTAAGCCCGTAACCCGGGCACGAGGAAGAAACCTCTTCAATAACCCCAATCCTAAGGTCTAAGGTGCTGAGGGGATGAATGGCTGGGGAGCTCAGTCCCAAGCCTTGGGGAAGGGTTCAGGACCACACACTGTAAAAAGGAACCAAAATATGCAGTGCGACAAAAATCGATTCCCAAGGTGGTCCCGCCGATCCATTGGTAAGCGGGAGTCCACCCCAGTAGCCTTCATAGGCGATGGCAGCCCCATCGTATCTGGGGGCAATCCACTGCATCGCGGGGATGCACAAGCGTCAACCGCGGGCCCCACAACATCCAAGGGCAAAGTAAGAAGACTGGAGCCGTGTCGGGGGGTAGAACTGTGACGACACAAGATAAACGTGGGCGTTCTAAACGTCCTAATATGCTAGTAAATCAGGCTATTGAAAGCGATGGAGGTGGGTCCGATGGCTCGTTCACTTCACTTACATCGGCCCCACCGGAAGGAGGAAGAAAGAGAAGGGCCAAGCCCCCAAGCGCTGCGGTTGTGGCCGCCAAATTCGCGGCAGTGTCGGCCACAGCCTCTGAAGAAGAGGCCGCTACAGGATAGAAACGGAGGAAGACCTCGACCCTCCGTAGCGCCCACAAATACCAGGGCTAAGAAAATCTGCCCAACCTAGAGGAGTTGGCCCGCGAAATAGCGACTCAGTGACGGTGAGCTCGGTCAACAAATCGACCTCAACCTTCAGGCGGTTGAAAAGGTAACGGATCGCTCCCGAAACCTAAAGGGCAATTTTGTGAGAGGCATAAGGCTAGCCGTACTAAATATAAAGGCGGCAACTGAAGAACTTGCGCGAAGGACCGCTACCAGCGAGAACATTAAAAGACTAGAGAGGAAAACACGGAACTGCGATCACAGCTCGCCACCCTTGCCAACAGAACAGAAAACTTAACGAAGGAGATTAATCTCTCCGTAAGCAAGCGACGCAAAGGCTGATCCACCCAAACAGAAAGAATGTCTAATCGACCGTTGCGAGTTCAACAAAAATCTGGCATGGAGAGGAGGACTCATGGAGCGCGTTGGATCCCTAATAGAAAGAAAGCTGGCTATCTTTGAGGCCAAGATATTTCCAGATAGGGTTATCCGGCCTCCACTGGCAGGGGCGAATAAGCCGCAGATACCGTCGCCGCAATTGTCAGCACCGCCACCCCAACCGCTGGAATCACAGGCACCACTGCAGCCGCAGAAGGCTAAGAGACAAAGGGTGAAAAGGAAAAATGAAGCCCGCCTTTCCACCGCTGGCCGCTCTCCCCCCAGTAGCTGCACCGGTGTTGAATAATTCAGCACCAAATGTCAGTTCGTGGGTGGAAGTTACTAAGAAGCCGAAAAAGGCAAGGGCCACCCAAAAGCGGTCCAACACGACGGCGTCGCCTTACAGTACAACAAAAGAGAGAAGCAACAAGAAAAGGATTTTGCGTGCCCCGACTTCTGCGGCAGTAACCATCACGGTGTTTGAAAGCTCCTCCGTTACCTATACTAAAGTAATGGAAGCCAAAGCCAAAATCCATTTGGCAGACTTTGGCATAGAAACTGTTCGCCTTAAGCGCGCAGTAACTGGAGGACTCCTGATGGAGATAACGGGTCCGGACTGTGGAGAAAAGGCGGACAAGCTGGCGGCAAAGATGCGAGAGGTTCTCTCGGACCTGAACGTGCGAATTAGTCGCCCAATAAAAACAAGCGACGTTCGGCTGAGGGACCTCGACGATGCCGTCAGCGCTGAAGAGATTGCAGCGGCGATGGCTGAAGCAGGGGGTTGTTCAGTAGACAACATAAAAGTCGGGGAAGTCCGACGAACACCCAGTAGCATGGGGACGTGCTGGGTACGATGTCCCGTCGTTGCGATCCGTAAGATTGCAGCCGTTGGGAGAGTACGGGTAGGTTGGGGGTCTGCCCGTGTAGAGGTACTAGAGCCCAGGCCCATGCATTGTTTTCGATGCCTTGAAAGAGGGCACGTTGCTAGCAGGTGCCCCAATGAGGTAAATAGAGCCGCACGCTGTTATGCATGTGGTGAGCCTGGGCACGGAGCCAAATAATGCACTGCGTCGGAACCCAAGTGTCCTCTGTGCTCAGATCTCGGGCGGCCTGCCAGCCACAGACTGGGTAAAAAGTGCGTCCCACCTCCAAAAAAAAACAAGGGAAGGAAGAACGAGCAGACTCCGTCTGCATCCATAAACAAGCCGGACGCAGCGACATCAGTCTCTGCACCGAGTCCTATTTCGGCAATGGAGGTGGTCGAAAAATAAAATAAATTTCACACCCCTTAAAGTCCTACAGGGCAACCTGAACCACTGCCGCAATGCACAACATCTGCTTATGCAGACCATTGCGGAGTGGCGGTTGCCCTTGCAGTAGTAGCAGAGCCCTATTCTGTTCCCGACCATCCTCGCTGGTTCGGTGATGAATTGGGCCTGCAGCCATCTACTGGGAAGTGCAGAGGAGGCCCCACCCCGCCCTATTGAGAAGGGGCAGGGCTTCGTTGCAGTGCAATGGGGCCCCTGGCTAGTGGGCTGCTATGTCTCTCCCAATAGGTCCCTTGCCGACTACGAGGCGTACCTAGACGAGGTGGCGAACTGTGTTCGCGAATGTCAACCTCGTCCGTTGATCGTCCTAGGAGATTTTAACGCCCACACCAGGGCTTGGGGCAACTCCAGAGACGATCCGAAGGGAGAGACAGTGATGGAATGGGCGGCTGGGCTGGACCTCCGATTAATGAATCAGGGTCCGTAAGCACATGCGTGCGGTGGCAGGGGAGTCCATCGTAGATCTTACGGGCAACCCTCCTGCAATGTAAATGCTGTCGGGCTGGCGAGTGGCGGAGGAGGCGGTCACACTGTCCGACCACCGTCACATCGTGTTCGATGTCGCACTTCGCCAGCCCGACAGTAACCCCAGTCGCCGAGGGAGCAGCCCACCGCGGCGTTGGTGTCTCAAGGGGCTCGACCGAGATAAGCTCGAAGCCGCCGCCATCGTCGCGTCATGGCCAGATAACGTCGAAGAGGTTCAGTCCGATCCTGAAGTGGAAGCGAACTGGTTTCGAGGTACGATGGCGCAAACTTGCGACCTGTCAATGCCCAGAACCAGTCGCCCCAAGCGCAGAGCAGTGTACTGGTGGTCGGCAGAAATCGCACGGCCCGTGCGCTCTGCTGGAAGTCGGCGCCAGTACACCAGATCTCGAAGAAGAAGAAGGCGAGCTCCGCCTGAGGAGGTAGCCAGACTCTACGGGGCATACCGAGCGGCTACAAAGGCGCTACAA
The DNA here is from genome assembly GCA_029286625.1 of Parnassius orleans. Lineage (NCBI taxonomy): Eukaryota > Metazoa > Arthropoda > Insecta > Lepidoptera > Papilionidae > Parnassius > Parnassius orleans. Next base: position 399,390 of record JAGSMP010000339.1, on the reverse strand, counting down.
ATTGCTATAGCCAACGCCAGGTCTCGGTCCTGAAAGAGCTTCTGAGGACTCAACGAAGATCCCTGGGGCGTCCATACAGGATGGTACTGGGTAGCTCCGGCCTTGGTCGCCCCTTAACGGAGACTCGATCCGGATCTTCTGGGAAGGGTGATCAGCACGCTCTTCCCAGAGAATCGGTGAAGCCAATTAGGTCACCTTTCGTCTTCATGGGAGTGGCAAGATGAGATGGGGTGAGCGTTGAGGAGCTGGACCGAGCCGTTAGCCGCTTAAAAGTCCCGAACAGAGCACCGGGGCCCGACGGAATCCCGTGCCGGACCCTAGTGCTGAGTCTGGCTGCCCCGGGGGACAGGTTCAGGCAGCTGTTTACCAGCTGTCTGCGCTGTGCCACGTTCCTCACAGCCTGGAAAGAGGCAAGGCCCTCTTGAATAAGGAGGACAGGTCCACTGATTCTCCCTCTGCGTACCGTCCCATATGCCTGTTGGATGAAATTGGCAAATTGTTCGAGAGGATAGTTGCCACTCGGCTCAATAGACATCTGTCGCGTGTCGGTCCTGATTTGGCTGATAGCCAAATAGTTTGGCTTCCGACGGGTTCGTTCCACTGTAGATGCGATTATGCGCGTCCGCCCCTGTCGGAACAGCAGTATCCCAGGGTGGCGTGGCGTTGGCGATAAGTCTTGATATCGTCAACGCCTTAACTCCCTACCCTGGGATGCAATCAGGAGGGCACTGGCACATCATCAGGTGCCCCTTACATGCAAGGTATTATCGGGGACTACTGCGCGACAGGTACATCCTGTACATGGGGCAAGATGGCAGGAAGATCCGAGGAGATCAAACGGGGTTCCACAGGGCTCGGTGCTGGGGCCGCTACTGTGGAACCTCGCCTATGATGCGGTTCTGCGAATCGATCTTCCTGCTGGCGTAGATATTGTCTGCTATGCTGACGACACATTGGTGATCGCCAGCGGGATCACTTTCAAGGGGGCCAAGGAGCTCGCCGAACTCGGGGCGGAAGTCGTCGTCGCCAAAATCCACGAGTTGGGATTGAAATAGCGCCTCACAAGACCGAGGCCCTATGGTTCCATAAATTACCAAAGGGCAGGAACCACCCGACTCGTGTGTCCGCGGGTGGGTCTGATGTCAGAGTGGGGAGATACATGAAGTACCTAGGCCTCCACCTGGACAGTCGCTGGGGCTTCGAAGAACATTTCGAGCGCCTAGTCCCCCGGATCGAAAGGGTAGCGGGTGCTATGCATAGACTGCTGCCCAATCTAGGGGGACCAATGGAGGAAGTACGTCGCCTCTATGCGGGAGTTATACGATCCGTAGCTCTGTATGGAGCGACTGTATGGGCAAAAAGGCTGGCCATCCGACGCTGTAGAACTAAAATCTATAGTGTTCAGCGGAGGATGGCCATACGGATCGTACGAGGATACCGCACTATATCCTTTGAGGCGGCGACAATCCTGGCTCGCTTTCCACCACTAGATATACTGGCGGAAATGGACGCGAGGGTGTACTTCCGAATCCGTGCCCTCCGCCAGAGCGGTGGTGGTAGTGAGCCAGAAGAGGCGCTCGAATCAATTAAACGGCAGGAACGACAAAACGCTCTGGCGTCATGGCGCTCTCGACTTGAGGAGCGCTATGAACGCAAGCGCGTCATTGGAGCAATCCTGCCGGTCTTCGAAGCCTGGATGCAGCGACGAGCGGGAAGACTCACCTACAGACTTACACAGATAATTACCGGGCATGGGTGCTTCGGTGATTATCTGTGTAAGATCGGACGCGAGGCGACGGCGAACTGCTTCCACTGTGGTGGACGGGACCAAGACTCCGCTTCCCACACGCTCGCAGTATGCCCAGCGTGGGAACGGGAGCGACGATCCTGGTAAACCGCATCGGACAGAACCTCTCCTGCCAGCAGTCGTGTCGGCGATGCTGAGCGGGATTCGGCGTGGAGGGCCGTAGCCACCTTCTGTGAATCTGTTATGATTCAGAAGGAGGCTTTTGAGCGGATCGGGAGAGGGCGGATCCCGCGCTGAGACGACGTCGCCAAGGCGTTCGTCACGGCCCTCCTCTTGAAAACGGTGTTCTCTACCAGAAACGGGGCCTTCGGGTTGCAGACGCTCGGGGCGGGGCCTCGAACGCCTAGTTATGTAACCCCCGAGGAGGACGATGACTCGAAAGTGGTCTCGAGACATCGTGATAGCACTGCGAGGGTGCTGGGGGTAGCATGTACTGCCCCCGGGACGTGCTATTAGTGTAGCAAAGCGATGGAGGCCTGGTTGCGTTCCGAGAGGAGATCCTGGACCCCTCGTATACGCTGATGGTGACCACCGTGGGGTTTTAGCCGGTAGGAGTCCGGTATAACCTTTTCGTTGCCCCCGCAGCGGAAGGTATCCATGAGGATTTCCCCACGAAAAAAGAAAAAAAAAAAAAAGCTATCCGGGTACAGAACCAGAGTACGAAACCTATCCAACTGCAGGGAGGTATAAGACAGGGTGACGTAATATCCCCGAAACTCTTCACCGCTGCATTGGAAGACGTTTTCAAGCTACTGGACTGGAAAGGATACGGTATTAACGTCAATGGCGGGTACATCACTCACCTTCGATTTGCCGACGATATAGTCCTTATGGCAGAATCGCTGGAGGACCTAAGCACTATGCTCAATGACCTCAATAGTGTCTCCCAACGGATAGGTCTTAAGATGAACATGGACAAAACATAAATCATGTTTAATGTCCATGTCACACCTATGCCGGTAGTTGTTGGGAGCACTAAGCTCGAAGTTGTTGACGAATACTGTTTACCTGGGATAAATAGTCTGACTAGGTAAGTCCAACTTTGACCGAGAGGTCAATCGACGGATTCAACTTGGCTAGACAGCGTTCGGGAGATTACGACCCATCTTCTCGTCAGGCATATCTCAAAACCTCAAAACTAAATTGTACAACCAGTGCGTGTTGCCAGTGATGACATATGGAACTGAGACGTCGTCCTTCACTGCTGGCCGTATGAGGAAGCTCAACGTCGCTCAGCGAGCTATGGAGAGGGCTATGCTCGGGGTTTCTCTGCGTGATAAACTTAGAAATGAGGATATCCGCTGTAGAACCTGTTACGGACGGCGAGGAAAGCAGCCGCCCCGTCGCCCCCTCATACCCCGTTACGCCCCGCGCACCCCGCACACCGCCCGGACATCACGTGAGGTGCGCACGGCACACGCGTGAGAACACGATCACCTTAAAACAATCGCTGCGGAAATATAATAAGGGGCTTTTGGGCTCCGCATTCATTCGATTCGACAGCGGCACTCAAGAAAGAAGACACTCAAAAAAGAAGACTCTCAAGAAAGACTCCCAGAAGATATTCCCTTGTACAGATATTTAATTGCCGCTATTGTAAATAGTTAAATATAAAGTTGTAAATTGTCCCACTTTTCTTTATACAGTCCTCTCAGTTCAGTAATATGTTATCGAAGTAAATTTCCAAAGTAAAGTCAGTTATTTAGTACACATGCACCCAATATCTCTTTAAAATAGGTTATCTCGACACGGCTCCCTCTAACTATACACAATAATTCTTGGTCCATCGCCGCCGGATTGAAGCCAGAAGATCGAAGCTGGAGGATTGAAGCCAGAAGATCGAAGCTGGAAGATCGAAGCCAGAAGATCAAAAGCTTGAAGATCCGAAGCCAGAAGACCGTACAGAAGAGAGAAGATTATTATAGAAGATCATCGATCAAGACAGAAGATCATCGGTTAAAGTTATATCTACGTTTCTAACAATAGTCTGACTTCGTCAAACATTAACTTTCTCGTTTTCTTAGACACGTTTACGCGACCAGTAGGTTACTCCCTAACGGTGTCAAACTGTAATCGACTGGTAACGTAACACGTGCGTCTTTTTGAAGACGCTCAGATACGTCTTTTTGAAGACGCCATGCGTAAAACAAGAAGTCAAAAGCCCAGGAACGACGACGAAACGCCGGTGGGAATACGTATCTTCGAGGAAGCCCCCGTGTCCCCCTCAGACTATTTATCGTTGACACAGGCACCCGCCGACGCGCCCCCGCCGACGCCCGCAGCTATGCACGCGCCCGCGCCCGCACCCGCGCCCGCGCCCGCGCTTGCGCCCGCGCCGCCGTGCCCCGCTATGTCCGTGCCCACGACCGAGCGATTGTTAGAAGCCAGCACAACCGCGCCGCGTACAGATACACTCGCGGCGATTATTGAAGATCTTCCGGTCACCGAAATGAGTTCAACAATACATACCGCCGCGCCCGTAGTTTCCGACGCTGTACTTAGGCCCGCGCCGCGCGCCCCGTTAGTTCGTTCAGCCCGGTTCTAGCGCGATCGCGAAATTAAAACAAATTGAATACAACACAGCTGAAGAACTCGCCGCGATTAGAAGGAAACAGTTGCAAATCGAGGAGGATTTAATTAAAAAGAAATATGCTAGGGACATCGCGCAATTGCAAGAAGATGCTTATAGGGAAAGTTTAGAAGGAGCCGAGATACCAGAAAGTAGGAATCGTGTCGAGATAACAGAAAGTCCAATGGTTAGATAACTTGGAGACTGTGCGGGGGAGCCGCCCTGCCGCCCGTCTCAGCCCGCGCCCCGCATCGATCGAGTGCAGGCCCCACCGGAAAAGGTCCCCTTACGATTACGTACCTGCGCTACCAGTGTATGTTGAAGATGCCCAGGGGAGGACGGTCGCGAATAACGAACAACCACGTCACGCGAAAATAGTACGAAGGGATAGTGGAGTCGCCGCAGAATCGAATCAGGTGAATCGTCATGTAAGGGTTACGTCACTGACGCGCGCCCAATGCCGCACTCTATCGCCAAAACATAGGTCGCCATCGCCACATCGCCGCGAGGAACGTTGATTATTGTCGCCGTATCGTCGCGATGTAGGTCATAGGTCACGGTCGCTCACTATAATAACCACGATACATCCCCGAATCGTCGTTCTAGCGATAGAAGGAAATAGGGATAGAGGTAGGTCGCTCACCCCGAGAGGGAAAGATAGGGGTATCGAACGGCTAGCGGAAGCATTAGAGAATATGGTACGATTCAGACCAGCCGCCGCGAAGCAAACACAGGACTTGCCTATTTTCAACGGCTCGGCCCGGAATGGTTAGCATTTAAAGCCGCGATGAATGAATCTATCCGTTTGTACGGATTCACAGACACGGAAAATATGGCAAGATTAAGAAACTGTTTACGTGGTGAAGCTAGGGAGGCAGTATCGGCATTGCTGTTTACCGCAAAGGACCCAACGGATATTATGCGGACACTAGAGCAGTGTTTCGGTCGCTCAGAGGTCATTATAGATCGCGCGTTAGAAGATCTGAGACGTCTTCCGCGCCCAGGCTTAACCGCTCAGGAGTTAAATGCGTTCGCAATTAGGTTACAGAATATCGTCTGTATAATGAAAAACGTCGACGGTAAAGGATACTTACAAAATCCGATGCTTACTAGGGAAGTTACAAGTAAATTAAGTCCTCATTTACGGTCACGTTGATGCGACTATGCGGAGCACTACGGAAGTGCTGACGAACCGGATATCGTCACGCTTTCACGGTTTATGATAAGAGAGGCTAACCGCGCGGTAAGTCATGCCTACACCTCCGCAGCGCCGATTAGGGAAACGCCCGTAAAGAGAGAAGCACCGCCGCCGAAAAAGCTTATAGTCACACGCCGCGTAGAAGATAGGCCCCGTGATGCAAGGACATTCACCACACGAGACAGTGACAGTGAAAGTGTTAAGTGTTTGTGTTGTGGTGGTGAACATACGATAGTCAAGTGTAAGAAATTAGTGCAGATAGACGTAGATAGCCGGTGGAAGTGAGTGAAGGAAGAGGGAGTGTGCTTCAAGTGTCTAAGCAGCAAGCATCGGCGCCTGAGGTGCAAGGCTAAGAAATGCGGCGTCGACGGCTGCAACACCCCTCACCACGCGTTACTTCACGCCCGCCAGACTCACACACCGGAAACATCTGCAAATTCAGGTGAAACAGTGCTCGTCGCGTCAAATACAGCTAAAAGAGCGTCAGTATTATTAAAAGTGTGTCCTATTATAGTGCGCGGACCGCGTGGTAAAGAGATCGAAACCTACGCGCTCCTCGACGAAGGGTCCACGATATCGTTGATCGACGACGAATTAGCTCGCGAGTTAGGCGCGGAAGGACCGACGAAGCTGCTGAATATTCGAGGCGTATCTAGTAACCAACGCGAGAATAATAGTCGAATAGTCACAATAGGGATACGCGGAAAAACGAAAAATGAAACGTATAACGTAATTGCGCGAACAATAAATAATTTGACAGTAGGTTCGCAGTCCATCGGTAAGGAGTGTCTACGTTTGTAACATTTACGTGGCTTACCGATCGAGGTATGTTATAGTGACGCGAAACCGAAAGTATTAATAGGGTCAGATAACTGGCATTTAATTATAACGCGTAATTTACGAATAGGACGTCAAAAGCAACCCATTGCGGCTAGGACGTTATTAGGATGGGTCTTACAAGGGACCGCGCCGCGCGTAATGTGTAAACAAGACAGTGAAACGGCACATATCGAGCATTAACGGGCGGTTAGATAGGGATGTAAAGACGTTCGCCAGTTCTGATGAAGAGTTGACAAATCTTCTTAAGAGGCAGTACGAGATCGACTCGATAGGTATATCGCTCAAAAGCAGGCCAAGGCGGGAAGAGGGGCGGGCTGTTGACATCTTCCAGCGCACCGTCAAGAGGGTCGGCGAGCAATACCAAGTCGAACTTTCGTGGAGGGACGATGACGTCAGGCTACCACCGAGTTACGAGATGGCAGCTCGAAGACTCCGCACCATCGAACGTAGGATGGACCAGTCACCGGAGTTCCGAGACGCGTATACGAAACAGATGAACAACCTCCTAGAGAAGGGCTATGCTAGTGAAGCCAATGGGTCAGAAAAGGAAAGTCCCAAGAGTTGGTACCTGCCACATTCGCCATCAGTAATCCGAACAAGCCCGGGAAATTAAGATTAGTGTTTGACGCAGCAGCTTGCGCATCAGGCAAATGCTTGAACGACTACCTGCTCGATGGCCCCGACTTGTTACGGAACCTGCCCGGTATACTGTTTAGGTTTAGGGAAAACGAAATAGCCGTGTCAGCGGACATCCGAACCATGCAGCCTTACTAGAGGACAAACCAAAGGAGCTGCTGGCACGAAAGCCCAAGGAGGTGGGCATAACGCGAGACGGCCCAGGAAGAACCCTAGGGTTATTATGGATGGCCGAAGAGGACGCGCTAACCTTCAACACGTCCATGAACGTGCCGTATGATGTGAAGATGTTTCATCGACCACCGACCAAGAGAGAGGCGTTGAGCGCAGTAATGTCGGTCTTCGACCCACTCGGTCTGCTCAGCTACCTCATCATTACGGCGAAGATCCTGCTGCGGGACCTGTGGCGTATGAAGAAGGTCAGATGGGAATACTCGGATGAGAACTACCCGAGGAGGCAGCAACCGAATTTCAGAGGTGGTTGCGGGTCGTCAAGGAAGTATCACAACTGCGACTTCCGAGATGCTATGCTCCTACGGGGGGAGTAGTAAAACGTCAACTTCACATCTTCAACGACACTAGTGAACGCGCGTACGCATCCGCGGCATATTGGCGTATTTGGTATCGCGACGACACGGTTTGGGTAGCGTTAATAGCGGCCAGGGCGAAAGTCGCCCCGATCAAGGCGCAAAGCATACCGCGATTAGAGTTGCAGGCGAACTTAATAGGCACGCGACTCGCGGAATTCGTGCAGGACGAACACAGAGTGAGAGCAGATAGGGTCTTATATTGGACGGACTCTACTACGGCGCTCCACTGGATAAGGAACGATACAGCGCGTTACACTCCATACGTACCTCATCGACTCGGGGAGATAGCCGAGAAAACATCACCCGAACAATGGAAATGGATTCCGACTGCTCACAATATAGCAGACCAGGCAACGCGCATGAACTTCGTAAGCAAGGGAGAAAGCGACCAATGGTTCACCGGACCGTCATTTCTCTACGAAGACGAAAGCAAATGGCCACAGTGGAAAGAAGAGAAGGCAGGAGAAGATGAAGAGTTGAAGAAATTGTGGCGCATCACGTCGAGACCAAGGACGCCCCACACCTGTCAGAGATAGAACGCTTCTCTTCATACGAGAGATTAATCAGGGCCACAGCACGAGTACTGCAGTTCATCGATGCCATACGAGGACGGGCTCGAGAGTTAACGCTACAGCACATCCAAAGGGCAGAGCGGATGTGGGTGGAACGCAGTCAGCTCGACAGCTTCGCTGAAGACATCAGCCGACTTCAGCAGGGGAAGAATCTAATGATTTCTTATATTTACGCGAACACTACACATTTAAATAAAACTAGTTTTACGGATTTTATCGCGTATATTAACTTATTTTATATTCCCGACGTTTCGAGTACTTTACAGCACCCATGGTCACGGGGGGGACTAAGGTATTTGACGTCCCAATGTCATAGTTAACCACGGTTACCTCCAGATTAAAAATTATTAATTTTTGTTCCGATCTACGCAGTATGAACTTACAGTATCTTGAAGTCTTGCAGTTGTATGCTTGGGTTGGGATTTAATTTTATTAATTATAGGATCCCAAGCAGATGGTAGCACCCAGCCATCTTCTCTATTGAAATTAGGATGTGTTTTGATTTCAATAGCCTCGCGAATCATCCTTGGAAGGAATCGGTGTTCTTTAGCGAGGATTTGTGGTCTATCAAATCTAATGTAGTGACGGGGGCGATCCTGTACATGTTCACAGACTGCAGACTTCCCGGAGCGTCGATTCTTCACATCGTAGACACATAGCTGATGTGACGGCGCATGGCGGCTAGGCGCGGGTGGCCTCGGGTAATATACTCCGATAATGGAACCAACTTTCATGGAGCCGACACCGAACTACAATGAGCCATGGAGGAATGGAAACCGCTACTCAAGAACTTCGCATTAACACAACGCACCGATTGGAAGTTCATCGCACCGGGTGCGCCCAACCAGGGAGGCGCATGGGAGCGGCTCGTGCGTTCAGTCAAAGCAGCATTGGAACAACTCACCAAAGAGTCCGAAGGAAGAGACGTTAGCACCCTTGACTGAAGCAGAGAACACCGTCATCTCTCGACCGTTGACCCATGTACCGGTCGACATCAATGACCAGGAAGCGTTAACCCCCAACCATTTCATCATGTTGGGACCGTCGAGTCTACCTGTCACCGCAACGTGCTCACCCACCGATCGCCGGGCATGGAGAGCGGCGCAGGGGCTCGCCGACGAATACTGGAGGCACTGGGTGCGGGAATACTTGCCGACGCTGATCCCGTGCGGAGCATCTCGGGACGCCCATCGACAAGAAGTGAAAGAAGACGACCTCGTCGTGATTGTGGACAGCAAACTGCCGCGGATCGTGTGGCCGAGGGGAATAGTGACGAGAACGTTTCCCGGACCTGTCAGCGTGGTGTGCAACGTGGAGATTCGAACCAGAGGCGAAGTATTACAACGACCAGTGAGCAAGATCGCTGTCCTCCCGAGAGAATAGGCTCGCTTGCTATGCCGCCTATAAACTTGACAATACCAAATTGCATCAAACATGGATCCTGAATTTATGCCAGCCATAGTAGATAAACAGTATAGATAGTACATATATTTATGTGTAAATAAGTACTTATTACTTGTACTAGAAGCAAATATACAGTTTGCATAAGTATTGTAACTTAGTTAAATTTTTTACTTGTGTAATGGTTATATCCTTGTTGATCAGATGCTTCTATTATCCTTAGACTGATGTGTTGTTAACTCTGCAGAAAGGAATATTATTTTGTCATCTACTATCAGATAATTAATATAAAAAATATCCTTTTCCCTACATGAAACTAGTGAAAATAAGAAATCAGACAACTTTTACAAAGTCAAATATTGTTGATGTAAATCCATAACTACTATTTGTGTATTTGATTATATGGAGCTAATTAATGGAATATATTTTATAATAATTTCTTATTTATTTAACATGGAAATGTAGTTTATTGACATTGAACATACAATATACAATATTCATTAACTTTTTTCAGGTGGATCGCTTAGAATAAATGTGTATGTCTTGTAGGCTGAAATCTTGCAGAGCTGCTCGTAGGCGTGGACAAAAAAGTATATGGATATTGAATACAACAGTCTTATATCATATCTCATAACATTGAAAATATCCTTCTGATTCATGTTATTATCAAGTTATTTTGAAAATATCTTTTGAAATAATAATGACTGTCAATAATAAATACAATTTAATTATACATGTGTTTTTGTTATTCTTACACAACCAGTTTAAAACATCTAACTTCATGTTTATCAGTGTGTAATAACATAGATAAACATGATATTACCTAGTCATTTTGGCTTTAATTGTGTTTGGGGTATGATAACTAATCAGTTAATATATTTTAAAACAAAGTTTACACACTGCACTTTTACTAATCAACAAAACATATTAAAACAAAGTCTTGACACTGCACTCTCTGTCTGTCTATTCCACTATTAATAGACTGCTTTGGAAATAATTACAACAATATATGCAGTGGCATTTTACTTTGTGTTTTATCCTTATACAACCAGTTCAAAACAGCTTTCTTACTATATAGCATTTAAAGCTAATATAGATAAATATAAATAGAAATATTTAAAATAAGCTATATATAAATAGACATATTATCCGTTATTCATCTTTGCTTTAATCATATTTATTTAATTGTAATGGTGTTTGTGATGTATATTCACTAATCAATTAATACCTGTAAAACGTAGTCTCCACACCACGTTTGTTTGTCTGTGCACTGTTTTGCCGGAACTGCTAAAAGGATTTTCCATCTATCTTAAAATATCTATAATTGCTGAATGTACCTACAACTTTGTTTAATACTATTAATTATTAAGCTATTCTATTCTATATACACTATTCTAACTCATAATATCGGTGAAAACTACTAGAAAATCGCTTTTAGTTTGTTTTAAGGTTATTGCGATATTCATATTTTAATTTTTAATTTCTCAGAATTCCCTTTAAATGCGATAAAACTAATATTAATTTTGTAATCTATAGATTATAAGGAATAAATCAACATACATTTCATTGAGGTTAACTAAAATTCGTGGTGGGCCCATTCTCCATACAAAAAGAAACTGTCTCCTTTCCATTTTGGACTGACTCTTGGGTAGTGAATGTTGGAGATTCTATGCAATTATTCGTGGGCAAAGAAGAAATTAAATCTGACTCACATTCAGATTCAATAATTGTATAAGTAGGCGAATGGAAGTCTTGCACAACATTAGAAATTGGTGAAGGTTGAGTAAACGTCGGAGATACAGCCATTTCAATGCGTCGTTTTTTGGCTATTGGACGCTCATCAGTTTTATTATCTCCATCGGCATCAGCGTAGGCATCAAAGTGACCATTACAAAGATCTTGGGAAAAACGTAACCTTTTGATGGGTTGTTCTTCTGTACCAAATTTGGCATACAGGTTGCCATTTCGATACACTTCAAATACAAATGGGTATATTTGACCGGCTGCAACTAACTCGCAGAAACTATGTAGAGTGTTGTAACATATGTAAAGTATACTCTTCTTTTGTCCCATGATTGTTGCCATGACGGTCATGAGACATAACAGCAAATTAATCCCAATTGTTCGTCACATGACGCACAATTTCTTTACGAATATCCATTGAGCGTTCTTGTGTGCCGTACAACAAATAAGAAAGCGTACGGAAAAGGCATGCGTCATCCCCCACTATTGGTACAATAGTAAGGTTTATTAATTTCCCATTGATGTTAATGAACTCTACTCCCATTTTTAAAAATAGACACAGACAAATTTATAAATATAAGAAAATTGCAAAAAACAATACACACTAAATTAAACTTCTAAGACAAACTACTACCTACTTAAAAATATCTATATTAAAACAAAAAGAAAACTATATTATTATACACAACAAATATAAAACACTATCAAACAGATATTTTTACAATTAAACCTAAAAACATATATTATACACTAACAAATCAAACTCAAAGAATCTTATTTAATTATATTATAACAACAAATGAAAAAGAAATTAAATTAACTACACTCAAAATATTCTGATGAATTAGTGAAAATGAACTTCCAAACAAATTATACAGCAATCGCAAATATTCGCTAAGTAGGTAATCTAAGAGATTTCCAAGGAATCTTCGAAAGAAAATCAAGGTAACCAAAGAAACCGTACCGTACAGAAGCAAAGCTTCATACAACCACACTATGATAATTACACTACTACGAACTAGACGCGCGTGTGTGCGTGAGCACTGGCGGCTCGTTACGTACAGTGAGAAACTGCTCTAAACCGGCTCGGCCAGTGCTCAAATTCAGGGTTATGTAAAGAATAATAAGTGTCAAATTTTATTTTTCAAAGAATTATTATTCGTATCAAATGAAATGTAAAAAAAGTTTAAATATGGTTTACTGTACTGTTTGTATGAACAATAATAGAACAAATAAAAATATATAATTTTTTAACTATCCCAAAGACTCCATTAGGTAAGTAGTAACTAAACTATAATTTATTATTTTTAATGTAGCAGATAGATACCTCATACATATACCTCAACATTGTGTAATAAGTGATTGAATAGTTATTTTTATAATTTTTATAATTGAATAATTACGTTTATAAATAAAAAAAAACTATTGGTAAATCTAACTGTGCATGCCTTAAGCGCATTAAAAAAATTACATATAACATGATTGTACGTAATTTTTTTAAAGTAGTTTAAATACACACAAGTTTTCAATAATAACCTTATTATTATAAAACATAAATTCCAAGACGTTATATTCTACTAAGCCAGCGCTTGTCCACGATCCCACCTGATGGTAAGACTTAAAAAAAGCCTATTCACTCTTGCCTTGAAGACACCCACACTGTAATCGGATGGAAAGACAGATGCTGGCAACTTAGCGCGAACCGTTTCGTTCGAATGCGTTGTAAGTCAACAACGAAAGGGTAGAGACTGGCCGAACGTCTGGTTGTCCGATGGTGGAAGGGAGAGGGAATTAAATTGTGCAATTCCTGCGCACACTCTCCGAAATGCATCCTGTAGAAAACCGAAAGGCTGGCTACTTTGCGTCTGTGTTCGAGGTTGGTAAGAAAGGTTTTAACCAAATTTGGGTCACCAATAAGCCTAAGTATACTTAAATATATCCATCCAATATATACATACTTTTAGTACGTAGTACTATTATTTATTCTGTGCTTTTAAAATATTGTAATAAAAATCTCTGATTATTATAATAATCAAGTATGTATGAAATTTGGTTTTTCGAATATTTTGTATTTGTCCAGCGATCTTTTTGAGCCGCTGCAAAGAACCGATACAGTATCGTGTATAGTGAGGCAGTCTATTTAGTAAAATATTACAAGGCTGCTAAAACACCGAAAATTTCCGGATTTCTACGCCGAAACAAATTAATTATAACTAAACAAAAGAAAATTAAACTGCCATTTACCTTCCATGGCTTCCCACATAATAGATGAACAGATTAAAAAATAGGTGGAGTTGAAAATTGTCAAAATTTTTCAACTATCAAAAGCTACGTATATTTAACTTATTTTATTTTATTATTTAGAGGCCAATTTTGGCTTACGAATTTCAACAAAAAGATCAGTAAATATATAAGACAGATATTATAATAATTATTTTTTGGTTTCAGACATAATACTCATTTATAAAGGAAAATATTTCTGTTGTCAAAGCATAACGACTACATAGAATTTTTATCAATATGGAATAAATCCAGGGAAGTAATGTGATAATATTTCATTTATAGAGCTAAATACTTTTATTTAGGCCGTAAATGATTGTGTTTCAGGGAAAGATGCGGAGTACAGCACATTTCAAGTCAATATGAAGCTATGTAATATAAAGACTTTTGAGTGCTGCTGTAGAGATCTGTTTAGATTTTTTAATGAATATCTCCGCTCCGCTACATTCACAGCCAGATTTCCTACAGTGTCAAAATTGTACCGCCGGTAGGCTGTTTAAAGGTAAAAGGGGATTAAATATACATATTAAACGATGCCATAGTAAAAGTATTTCGGCTTCACAGCCTACCGTAGAAATTCATAACTCTATTAGTAATTCCTCTAATGACACAAATTTTTCCCTTTTTTCTGAGCAAATTTACAATTATCATCGTAATGTACCATTGGTTAAAAGAATTTCTAGAGGTGCGAGGATGCAGCTTGCTAAAGCATTGTCATGCACTATTCAAAATTGTTTCACTAATAGTGAAAAGAGTTGGCAAAATTATTTACTTTCGCGTATTTCCATTTTCATTTTGATAAAACTATTGTTTTATCAAAATAAATCAATTACGGCTCAACTAAAAGAGACATCTTTTCAAAATTTAGATTACCCAATTAATACTCGTTTATCTCGAACACGTCCTAAATTTGATTTTAAAAAAGTTGTTGAGTGGAAAGTAATGGATGGCGACTTAAAAAATGCATCACGTATTTTATTCTCAGATGACATCCTGGTTCCTCGTAATGTCGAAACTCATGTAATAGTGGTGAATGTGTCCACTATTAACAGACTCCGAGTGGTCTAGGAGCGGAGGAATGAAACTATTTTTCTTGATATGCCTTACTATGTGCAGGCGAATGAAGGCGTTTATTTAGTGAACCCTGCCTATATTTATATTCCCGGCTACATCCTTAGTTAACCAATAGTAATATTTTTTATTTACTTAGCCAATTAGAATTTATACATTTTGACCAATGAAAATGAATCAATAAAATATTATGTACAACTATTATATGTCGCGCTCCATTTGCCGGCGTAAGACTAGTGTCTGCACGTGGTGTTGCTCGTAGTCCAAGTAGCACTGTAGGTAGCTCATCAATCCACTTTGTATGTTGAGATAAACGAGTTTTGAGTGCGGTCTTCAATGTACGATGCCATCGTTCGACTATTCCGTTTGACAGTTGCCAACATCCACTTGTATTGAAGGCCAAAAGAATTTTCCAGTGATGAGTTTTCTGGTTGCTCTAACACCTGGATGACTGATGTTGTGCAGTGCATTGAAGACTTCGCGACGACATTCTTCTGGTAGGTATGGTCGCATGGTTGACGTTGATGCTTCGCAGTAGATAGGTAGATGCGTCATTGGCATTGTAACTTGCTTGATGGTCAAGTTACTTTGCTTCGATAGATGACTGATGTTGTGCAGTGCATTGAAGACTTCGCGACGACATTCTTCTGGTAGGTATGGTCGCATGGTTGACGTTGATGCTTCGCAGTAGATAGGTAGATGCGTCATTGGCATTGTAACTTGCTTGATGGTCAAGTTACTTTGCTTCGATAGATGTTTGATGTTGTCGCTATCTCTGTCTTGTGCTTCGGCGATCTTGTGATAGTCGATTGATGTAGGGCACGTTACACTGTCGATTGGTATGCGACTGAGTGCGTCGGCGACTATGTTGTCCTTCCCACTGATGTGACGTATGTCGGTCGTGAATTCGCTTATGAAAATGAGTTGTCTTGCTCGTCGTGGTGTTTCCGATGATGATGGTTTCTTCTGAAGTACATATGTTAATGGCTTGTAGTCGGTAAAACGATCAGGTTTCGACCTCGAACGTTTTTGAAGTGCTTGATAGCCATGTAGATAGCGAGTAACTCTCGGTCGAATGTACTGTAGTTACGTTGAGTATCGGAGAATTTCTTCGAAAATAGCCAAGTGGTTGCCATTTCCCATTGATGTATTGTTGAGTACGGCTCCTGCTGAGAGATCGGACGCGTCGCTGAAGATAGCAAGGGTTGCTTCGTGTGATGGGTGAGCGAGCAAAGCTGCATTTTGGATCGCAACTTTACAAGCTTCAAATGCCTTCGTGGCTTCATCGTTCCATCCTATTGACGTTTTATCTTTTGTCTTCGTGTTGTGAAGGTAAGCGTGAAGTGGTGCTTGGATTTCAGCGGCTTTAGGATGTGTTCTCTGTAAAATTAATCATCCAAGAAAACGCCTTAGTTCTTCGATTGTTTTAGGTTTCGCATAATCGATGATTGCTCTGACTTTTCAGTAGGCGGTTTGATTCCTTCCTTGCTGACGGTGAAACCAAGAAATTGAACTTCTTGTTGTCCAAATTTGCATTTCGAAGGGTTGATTGTGATTCCATTGTCTTCTAATCGCTGTAGCACGGTGCGTAGGTGGTTTCGTGCGTTACTATCAGGGCTTGCAACAAGGAGATCATCAATGAATGCGAAAACGAAATCCAGTCCATGAAGTACTTCGTGTATGAATCTTTGAAAGGTTTGACCAGCGTTCTTCAGTCCTGAGTCATTCTTGGAAATTGAATAATCCCATTGGAGTAATTATTGCTGTCTTCTATGTCTTCATCGCGTACTTTTATTTGTTGGTAAGCTCGGTTGAGATCGATGGTGGAGAATATAGTCTTGTCTGACAGTTGATGAGTGAAACCTTGACTCGCGGTATTGGGTAGCGGTCAGGAGTGGTAATAGAATTCAGTCTTCTGTAATCTCCACAAACTCGTAATTCTCCATTCTTCTTCGGTACAACGTGAAGTGGTGATGACCAAGGGCTTTTGCTTGGATGGCATATTCCTTGCTCAATCATGTTTTGAATTCTTTCCAACTTGCTCGTATCGGTGTGGTGGACGCACGACAATGAAGTGGTGGTCCATTGGTTTCGATGAAATGCTCAACGTTGTGCTTGGTGTTAATTTCATTGAAGTTATTCTTGTGATTCCAGAATATTCTTCAAGGATCTTGTGATACGATTGTTGAACGTCTATGCTTCTTATTGTGGGCAGGTTGGTTGCTTGGACAAAAGACTGAGATGTAAGATTGGTTTTCCCGTCGATGATTCTTCTTTTTGATGTCGACGATCAACTGGTGATGTTGAAGAAAATCTGCACCGATGATTGGTTTGCTGACTTTAGCGACGATAAATCTCCATTTGAATGGTCGGCGTAGGTTTAAATCTAGTTCCATTGTTTTTCTCCATATGTAGGAATCACCGTATTGTTTGCTGCGTAGAGTTGAAAATCCAGTGGCTTCATCTTCTGTCTTTGACTCGGCGGTAAAACTGAGATATTCGCCCGGTGTCGATAAGGAAGGTGCTTGCTTTTTATCGGTGACAAAAGACGGTAGGACTTTTCTGTTAGGCTGGATCCCGTCGCATCAAGCGTATTAGTTAGTTTTCCGACTTCATATTTTCATTTTGAATGTACACGGTGTTGTGCATTTTCTTGCCTCGGAACCGAAACGTCGATGATAGTAGCAGTAAGGGATCTTGTTCTTGAGCTTGTTCGACTTCTACTTGCAGAGCGGTTGCGACGAAAAGTGATCTTCGGTGTTGCTGATTGCACTGGTTGTACTGTTGCTGGTAACAGGTTTGATGGGAAGCTTTGAGCGCGGCGACTTGAGTGTTAGCTTCCGGATTTCTTCGAGAAGAACTGGGTATCATTGGACTTGGTTGAAGTGCCTTCGATCATCGATATGTGTGAGCTACTGCTGTTTTCGATCATCTTTTCCGCCAGGAGTGCCAGTTCGTCGAGCTTCGTCTGCGTGCTGAAATTTCACTCACTGCTAGTACCGATCGAACATGTTGGGTAGGTGGTTTACCCACATTAGCCGTAGTGTCGAATCTGGGACTTTATCTCGCGCCAGTACGCATTCTGCGTAGGAGTTGTGGGCTTCTGGTCAAGTTCTATTTATGATAGAAGTTTCTGTAGCTGGCGACTGTCGGATTCTTCATATGCAGAGATCAGACGATCCTTCAACGAATTATACTGGTCGGATGCCGGTGGGTTGTACAACAGGTCCGAAATATGTTCGATGTCTTGTTTCTCAAGTTGGGCGATCACTATCTGTGCTAGTTGCGCTTGACTCTTCTATAAATCATTCGTTGCGGCTTCAAAACTGATGAACCAAAGTCGGGGTTTATCTCCAAAACGGTGGTATTTTCAACGATAGAGATATACCGGCGATTTTTGTTCTTGGCCGGGTTTGATGTATATGCGTCGGATTTTCGCTTCGCTCCATAATGACGTCTTGATTACACTGGTGTTATATATACTGAAGTCCTCCTTGATATTTTTCCTACTATTCTTGCAGGATCTTCCTTATCGGTGTTCGTAACGGGGTCACCAATGTAATAGTGGTGAATGTGTCCACTATTAACAGACTCCTGTGGTCTAGGAGCGGAGGAATGAAACTATTTTTCTTGATATGCCTTACTATGTGCAGGCGAATGAAGCGTTTATTTAGTGAACCCTGCTATATTTATATTCCGGCTACATCCTTAGTTAACCAATAGTAATATTTTTATTTACTTAGCCAATTAGAATTTATACATTTTGACCAATGAAAATGAATCAATAAAATATGTATAACTATTATATGTCGCGCTCCATTTGCCGGCGTAAGACTCGTGGATCGCTTCTCGTAGCTGCGTTGCTCGACGGGCCTATAAAAGTGACGCAGACCGACGCGCGCGCGTAATCGGCGAGCGGCGGCGGCGTGGGACACATCTCCGGAACAGCAAGAAGAAGCGAAGCTGCGGCGTTGAAGGAACGGCTCGAAAATGGTCGACGGATGCATGAAGATAGCCGGCGTGTGAAGACGATGCGGCGCTGATAATATTTGCGGCTGTTTCTTGTTTCTATATTAGAACGTCAAATTATCTCGCATCGATATGCAGTCCGCAGTATCTCAGTAGCCGGGGGTAATTAGGAAATAAATGTTTTCTTCAGACCTTCACCTTCTGCGTTATGGTAGCAGCAGGGTAACATTATTTACTACCGTTTTGGGTTGATTAGCCTGGCTGCTACACTCACTAATGGCACTAGAGGTGCCTGTGAGGCGGCGGTACATTCAGTGCGTACATTTTTAACAAACTCTGATGGAGATGTTCTTGTGAAGGTTGACCTAAGGCATGCTTTTAACTCTATGGATAGGGTAACCCTGCTTAAAGAAGTGGCGAACAATATCCCCGAAATTTATCATTACGTTTGGCAATGTTACGGTCAAAATACTAACTTGTTTTACGAAAACCATATTATCGATTCTGCAGTGGTGTTCAGCAGGGTGACCCACTAGGTCCAGCCTGGACTCAAGCTACTTTACCTATAAAATTTGGTGGTATTGGTGTGAGAAATCTTTCTAGCGTTGCATTGCCTGCTTTCCTTGCTTCCGTGCATAGTGTCAGTGACTTATGTAACATAATTTTAAATGATAAAGTAGACCTGTGCTTTGCTACGGAGGCAGGGCAGACATGGCGAGCGCTCTGTCCCGGCGAAAATGTTCCACTGGAAGTAAATCAACAAAAAAAGTGGGATATACCGTTGGTACAGAGCGTGCAGAGAGATTTGTTTCACAATTTCCATGGTGACCAAGATCAGGCACGCCTTCTAGCTGTTTCGACTAAGGAATTTAGTCACTGGTTACACGCTTTACCATCAAGTAATCTCGGCACATTACTTGATGGGGAAAGCTTGCGCATCGCCTTAGGAATCCGACTAGCAGCGGCGATTTGTCCACCCCAGCGTCGACAAGTTTGGGCTCCACGGACTCACATGTAAGAAAAGTGCTGGTAAGTTTTCACGGCACGGTTCTTTGAACGATGTCATCCGAAGGGCTCTTGTCTCTATAAATGTTCCCTCGGTTTTAGAGTCTTGTGGAATATTTTGAGACGATGGCAGGAGACCCGAGGGTATGACATTGGTCCCTTGGGAGAGAGGTAAAGCCCTAGTGTGGGATGCCATTTGCGTAGACACTTTGGCGGCCTCTGAACTAAGTAAGTGGCGCAAATATGAGTCTCGTCCTGGTTCCTAAAGGAACCCTATCCGCGACTGGTCGTTGCTGCTGGTGATAAGAGGGCTGGTTCTTTTCTCGCTCAAAGGCTAAGTATAGCCATTCAGCGAGGAAACGCAGCCAGCGTTCTTGGCACGATACCGCGGGGAGTAGGACTGTATGATAATTAAGTTACTAGTTTTAGTTTTTTTTATTATAGTTTTAATATTGTTTATAATAAAATATTGTATATATATAAAAGTAGTAATATAGAAATTCGTAATATCTTTATAATAGTTCTTTTAAATTAAATTTGTTGAAAAATTTATACTTTCAAAAGTTATCGTGTTTACCCCTCCATGCGGACTTGATAAATCCACACCAAAAGCCACTAAAACTACTTTATGTAAAAATAGTTTTAGTGGCTTAAATAGCAATTAATCAATTTAAAAAAAAAAAAGTTCAACAATCATTTAACTTTCTGACAATGTGCTTTTTATATAATTTATATGTACAATATGATTGTTAGATATGATTTCATGCGACAAAACTTTGGAATCTTGATTTTTAGTAACATTTTAATAGCCCTAGTAGAACATCCTACGCGCTTCACGCTTAACGCATGCAATAGGTTCATGTTTTTAATTATAATTTCAGACGACAAGTGTGGTAAAAAGCTGTCGGACGAGAAGATATCCTTTTAAAACTTTTTGATTATAAAAAAAAGGCAACAATATATAATCTGTGAGGACCACTTTGAAAAATCCTGTATTATGTTTTCTAAAAAAAGAACTGTAAAATATTTATTTGGAAATGCTTTTCCAACACTCAACTTGCCAACAAACGACGGTGCTTATTCGAGTTCCATCCAATGTGAGAATGTATCTGAAATGAATGTATGAATTGCTTGAACAAAAATATCGCGAATATTTTAATTTTGAAAGAAATATTGTAAATATTGGTATTGAAATATTATAAAACGCGTTCAAGATTGTATATTTGTTATGCCATGTAAGTGCTTTCTAATAAATTATTTAAAAAAAACTTTACATTAGATTATAATTTACCATTTAATTAATAGGCACAACAAATTGAATTAAACTACTTTTACGGATTATATCATGTTTAATTAACTTATTTTATTAATCCTGAAGCTGGGTCCTGCGCCTACGTCACAGTGACCGAGTGAAGCTGGCCACAGTCGAGCGTGTTCTGCTGTACTACCATATGTCAGAGGTGTCACAGACAAGATTGGCTACATCTTGAAGCGACTCTATAACATTCTTCAAGCCGCCGGAAGAAGATTAGTCGTTCTTACCATCCGTCATGCAATATTCCTCTACAAGATGCAGGAGGACAAGCTTGATTGTGAATGTGGTCTCTCATATATAGGGCAAACAAAATGATCTATTAAAACCCGCGTAAAGAACACATAGCTGACGTGAAGCACCAACGTTCCGGGAAGTCTGCAGTTTGTGATCATATCCTAGACGGCCCCGCCATTACATTAGATTTGATAAACCACAGATTCTCGCGAAAGAACATCGATTCCTGCCAAGGATGATATTGTGAGGCTATTGAAATTAAAACATCCTAATTTCATAGAGAGGGAGGCTGGTATACCACCTGCTTGGGATCCTGTAATTAATAAAATAAAACTAAACCCAAGCATACCACTGCAAGACTTCAAGACACAGTTAGTTCATTCTGCGTAGATCGGACCAAAATTAATAATTAAAAGCTGAAGGTACTCGTATTAACTTTGACATTGGGACGTCAATCACCTCAGTCCCCACCATGGGTGCTGTAAAGCACCCGAAACGTCGGGAATTAATAAAATAAGTTAATTAAACGCGATATAATCCGTAAAAGTAGTTTAATTCAATGTGTAGTGTTTGCGTAAATATAAGAAATCATTAGGCACAACAAATTGTTGAAGAACAAAAATTATAAAAATAAAATATTTAGAAAAAGTAGTTTTAAAAAAATATTGTGTTTTAAGTATAAAATAAAAGCTGATAAACGTTTTGTTATTTAATTTTATCCTCCTGTGCCAACCCTACCAAAATAGGTAAAAATTTTGACAGCTCGTTAAAAGCTTTGCCTCTGTACGGTTTCTTTACTCATGTGGTATAAGGTAAGTTTTCATCCAAATAATCCAAGAACAAATAAAATTGAAATTTCGAATTCTAATCCCATTTAAATATTCTTTTATATTTGACATTCCAATTTTAAAGAGTATTGCATTGCACCAAGCTTTTATATAAGTTCAACGTTTTGAGTTTTCAAACATGTGTCAAAATAAAATGTTATTTTAATTAAAAGCACTAAGGAGTATTGATATCAACTTCAATGCGAATCACCCCCAAAATAACGTTCTACCCCTTTTTAACCCCGTTAGGCTATGATTTTCATTAAAATACGAAACACGTCTTCCATAAATTCTGTTAAAGAATGTTTATGCAAAGTTTGAAGTAGATTGGACCATGGAATCACGTTGTCCCATACAAACTTTGCCCCCGTTTTTCACCCCCTTAGGGGTAGAATTTCGAAAAATCCTTTCTTATCGGATGCTTACGTCATACAAAGAACACACCCTCCAAGTTTCAGGTCTTTACGATCGGCGGTTTAGGCTGTGCGTTGATCCGTCAGTCAGTCATTCAGGACAAAGCATTTTATATGTATAGATATGACACTTGACGGATGGTAAAAATTGACTTATCTTCTTCGGCGGCTTGAAGTATGTTTTAATAGAAGCTTCAAGATGTAGCCAACCTTGTCTGTGACTCCTCTGATATAGGGTACTACAGCAGGTACACGATCGACTGTGGCCGGCTTCACTCGGTCACTGTGACGTAGGCGCGGGACCCGAAGCTTGTGGTCTTGCAATACTTGATCGACGTGCTGAAGCTCGGCGGCCAGATGTTTTCTGTCACAGATCCCTTGTGCTCTCTGAAACAAAGATTTTCCCACGGTAGCTAACTGTGATGGATGATGGTGAGATTCACCATTTAAATATCGGTTGGTATGGGTTTTTTTCCTATACACAGTGTGATCAATAGTGTTATCAGGATTTGGGATGACCAATACATCAAGGAAAGCTAAAGAACTGTTTGTCTCTAACTCCATTGTGAATTGTATTTTAGAGTTTATGGAATTAAGGTGGTCTAAAAATGCAGTTATTTTATCAGATGGTAAAATTGTGAAAGTGTCATCTAAGTACCGCTTATGGAATCTTGGATTTACAGGAGCAGTAAGAAGGGCTTTCTCCTCAAAGTCCTCCATGAATATGTCGCCGACTACGGGAGATACAGGTGAGCCCATCGCCACACCGTCTACTTGTTTGTAGAACTCTTCCTTCCACAATAGATAGCCAGATGAGAGGCAGTGTTTGAGTAATGATGCATATTCGGCAGGTATGTTGTTATCTCCTGACTTCCTAGTTATATAATTGAGATGCAGTCTTCAATATGTAAGCATGTGAATAGTGACTGAATATCAAAACTGACCATAGTTTCATTGTCAGCGAGATGTAGGTCTTTTATCTAACTAACAAATTAAACATTTAAATTGAACTCGATAGAATCCGGAAAAATAGTTTCATTTAATGTTGTGTAGCGTTCGCGCAAATATAAGAAATCATTATCATATATTATTTTTTATTTAAACTACGAGCAAAATTGAAAAAAAACTATATTTTTTTTCACTTTTGCTCGCTTTCATGTTATTAACAATAACCGGCCAAGTGCAAGTCGGACTCGCGCATGAAGGGTTCCGTACCATCGAAATACACGTTTCTAGTAGGGGAGCCCCTTTTAATTTGTTTAAAATACACATTCTGTAAAAATTTCAACAGCAATACAGCTCGCTGACAGACATACGGACGGATGGACGGACGGACGGACGGACGGACGGACGGACGGGGACGGACGGACGTACGGACGGACGGATGGACAGTGGAGGCTTAGTAATAGGGTCCCGTAGGTTATCCTTTGGGTACGGAACCCTAAAAATGATAGCAGTATTCACTAGGTTTATTTTATTCTTATTTTATCTTATTTATTAAGATATACAAATAAATGTACAAAGGTATTTATAAAAGTATTATTAAAAAAGATTATAGTATATGTACTGTCAACCTATCAACCTATTGTTAATACTAATATATGGTATACTAATGTATACCATATATTAGTATAAACAATAAGTAACGTGTTGAAAAGAAAAAAATTACTATCACAAAAAGCCCTATTAAGGAGTATAAATCTTGCACGAATTAAATATAAAATTTGTAATACTTGTAATTTATTTTGAAAATATTTTTATAGCAGAAATTTGAGGCAATAAAAATACCAATATCGCTAAAATAATCATTATATGATTACACTATGTGTCTTAATGGGGAACGAAGGTTAGTACGACAGATTTTTGTCATAAATATTTTATGCGAGCATGATAGATATTTATATGAATATATAATAAAACATTTATGAGTATCCTTCTTTTGTAAAGAGGTAGAAGTGAAATTTTGTCTAATAAATGAATGTAACTTGAACACGAGCTGTGATAGTATCTATAGTTAACGGTTTTTAATAATTTGCGTTGAATACGCTCTATCTGTTGATTGCATTTCTTATAGAATGGGTTCTAAATGATAGAAGCGTACTCCAATATCAGTGTGATCGGAGAATTAAACAAGTATACATATAAAATGGGTCGAACGAATTCACTACAATACCGAATAATAAAACCAAATATACAAGATGGTTAAATATAGTTAATGTGATTGTTCAAATCAAGTTTTGAGTCTAGTCTAGTACTATATTAGTAGTAATAACTCTTAGATCTTTAAACAGGTCCACTTTGCATAATTCGGTGTTATTAATAGTATCGGTATACTTTATGAAGTTGCGCTTCTTTGTAATATTATTAATTTACACTTATTAACATTAAACTGTAGTTTTCAGTACAGTACAACGATAAGCGATTAAGATCACTTTGGAACTTAAAGCTATCATCAGGGCTAAGTATTGGCAGGTATACCTTTCGGTAGTCAGCGTAAAGTAATAAATGGCTATGACGAAAGCAGACGTTGATGTCATTGATAAATAAAATAAACAGTAAAGGACCGAGAATAGAGCCTTGTGGTACACCGGATGTGACAGTAATTAAGTTAGATGAATGGCCGTTAACGACAACTCTTTGAGTTCTATTTGTAATGTAAGAATGAAACCATCTGAGCAAATCACCACGAATCCGATTAAAAGCGATTTTTTTGAGTAATATACAGTGATCCACTTTATTGAAGGGCTTACGGAAGTCAATATAACCTGTATCCCCTTATCCATGTGTTCAAATATGTATGTAGTATAAACAAGGAGATCGCTTACTGTGGATCGTTTTAAATCCGTGTAGTTCGGATATGATTATATCGCGAAGGGCGGGATAAATAACGTTATCTACTAGTCCTCCAAATATCTTTGACAATACGGACAGTAATTAGATCGGACGATAATTCTCTACGTCGTTCTTGGACCCCTAAAAGTTTACCATGTAGTTTAGGTATCTCTTCCCATGCTGTATCACGTAATGTAACATCCTGATATTCAATACATTTAGTATTATAAATACATTTCTATCGACTTACTAAATCTCACATTTTGAAAAAAAAAAAAAAATTGCACGGTGCAAAGGTCTACCCGTTTAAGATGTGCTACGCGTAATTTATAGAAACACACTGCATGTACCAGTGGGATTGTGTACGAACCTATCCTATACCTTCCCACGCCGATTTGGGCATCGCAGTTCGACGTTGCGTCGGATACGTGTGATTGTGTTGCATACGATAATTGTGTTTCTAATTCATAGTTTTGCGTACAAAATCAAGAGTCCAGATTTCATAATGCGTTGCGTACGTTGCGTATGTGGGACGAGTCTGAATCTACGTTCAAGTAATGTATCATTAATTGTGGCTTAATTCATCTCAACTTGCTTTTATGCAGTAAGAAGCATAAAAGCAAGTTGAATGCAGTGGAGATGATCTCTTCGTAAATGTGCGGCGTTACCTTGGCCGACGAAAGCGAAACGAAGAGATTCGCACATGGCAGGTTTGAAAGATGACCTTATCACAATTGATAGTGCTGATGGTTTGGGCACGTTGAGCGAATGAGTGAAGATTGAAGAAAATATAGCGCGAAAGTTAACATTAAAGTTGTCGAGGTAGACGAGACTAACTGAAGACCAGAACAAACTGCTCGAAGAGGGAGGGTCAAGAGTACGGATACCTAGACGTGCATATGAAGAAGATTATGAATCTGAAAGAAGGAAAGAGATATGTGATCGTGACACTTGCGATCTGTTCTTCTGCTACATGTCAGATTGTGCGTGAAGATGTAAACTTGACTAGGGACATAACGTGTACATCTATTGACACACAGAACTTATTTTTATATAGTTAGGAAATCCTGGTGGACTATTTTGCGTAATGGACGAGTGAGAGGCTCAATGGGCTTACGAGGCATTCGTGATTGAACTTTTTAATTAAACTTCATTAGCAATGACAACAACAGACAACGCAGATGGTATTTCATAACTAACTTTTAACTTTTACTAGTATATCAATAAAACCACAGCTGCTCTTAATTCTTCAGATACTCGTATACTCCCATATCAATATTTGACTTAGAATGTTAGAAAATAGATAAGACATTAAATATTTGAGTATAAAGATTTGTGGGATATTTCTGTTAAAGTAATAAATTATATCATTCATGTGGCATTATTATTTCATTTTTGTAAAAAAAGGTACATTTACTGACCTGGTGAAGTGCAGTAAAGTTATACCACTTTTTTTATATAACTCTGAAGTGATAAAGACATTCAGTCCATCTGATGGTTAGTGGATTCAAACAAATAATTATACAAAGAAGGCTGCAGATGCGTTATCACCTCTGAGGAATAAGATGGAATGCTTCACAGCTTGTAATTAAACTAGTTTTCTTCAACCTTCCGACTGGAATACAGCAGTGCAAGCACTGCTATTTGGCGGCAGAAATAGATAAAAGGGTAGGACCTGCCCAGACGGACTTCTAGGGAAAGAAGATATAAATTCTGTGAAATAACAAAAAAATATTTTTATAATAATGGTTGTATTCGACCTGAAAGATAAATCTGACGTATATTTTCGTAAAATGCTATGGAGGGATTGTCTTCGCTCTAAAAAACCGTTATTAAAAATATAATTTTGCTCTGTAGTGCACTAAATAAAAACTTCATCTTTCTAAAGCCGTAATTTTCTGCAAATAATCTGCTCATATCGTTGCGATATCGCCCTTGAAAAACCCTAATACATGAAGTTTTCCACGTGAAACGTTTATACGCTCTTAATTTCTTTGCGGTATTTGATTAACGATTCATATTAAGAATTCAAGAAGAAAGAGATCCTGGAAATACATAGAGCTCCGCATTTCCAGGGTCTCCTCCATAGCTGACTTTAGTTCAGAAATTATGAAAAAAGTTAGGGAATCGATTTTAGATGTAATGCTCATACAATACTCCAGCATAATGCTTCTAACTTTATAAGCTGACGCTGCCGTCATCGGAGGAAACTGCAGTTCTTGTATTTAAAAGCCCATATCCTGATATTAGGACTGGAGCGCAAAGATGTGTTGTCATTATTTCCAATTTCGGGTCGAAGTCTGATACACAGAAATCATTCCCAGGTAGAAAACTCACTAGAATATTGCAGAGAAGAACATAGGATGGCCACATGAAACTTTATAGAACATTTCAGGCACTGTTTGTAATCAAGGTTTGGACGAGGAAGTACCTCTGTGTATAATTCCGGCACTATAATATCCCTTGCGCAGTTGACAACTACTCAGAATATTAGGGAATTTCCTCGGCGTTCGAAAATGACCAAGAAAACGTAAGAAATAAAATAAAAATGTCTTCCTTGTATTACTTTAAAGATAACAATAAATTATTTAATAAAAATTAGTTCCAATTGAGTTACAAAATAAAATTGATTACGAAGAAACACTTTTCTAATCTATTTCCGAAAGTTATATATGGCGGAGCTTTAACGACAATGTCATTGCAATATATTGCCTAACACTTTTATAAAGGAAATTGGAAGAAGGAAGCGAGTATTTCCTCGCTGACAATTTAATTCACCTTGACAATTTATAGCGAAGGAAATGCAATTGTTAATTTTTCTTTTACTCTTTCGCCGATATATACCAACATGCAGTCACACAGAACATACAAGGTTATTTCTTAGGATAGTTTATGGTTTTTTTAACTGTTTATTTTAATTTTTCCCACATATATTTTTCCCAAAAAGAAAGTTACATAATCCCTTTCGAGTTCGTTGCTCATGCATGTTTTTTTTTATAGAATAAGGGTGACAAACGAGCACACAGTCCACCTGATGGTAAGTGGTTGCTGTGGCCCATAGACATCTACATCTATCTTCGTTTGCGAATTTAAATGCAGATGCGTTGTCAGCCGTGAGGACTAAGATAGAATGTCTCGTTTCCAGTAAAAAGCGTCTTCGGTTCATAGATAGATATTTGATAGATTATTTTAGACGATAAGATTTAATTTAAATCAAGTTTGTATCATGTGATCTACATCCAGTTCTTAGTTCACTAGCTTATCGAATAATTACGTGCTGACTAATTAATTAATTAATTACCATCATTTTAGGGATTAATAGGATAATTTAATAATAATAAATAAATGACAATTATATAATAACAACTGTCAACTGTTTTCAGTTATTAATAACAACAATAATGTTTAATTTTGAGTTAATGTTTAAAATCAATGAAAGGTATAAGAATCGGCTGCGAGGGATATATCAGTTTTTTTTTGTTTTAATAATTATAATAACAATAATATTAGTAAGTTGTCTTGTAACCGCCAACAAGTCAACAAGCGAAAAGGGGTAACTCTGCCAGTCTGCTGTAAGGAGCCAAAAGGATCGTAAGCTAAGTAATCTATTTTATTACGTGGTAGAGCCATGCTTCAGCTATATTAGTAGTATAGTTGTAGCTCAAATGGGTCGGCTCGACCGGGGAAGGACCACGCTCTCACAGAATACCAGCGTAAAATAGCAGCTGAACGCTGATGTGTTTCGTATCATGAGTGTAGAGAACCGGAGACCCTTTTTACTGGAAACGAGGCATTCTATCTTAGTCCTCACGGGTGACAACACATCTGCATTTTGATTCGTGATCGAGGATAGATTGTTTTTCCTTCTTACTGACACTGTAATCAAGCCGTGGTAGCTGCAGGGCGGAACACTCGCCGTAAAATTCACGGTGCGCGAGCGGCTCTTATCAATCTGCAATCTCTACCTACCTAAATTGTCGATGCTCCCTTTTGCTTGCCGCTTATCTTACGTACTTAGTTTTCTTTGTAAATGACTAAGAGTTAGCAGCGGAATCTATGGCTAGTATTTTTATTTTCAGTATTATGAACATTGGTACATAACGGCTTTAATAGATTTTGCTTATGTGCTTCCACAAAGGCCTGTCCTTCTAAGATTCAAGGCTGAAAAATTAATACAAGGCAACTATGGTCAATATCCCCTCTATGAGGCAGTCTCTGGAGGAGGCCTAGGTTTTGCGGTGGACTTTGATAGGCTGTAACGATAACGGCCTTAACGATCGCTAAAAGATTCGCAGTGTAAAGGAGATGAAAGGCGGCTATAAGAGTTTCGTAGCTGACACATTGCGGCCGTACAAAAGTTCTGTCAGTTTTGAAACAGATTGTGCCGATAGTGATAAAGAAGTGGTGGATACGCAAGATCTGATTTGATTTGTTAGAAAGGTAATCCGTCATAAACTGTTGGTAAATGTACATCAGTTATTTCAGCTGTAGCAAATATTCTGAACGTTATCTAATGCGTCTTCGTGAATACTTAATGGTATTAACTTTGCAGAATGGCCGATATTACGAGTCTTGTCACACTTATTCTATAAAAAAAGTTACCCATTTTGTTGGACCGCAATACTAAAGCTAAGTAACTACTATTAGTTAGTTATTTTACTATTATAATATATATCTTTTAAATGCTAATGGAATTTTTTGGCCTGTGTATTTTGTTGGTTTATTCATACTAATTGTATAAAACAACATATTGTAAATTAATTTTATTTAAAAGAAATGTCCCGCTGCGTTTCTTGCTGGTTCCTCCCAGGATAGTGGTTTTATCCGAAGGAATTTTCTATTCTAAAGACTAAAGACCCTACATTACAATATAAATTATATTTTAAAGCTTTTTCTTGTGACTCTACATTTTAATAAATCTAACACATGCTTAAGACATATGACATCACATCGAATTATTTGGTAAGGTACTCTGGTTAAGAGAGTGTGTTGGCACATTCATTCTCCTCATAACCACTCAAACCATATTCGCCTAAAACTTTTTCCGGTTGAACGTTAGGGCGACTAGAGCGGCCTCGCTGACTTCTAAACTTACAACGACTTTTTTTTTGGAAAGTTACAAAATCTTCATGAATGTTACACTAGACGGCTCTATATTAAAAAACGCGTCAATGGGTCAGTAAAAGTCTATGCCAGGTAACAGATACCATTGAAAAAAAACAAAAAAAAAACAAGCGTTGTGTCAAGTTTTGTCGGTTGTACTGTGAGTTCCGCATTTAAAATGTAAGTAATAATGTGTTTATTTTACTTTTGTACTAGTATTATATTTTGTATTATACATTATTTATTTTAATGAAATATTATTACTAACGTCATTAAATTCTACATTTCATTAGCTTTCTGTGGAAGATTTTTATTCTGTTATAAGTAAAGAACTTTCTCCGTGGTAACCGTTTTAGTCGAACTGGTCGCGATCGGACCGTATAAAAACCGCGACGAGCGGCGCCGGGACGTGAAAGGCTATTGTCGCCCCGTCGTCCGGACGTTTGAGTGGATAAAGTAATTTTTTAAATTAAAGTTGGAAAATTTTACTTCCCATATCCGCTCAATAAAATAAAATGATGTATCTTACCTAGTTTGAAGAGCACCCCGTCACCACAACTCCCACTACACTAGGAAAGACACACCACCGATGATAATACGACACGTGTTTCACCTCTACATGGTGCATAGTATAGCAGGTTTAGTAGATTCTGCGGTGGCTGGCCGCCAAGTGAGCGGCAATTTTTTGCACCCAATGCAAGGAAACCCTCCGGAAGCGGGGGAGGGAGGTGGTGAATGCTCATAGCATACCACGCAGCCGGCTGCGTCGTTATGTGGGACTCACTTTGAAGAAGTGCTTACCCACTAAACACCACCTGAGAACGGCTCTAGCCCGAAGGCTTTATCGCCGAATCGGAGACGATCTCCTTCGGGGAGAGGGAGGCGTGGGGCACAACCGTCCGGGGACGGAAGCGCAGGTCAACCAACACAGCCGCAAAGTGCGGCGGTGCTGGAGAGATGGAGTGGGAGTCGCATGTGCGAGAATTTACTCACCGTACGGGAACGGTGAGCACTGACTGCCAGCGCAACCGCGCGGGGGCGGCGGCACTAGCGGAGGCAGGGAGGGAAGGCACTCACCGCTGAACGGTGAGCGCGGGCGTACAACACAACCGCACGGGGGCGGCTGGCGGAGACGGGAAGGCTCCCACCGTCGCCCGAACTCACATTAGTGGGAAAGGAAACACGGCGACGGTGAGACAGCTAGCACAACCGCACGGGGCGGCTGCTAGCCGAGGCGGAGGGCAACCTCGACCGTGACGGGGCGGAGGCACCAACCGTACTGGGACGGGAGAGTGGTCAGCTAACACAACCGCACAGGGGCGGCGGCGCTAGCTGATGGGGACGGAACGGGACTGACGTTCAATTCCTCGAAACTGTACTGACTGAGAGAGAACACCCGTATGGGGACGGGTGCTTGGTCAGCTGGCGGACTCCGCTAGCGCACGACCGCACGGGGGCGACGGCGCAAGCGGAATGAGCGGCGAGCCAAAACAGCTGCTATTTATACAACTCGCCGACGCAACCGCTCCCCACTTAAGTAGCGAGCGACTGCCTAATGCGATAAAAAATGCGACCAATCACCACCTGACGCACGCAGCCGCCCACTATTAACAATTTGCGAAGTGTCACAATTCCCGAAAACGAAAGGCAAATTTATCCGAGCAGCGAATGTGAATATCGCTTATTGGTTTTCGTGCGAGAAGTTATCGAATCCAAGTCGATTTCCGAGAATTTTTCCGAGACGATTGTGAATAGACCTGCTGATTTGCTACATGAGGAAGGAAAACATTATGATGAGAACTTCGAGGACGTGTGAACCGCCAAGCTGTATTTTCGAGAATTCTTTCGTGCACCACATCCTTTACGAAAATATTACTCAATAGGATCTTTAAATTTCTTTATTTTACTTTTTAGCAGACTTCAAAAAACGAAGGCGGTTTTCAATTAAACTGTATGTTCTTCTTTTGTAAATATGTTACGCCATGTCTTCGTCACTTGTGAGTAGGTAATACTTCAAAGGTGGTCACATATAAAATTGGAGAAAAATCCCATTGCCTCTTTTACGTTTATGCTCGCCTAATACTATTCCCACTAATCATAAAAAAGAAAACATCAGTCAAATTACGCCAAAAGAAGTTTACATGAAATGCATAGTTTTTACAAAAAATAAAGTAAAGTAGGTAGGTAATGATGAAAAATTCCATCCATTTTATAAAGTAGGACTACTGAGAATTTTCTTCTCCAGTGGTCCTAAAAGTTAGGTCTACTTCATCTAATTGGTAAGAAATATCAGTAATCTTACTTTGTAAGACTATTTAGTAAGACTATTGGGAAGAAAATTTCTGTAGTCTTACCAATAAGACCACTGGGAAGGAAATTCCAAGTAGTCTTACTAGTAAAACTACTTGGTAAACTACTAGTAATAATCCACCTCTAAGGGAGGGATAATAGGGATGTAGTTTTTAATTTAACTATTAAAACGACATTCTAGTTGTTCCCTTGAGCTTGTGATATTCTTAGTCCAATCAAAAGTGTTTTTTTTTTTAATTTAAAGTAAAAAGACTTCAAAAAATCGACATAACAACTGCTGAAGTCGGGTCTTTCATTCTTCTTTACTCTATGTTTTAGCATCAACTTCTAAAGCAGTTACATGATTTTTTTAAAATTATTTTTAGTATTTTGAAGTTGGCTTTTACTTTTTATTAAAAATATTTTTCAAACAAAAGTTGTGTATTCTGCCACTACCTAACGAAACTTAATCGCACAGTTATAATTCAATGATTTCTGATATTTTAGGTGAAATGAAATTGTTTTACAAAATATTTGATTAATAAAGTAATACCATCTCGTAAACAGTGTCAAAAGCCTTCTTTAATCTTGAATCAATGATGATATTGCAAAGTGGACGAGAACAAAGAAGTTTTAATCAGATTGCCCTTAGTGCCGAAATATCTGAAGCATTTTTGTAAAACT
The DNA here is from genome assembly GCA_029286625.1 of Parnassius orleans. NCBI lineage: Eukaryota > Metazoa > Arthropoda > Insecta > Lepidoptera > Papilionidae > Parnassius > Parnassius orleans. The sequence goes on along the minus strand of JAGSMP010000339.1, from coordinate 366,012 downwards.
TTCTATTATGAGGGTTTCCTTTAAAATATTCAGCGTATGATAAAGAAATATTACAAAAGTTTTCGGAAATGCCTGTCGAAGGAATTGAATAAAACATTTTACTTTGTAATAATATTCACCGAGTTCCAATCTGTGTTCTTCAGGCTCGAATGACATACGGAACATAAAAGGCGTTTGGGGTCAAGGTAATCGATTACTGCAAAAGATAGCTTATTACCTATGAATCAATGTTAAAGATAGAGTACAAACCCCATAAACTTTGTTAGCAGCCGATATAAATATTGTGTACGTTTTTACAGAATCATACTTTAATCACTAGCTGGATGACCGAGCTTTGCTAGGTTTTAGAAAAAAATCTTAAGGATGACACACATCTAGATAAACTTGAAATGTAAAACACTGCCCAAATACAAACTCCCGACTATAGATTGCCTTATAGTCGGGAGTTTGCCATAGTTGCCAGACTTGGCAGGCGGGTTGGCAACCACAGCTTTTATTATTTTGAGTTGATATGAGAAAGATACTGCCACCGATCTTCTGTTTCATTTCCTTTTCTCGTCTCATTCGACACCCACGAAATTATATGGAGTAATACTTAGTTCAATTGAAATAAACAAAAGAAACAGCATAGTAGCGATCACCTCAGGGGTTATCATCAGTCATGTATTATTTTATATGTAAACTACCCCATTTTAAACAAATTATTTTTATTAAAAAATTAAACTTTTTGATAGATAGGCCTAGATATTTTCCGTCACTTAGTTGTAAAAGCGTAGACATTGACCTATGAAGGAATTACTGACTCTTTGGAGTCGAGTAACTGGTATTACTAGCTAAGGCTTGTTACTTGTAATAACAGAAAGTACATCTCTATTTTTAATAAAACTATTTTTGTTTTTGTGTACATATATAACATTTTCTTATTTGATTAGATCTTAGTTTTCAACGACTATGTAGCAATGAACTTTTTAGGATTGATAATGTATAACATATGTACTAAAGTAGGATAATCAAATGTTTCAGAATACAGGAATGTGGTTAATATAAAAGTGGTATTTACTTAATTAAGATTTTGTTAATAAAAGGACATTATTTCAAGTAATGTACTTACAACTATATATGCTAAATTTATCACATAACTATATTTCTGGCGATTTTAGTCTCCAAAACAACTAGGCTGCGGCTCTTCGTTGCTCGTGCGTTATGGTCACGTGTAACCTAAAGCTCCTCTTCGCTTCGCTTGTCGTCCCACCTACATATATAAATACTAACTTTTGCCCACGACTTCGTCCGCGTGGAGTTCGGTTATATCGCGCCCATGTGTGAAAAATAGTCTGCTGGTACAAGCCACAATTATAACTGGATGTCGCGGGCAAAAACTAGTAAACTATAAAACTTCTTTGTACACCACATGTTTTGCTAATCTGTTACTGTGTACCAAAATTATCAGACTACTAGGCGAGCTTACGCGTTAGCAAGCCACATAGAATTGCCCGTGTGAAAAACAATTTTCTCTCAAGTCTATACCCGCAAATTTTAACGTCTGCCCTTGTGATTTGTTTATGGTCATTGCAAAGCAGACTTTGAGGGGAAACTGTATTCGTTTGAATTCAAAGGGAAGATCATTCGGGATCAAGGGAATTCTCGATACAAATACAGTTTCCCCTTGCGCACATCCAGTTATATTTGTGGCTTCCACTACATTGCGATGTAACGCTTTTACTTCTAGTCTGGTTCCGTTGCACAGTTGAGGAGGTTTTAAATTTCGCATTTTTCGGGGTTAGTATGGCCCGTTCACACAACTATTCTTATCGGCTTATCGTCTTATCGGCTTATTGACTTATCGTGGATATGAGCAATATCTGGATAAATTTTGGATATTAACTACTGTAACGTAAATACAACTGTGCACAAATTATCACGGACGGTTATCATTCCGTCATTTATCGGGTAACCACCGCCGATTTCAAGTAGGAGCTTCGCAAAACCACCAGCAGGCTCTTTTTCTCCTAAGTGTACCCGCATATTTTTCGAGAGCTTGAGGATTTTAATTAGAGGCCATAAAGTGGATCTCTTAAGACACGCTTTAACTTCATCTGCTCTAGTTCCTTTTGGCACTACTGGTAGAGTCTGTCTAAAATCTCCAGCCAGCAAAACCGTTACACCACGGAATTACTCCGAAAAATTAGATCTCGACGTAAATTCGATAATACCACCATGTACCAAACCACCGAGGTTGTATGGGTTACCAAAAATACACAAACCAAACGCTCCACTACGTCCTATAGTGAGCCAGATCGACTCACCAACTTATAAATTGGCTCAACACTTGGCAAAAGTTCTGTCACCGCTGAGAGGACAAACCAGAGCACACACGAAGGATTCGTACCATTTTGTTAGTGAGATAAAAGACCTACATCTCGCTGATAATGAAACTATGGTCAGTTTTGATGTTCAGTCACTATTTACATGCTTACCTATTGAAGACTGCATCTCAATAGTAACCAGGAAGCTAGAAGAATACAACATGCCTACAGAATATGCATTACTATTAAAACACTGCCTTACATCTGGCTATCTATTGTGGAAGGAGGAGTTCTACAAGCAAGTAGATGGCGTAGCAATGTTCACCCGTATTCCATAGTCGCCGACATATTCATGGAGGACTTTGAGGAGAAAGCCCTTCTTACTGCTCCTGTATATCCAAGATTCTACAAGCGGTACGTAGACGACACTTTCACAATTTTACCATCTAACAAAGTAACTGCATTTTAAACCACCTTATTCCATAAATTCTAAAATACAGGGTGGCGCAGTAGAACGTGCATTTATTAAGTATAGGCTAAAAATAAATACAAAAGGTATAGTTGAAATAAAATATAAGATGATGAGGTAATTAAATGTAGTTTATTTTTAAAAATAACATCATCTAAATGACGGCCCTCTCGAAGAAGGCACCTCTAAACGCGAACGCAGATTTGTGAAAACTTTGTCAATAAATCTGGGGTGATAGCTGCCATTTCCCACGGATTTTTTTCCTTTAGCTGACTGATGTTCCTCGGATTGTTCATGTAGACTTTATGTTTGGTATCCCCACAAAAAAAGTCAGGAGGCGTCAAGTCAGGGCTACGTGGGGCCAAGGATATCACCTCTTTTGGAAATTATTCAGGAAACATCTGTCTCACAACCGCCATAGAGTCATTTGATGTGTGACAGGTCGCTCCGTCTTGTTGGAACCAAGTCCTCGTATTCGCTATTCTCGATCTCGCAAGTTCTGGAGTCAAATATTCCTCTAACATCGCAACATAGCGGTCGGTGTTAACGGTGATGTTTCGTCCTCGTGAATCTTCAAAGAAGAAAGGGCCAATAATTCCTTTGCTTGAGATTGCTGCCCATACCGTTACTTTAGGACTATGCAGTGGTTTTTGATGTTTCATTTTTGGATTCTCGTCGTTCCAATAGCGACAATTTTGTCGGTTTACGAACCCATTTAAATGAAAATGAGCCTCGTCAGAAAAAAGGATGTTGTCAAAAGAGGAAAATCGACTAAGCATTTCTTCTGCAAATGCCAACCTTGCTCGAAGTCGGCCTCTTTAATTCCTGTGTTAACTGGAGCTTATAAGGATGCAGTTTAAGATCCAACTTCAAAATTCGCTGTAAACTTCGTCGCGACAAGTTTAAAGCCGCCGATCGCTTCCGAGTAGACACTTGCGGATTTTTCCTACTGACCTTCACCCTCTCAATATTGTCTGTGGTCCTAGACGTTCTTGGACGACCTTGCTGGTTTTAAACGTGGAACCGGTCTCTTCAAAACGCTTTATCCATATTTTAATTAAATTAGCACTCGGAGTCATTAGTGTGTGTTAATCCATATTCAGAACAATACATTCGCCTTGTAGAAATGTATGAACGACCGTTCTCGTAAAACGTGCGAACACAAAAGCGCGACGCTTCCGTCGAAGTGACTCATGGTTAAAACTTCACGAGTGTCACTATCCAACCACGCTAGGCTCCCCGCCCGCGCACACTTTACCTCGCGAAAAGAAGACGCAATACGTTCTATTGCGCCACCCTGTACAATTCACAATGGAGTTAGAGGCAAACAATTCTTTAGCTTTCCTAGATGTTTTAGTCATCCGAAATCCTGATAACACTATTTCACACACTGTATAGGAAAAGACCCATACCAACCGATATTTAAATGGTGAATCGCACCATCATCCATCACAGTTAGCTACCGTGGGAAAATCTTTGTTTCATAGAGCACGAGGGATCTGTGACAGAAAACATCTGGCCGCCGAGCTCAGCAGCACGTCGCAAGCATTGCACAAGCTTCGAATCCCGCGCCTACGTCACAGTGACCGGAGTGAAGCCGCCACAGTCGAGCGTGTGCCTGCTGTACTACCCTATGTCAGAGGAGTCACAGACAAGGTTGGCTACATTTTGAAGCGAGCTTCTATTAAAACATACTGCCGCCGAAGAAGATTAGTCAATTTTACCATCCGTCAAGTGTAATATCCTCTACAAGATGCAGGAGTGCAAGCTTGATTGTGAATGTGGTCTCTCTTACAGGACAAACAAAAAGATCCATTAAAACCCGCGTGAAAGAACATAGCTGACGTGAGGCACCGACGCTCTGGGAAGTCTGCAGTCTGTGAACATGTTCAAGATCGTCCCCGCCATTACATCAGATTTGATAGACTCTATTTTCTCTATTATCAAATTGTTGTTCTTTGCTTGGCTGAGGTAACCCATACTCTCTTAGTAGCCGAACACCCAGCTCTAATACGGCATCTTCTATTACCGAAAGGCATTTGTTAAATACTACATCTGTTACGTGCTCTACATCCACATCTCCCTGTCTTTCCAATTGCCTTTTAAAATCTTCAGATAGGTATTCTTTGAATTTCTCCCAAAGGCTTATATTAATACTTGGCAGAACACTAAAATAATCGTAAAAAGATCCCGAATCATTTGCGGCGATTAGCAAAGTGCTGCCTCTTCCATTGCTGCGAACAAATGCTGATCATCTTCAAGCAACCCGAGAGCTTTGCACGCTGATTGGAACGTGGAATATACATGACCATCTACAGTATTTAACGCTTCAAACGAAATTGGGCCCCGGATCTCATGAAGAAGCATTCATGAAGAAGTGATAGCATTCTGTATTGTTCGGATGCACAGTATAAACCCTGCCCAGAACGTGCTCTTTGACTCCTGCCAGTTTCAACGTTTGTTCTTCGGAACTTTCTTCTATCCCAAACGTAGTATGCAGGTACTTCTAGGTAGAGCAATGTTTTTGCAAAGTTATCCACTTTACACAAATCGAAAAAGGGTAGGAGTGTGGTTGTTGGAGGACTATTCACTTTTTCACTCAGATTTTGCTCATTAAATTAAACCCTTCTCCCATTTTCCTCATGAATGGGAAATTCAAGGATTCGCCATACTGCCTGTGATGAATTTATATATTTTCCACTTGTGTAGGTTTTAACTCCTTTATTTACGTATTTACAGACGTATTTTATTGATTTCACCGAATAACAATAATCCACATTTAAGTGAGCGTTAAATGTTTTTAATAATATTGGATTATAAGGAACTATCCAGCGATGTTCTATGGTTGTGCCTTTGATATCAACAGAGAACCCACCGTCATCTAGTAAACGTCTCTTGTACTGCGGATAACCGTCTTCACCAGTTTGAGTTTCCCTTATGAGAGCCCTGGGGTATCGTTTACTGTACATGTTATCTTTCATACATGGTGTTTTTCGATTTAAAGTTCCACATGGACTATGTGTCATATTACATTTAACGATTTTGTGAAGCTCTAGGTCACGTTTGGGATCCGGTATTTTAGTACAAATTACATTGTCGATTTGATCCGAAGTAATACGTTTGTGAAGCCATAAAAGAATATCAATATGTGGAAGACCTCTCTTTTGCCATTCCGTTGAGTACATATAAAATCGCACTTCACCAAATATTTTGCCCTTTGTCAATAAGTTCATGATCTTTTTCACCTTTAGTCGAAACACTCTCGAAATTATATCGTGCCTATCATGAGATTGTTGTCCTTGAAGCAATTGCTCTTTTATCTCGTCCCAGCGAGGATTGCATGTGAAAGTGATAAAAAGATCAGGCCGGCCGTAATTCCTAACATAGGTCATAGCGTACTGTGTTCTTTCGTGCATTTACCTAGGTCCCCCCGTAAAAGATGGTGGAAGGACAACCATTTGTCCTAGTTGGTTGGCTTCTGCGTCTTGTCGTACAGTAGCATCTTTTGAATTGATGTAACTATCAACACGTAATTTGGCTTGATTATTTTTGATATAATTTAATCTCTTTGTTTCTATTTTGGCGCATTCATCCACCAAATATTGACTAAAGAGGGCACGATAGTTGACTAAATAGTTATCTTCTCCTTAAAGTTGGAAAAACTTACTTTGCCAATATCCGCTCAATAAAATAAAATGATGTGTCTTACCTAGTTTGAAGAGCACCTCCCGCCGACCCTCAATTGCGTGCACTAACACTAAAGTCACTTCATTTGTAGTTGGTGCATTGTACCTACCTCTATGTTCTTCTGGTGGTTTTTATCAGCATGTATGACAACTTTGTATGACTCTGAAGGAGGGCTTTATCAATGGCACTTTTCAGATCTTTTATATACGGGTTCACTTTATGCAGCATATTCTGCAATTGTTTGATTAAATTTGGCTTTAAGTTAGGAAATTTAGAACATCCAATCTTTGTTTCTCGATCATCTTCACCTACAAAATATATTTGAAGGTACTGAGCGTCATGTTCGGCTTCTGGTAATATACTTCCAATTAAATGGTAGACCTGGCTTTGTACTTCAAAAGTCGGTAAAAAACCATCTGCTGTTACCTGTTTACGACCAAAGGAAGTCATCTGGAAACAGGCATTATATTTACGAATATTACCCATAAAATGGTCATGATCTGGGTGTAGATCATTAATCAAACTAAAGAGTGGTTCAGGCAGTTGTTTCAACAGATCAAGTTGCACTTTTCCACCACTGCAAAAGATACCAGGTGTCTCATCCTTCCATTTCAGCGCATGCCAAGGCTACACTGCTGTTAGTGCTATAAGCAATATCAGGGTTATATTCCATAGCGGAATGGACCTTGTTTTCCATAAACGCAGTTTAATATTTTCCTTATACCGAGATTGAATTGCTCTAAGCACTTGTGAATTCGCAGTTTGGTAATTAGCAACAGCTTGCCTGTGTACATCGGGATTTTTCTGATAAGCGGACACAGCTTTACGATTTGAATCTGGCTTGTTTTGCCTATATCTTTCTTGCATGCTTTTTAATTGACTTTTTCTTGTGTAATTAATAAATCTCGACCTTCGTTTATTTTTTTCATATTTTAATGTCGACGATACAGATCGATCTGTTCCGCTGGTTGGAGATGATATTTAACTGTTTACAAAAGAGGTAACAGTTAAATGGTCAAGCTCTGAAAAGGATCACGCTCTTCGACAGGTACCTCCATGCGACGCTGTAAATTTCTTCGCAACAATAGGCAGATAGGCGTCAAAATGTCCATTAGATAAATCATGGCTAAATCGTAATCGCCTTACTGGACAGATATCTGTTCCGGACTCTGTGTATAGCAGACCGTTTCGATATAATTCAAACCGAAACGGAAATATTAATCCTGCAGCTACCAATTCACAAAGTCCACGGAAGTTTCATTTTTAACATATCGGCTGAATATTCATTCGCTGTTGAATAGTTATCGCCATTTCTGTCGTGGGTCATAACTGAAAACCTAGGTCAATCATTTACCACAAATCTAACAATTTGTGAACGCACCACCGTCGCATTTTCTTAGGTTCCGTTCATTAAAATGAAAGAGCACGAAACAAACAGGCGCCGTCACCTATAATGGGGACGACAGTATGTTCTTCTATTTTTCCTTTAATATTAAGAGTTTCTGTAGTAACTTTTTCAGTAAGAAAAACACTTCTATCAACAATACCTAATCACAAAGCAAATCGAATTCCAAGTTTGAACAGTGGTTGTAAGAAAGACAAAATCAAGCAACTAATCCGAAACACGAAGCAAATCTTAAACCGTAAGCAAACAAACAAAGTCGAAGTCAAGTCAAATATCCGTCAACAGTGAATGTGGTACAGGTTGAAGCGCTCATTCAGCATTCACTTTATATTAGTTCGAAAAAATACAACTTTACCGCGTTCTAAAAAGATACCAACGCCATCAATTAGTAGGGATTGGAACTTGAAGATCAATACAAAATAGGTAGGTACCTAAGTATTTCTTTTGGTTTTGCCATTTTATTAATTTGTAAAAAATATATTTGGTTTGGTTGTTTATTTTCATTGTTTTAATTTATAAATTAGTATTTTTTGTTCTGGTGTAATTTTGTGCAAATTTTTGTACAAATATTCTTGTCTATTTGTTTTATGTTTTAGTGTAATAAAAGCATATTCTATTCTATTCTAATAAATTAAGTTCAAAATATTTATCAATATCATTTACGTTATTTACGACCCAAAACCTTAAAATGACATCCAAGTCACCCAACCCATGATGATTTTACCTACAAACATACATCCATCCATCCTTCCATTCATGTTGGTTTCATACCATAATCGATGCCATTTTCGTAATTAACGTCCCAAAACCATAAAATGTATATTACCATTATAAATTATATTTCAACCACATCGCACTCTACAGGGGATGATGGTATTTCCGTCTGCTACGTTGGATTTTGAAATAGTTGTTGTTTTCGTATTCAGCGACCTGATAAACCATAAAAACGATACCCGTGTTGATTTTCAGAATTTGTCATCCCTTTTCCACCTTTTAGGGGTTGAATTCTGAAAGAGCCTGAAACACTTGTTTACTAATTTATTGATAGGAGTACTCCTGCGAAGTTTCGAATAAAATAGTTTAACAAATCTTTTTTCCCCATACAAACGTTCAACCCATTTTTCACCCCTTTAGGGGTTGAGTTTTCAAAAACCCTAGGACACGTTATTGTTGATTTCTAATCGTTAACCTAAGAACAAAGTTTCAGGCTTCTAGCTCTAAAAATGACGGACTGCCATACAAACTTTTAACCCCTTTTTCACCCCCTTAGGGGGCGAATTTTCTAAAATTCTTTCTTAGCGGATGCCTAAGTCAATACAACTGTCTGTATGCCACATTTCAGCGAAATCCGTTCAGTAGTTTCGGCTGTGCGTTGATAGATGTGTCAGTCAGGTTTGCCTTTTATATATATAGAAAGAAGATGACATCGTTCTAAACTAGTCATTAACGAAATCGTAATGCTGTTTTCTGTTAATTATAAATCAAATAAAATTATATTGTTAGATCAGTTGTCACATTTGTTGTATAAACATATCGATCAACTGTTTGTATATGGGTTATAAATTTTAGATAAAATAAATCGAATATCAATTAAAATTACATAAACAGTTTTTTTTTCATATCACTTTTACGCATGAAGGAGTATTAAAAAAAAAATCTAATTTGATTGTAACACATTTTGTATTTTCTTCATTGAGTTTTGCTCGAAATACATTTGATACTTATTTTAGGTGCGAAAGGAACAGGCCTTCTTTTCACCAGCGACGAGTATTAGTCTGCCTCTACATTTACACTTTTAGCATTACGAATCGCAATGCGAATTGATTTCCACAACTGTATGTGGAGAAAAGAATTGGGATTTAAGTTCAGTTTTGTGAAATGGACATACCAAATGTGGTTTAGGGTGTGACATGCAAACTACATTAGGGAGACGTATAACGGAGAATCGATCACGTGAAATTAAAGATAGTGGAAGGCATTTTCAGTATTCGTAATTTTTTTTATATAACAGAAAATAACCGAGCATCCGGCTCGCATTGCCGCCGCCTATTAATAAACGAGAGGGTTTTTAGAACAGCCGCCGCGATGTCTATACATGTTTTGGTAATTTAAAAATATATGTATATATTAATTTCGCAGACATAAAGTTTTCTGACGATGTTTTTCTTCACTGATGAGCACGTGGTAAATTAGTATTTATTGCAATTAACATTTCCATTGGTGCCTGCGAGGATCGCACCCGGATTGCTTGCATGCTGTGAAATTTACGACCAGTGGCTTAGCCCCTAAGCTACCACGGATTTAAAGACAATATATGAGTATTTAACTGTAATAAGTTATTACTGGAAAGACATTAATATAATTAAAAAAGTGGTAAATCAGCACTTAAAATTGCAATTAACAATTTAATTGAGCCGTTGGGGATCGAACCAGGGTTACTCACATGCTGTGAAATTTACGGCGAGCGATTAGCCCCTAAGTTACCCGGCTAGGCAGTGAAGAAGGTATCCTTGATCATATTGGAGTGTCAAACGAATTGAATGACCTTCTTTGTACTTTTTATGAGACCATTTGATGCTAAGTAACTTAACTCGACACCAATTAGAGGATAGAAACAAAGAAACATTTCATTTTGGCACAGACTAATGACGTACACACATGTAGAACTGGTCTCGGTGCGCATTCGCCAGTCACCAAAGCTTTGAATTTTTTTAAATTAATGTAGTGATATCGTTGTTGTTAATTTTGACACAAACACACAAGCAAGCACACACACCCGACGCGCGCACACACACACGTGCACACACACACACACACACACACACACACACATACACACACACGCGCGCGCATAATATGTGCCTTTTTAAAATAGTAGATTTCGCCAGAGTCCTGGAACCTAAAAATGTGGACATAATTTTTAATTTGAGTTAAATATCGTTGGTGTTGTAAGAGTGGACTATGGGAAATGCCAAAAAAAATATACGAATTCCTATCGATAGCGAAATAACCATCTCGTTTACGCCAGAAGTAAAATACTCAGACCCGCGACGGGCATGAAAGTGTCAAAGTTGCGTGAATTCTGGTTATGCGATCGTTAATCCACATGCCAAGCACGACGATTAGAGCAAATATTATGTGGTAGAGCCAGCTCGACCGAGGAAGGAACTCGCTTTCACAGATACCATCGTAAAATAGCAGCTAAATACTGTTGTGTTTCGTATGGGGAGTTTAAAGAACCGGAGACCCTTTTCACTGGAGACGAGGCATTCCATCTTGGTCCTATGGGATGGCATCGCATTTGTATTTTGATTCTTAATGGCGAATAGATGTAAATGTCTATGAAGCATCCACTTACTATCAGGTGGACTGTGTGCTCTTTTGTCACTCTTATTCCATAAAACATTCTCCTAGTGGACTTTTATGGTGTGATAATGATTAAGAATAAGAATTTATTTGAGGAAAACATATCTTTTAAAATATTTTACCCTTACTAAAATTTACCGCTGTATCGTAGAGGCAGTTTTTAAATATAAATTGTACAAGTACACACATACAGAACCGGAATAATTAGGTATTTTTTGGATTCATGACTTTGACTTAAAGTGATAGAGACAGCACAAGACTTGTCAAACCTGAGAACTAAGATGGAATTTTTGTTGAAAAAAATGGTCTCCTGTCTCACCATACGAAATACTGCGGCATTATTTTGCTGTTTCACGCTGGTGTTCTGTAAGAGCGTGGTTTTACCCCGGTCGAACCGACCCATTCCCGCTGTAGCTATGTATAGCTATAGCGTGGCTCTACTCCGTAAGAATCATGATCAATGGAGGTTATTTAATTTTTTTTAATTATAATCCGCTAACTTTATTGTGTAATAAAATATGTTTAGTAACTTTGCGTATTCATTAATTATTTCAGAGATTTAACAGTTCAAAATGAGAACGAAGAAGATGTTAAAAGCTTAAAACTTTTGATTTAATTTATTAAAATGATGGATATATAAACATACATAGCTTATGTAACTACTTAAAATGTACTTAGACATTATATAATCAAAATTAAAAAAATATATATAGAATTGGCTGCACAGCACAAGACTTAACAGAGTCTTAAAATTGAGTAGCGTTTGAGTATTTGGGCATCAAACCTGCGACCTTCAGCGCAATTTAAAACAAAGCCACTTCAAAAGAAACTGAGAAATAACACTCTACAAATAGATACTATTACATATAAAATATATTTTAAAACACATTAAACGTGTAGGTATCGAATAATATATGGCAAAACTTTAACCGCAGTGTCATAGCAAAGTGTCGCCTGACATCGTTAAGTAAAACTACTGTAAGGATATCGTTACAAGCGTCTCGAAAAATGTAAAATAATTTTATATCATTCGCATTTTTTCAGGGATTTTTTCATCGCTACTTTGCAGGGATAGAGATAATTTTTTTACCAGACTGCGCGACGTAGAGAAGGGTAATGTGTTTATCATTAATGTATGTATGCCTAATGATTTCTTATATTTACGCGATCACTACATATTCAATAAAACTATGTTTACGAATTTTATCGCGTTTAAATAAGTAAATTAAACGCGATAAAATCGATAAACATAGTTTTATTCAATGTATGTACGTCTTTGTGGCCATAGAGCAACACGGGCCACTGGCGATAGAGGGGAATAGCCATACGCAGGCGTTCCCCTCTATCAAAGTATAAGTCCACGCTGTCCTATGCGTACAATAAAACTAGTTGCAGTCGCACTGCTCACTAGACTAAATCAAGTTGCGCGGCTGAATCGTCGTCCTACAAAAATGCGGAATTGTTCAGCTGTTTGCTGCTATTTACTTCTTTTTAAACTTGAAAATTACAATAACAACGGTCGTGTTGTTTCGGATTTGTTTACCAACACAGGCCGCTCACCCTCATAAAACAAAAAAAAAGCGAATGATCCGAGTCTGTATCTGATTTGTCGATGTATCCAATCGATAATATCTATGTGTGTGTGAAATTTTTATTTTATTGTTTTAATCGTTATGTGCGAGTTTTGTAGTGACAGAGGATTGTTTTGTGTGCGCAGATTTCCCCCCGCAAAAAATTACAGACAGTTCTGTATCGGGGAAGAACATTATGACTACTCCCCTCCGTTCCGCCGGTGGCCCGCTTTGCTCTATGTTTGTGGCGCTCTAGAGACAAAACACGATTTTGATGATTCTTATGTCAATCGATTTATATTAATTTTGAGTATCACTAAAGACATGAAAGTAATCAAAATTCAATATGGCGACAAACAGACGCCATATTGTAAAAAAAATAGAAAAAATGAAAGTCGACGAACTACGTCAAGGGGGGTAATACGTAGGACACTCAATAAGTTTTAAGATATACAAAAAGTATTCTAGATACTATTAATATTTATTTTACATCTTTTCAAAATATTCTCCATCATGCTCTGTACAAAGTTCCATTCGCCTAAATCAAATCTCTGAAAACACTTTTGCCAGTCTTGATCTGGCAGGTCGGAAATCGCTTCTTCGTAGACAGTCACAGCTTCTTCGGCACTTGAAAAAAACTTGCCTATTATTTTTTCTTTGACTCTTGGGAACAAAAAGAAATCACAAGGAGCTAAGTCAGGGCTTTAGGGTGAGTGACTTAGAGTTTCAACACCAGATTCCTCAATAAATGCTTTTGTTCTAAGGGAGGTATGTGAAGAGGCGTTATCGTGATGCAGCATGATTCACCGAAGCCCGGTCTTTGCTCTTCTCTCCCGCACAGCTTGAAAAGCTTTGGGTAATGCAACTGTATTATACCATTCAAAGTTGACTGACCTACAATTTTCCAGCATTGACGTCGACAAATGTCCGCTCAGCGAAAAAAAAAACTAGCCACCATTTTTTTTCCTACGTTGCGAGTTCTTTATTATTTACCCTTTACGATTAATTTTACCCCTTTTGAATTCAGCAATCCACCTAAAAATTGTTGCGCGTGATGGAGCTGAGTCCCCTAATGCTGATTGTAACCGTGGTAAACTTAATTGTTCGGTTAAACCAAATTTAGAATCATAATATATCTTAGCGCGCAAATGTTCACGGTTAAGATCCATCGTATTAAATGAAAAGCGCGGCAAGCGTTGCAGGAAAATTAATAGAACTTTGTTTTTTTTTTTTAATATTGAGCAATTGTAAGCCAATTGCTGGAGTTCTATATTTAAATAAATTTGCTTTTTAGAAACATATAACACGGGTGCGTTCCATTTTTAAATTTCGACCATCTCAAAACTTATTGAGTGACCTAAGTATTGAATAGGTCTTTAAAAATTAATTTTTAGGTCTCTCTAATCATTTTTCATTTTCAATGACCTTTTTGGGGCTATTTACGATTCTTAGGTCTTCATGTGAAAAAAAATTATTCACTTTTCAGTAAACTGTTTTCGCAGTCGGATTTTTATTTACTATTTTAACATTTAAACTGTGTTTCAATTGTTCTATCACTTATCTTTTATCATCATTACATCCAGCGCCACCTACCGGGTTCTAGCATAACTATGAATTATCGTTTCAACGAAACAAGTATAATAAGTGAACGTGATCTCAATCGGTCAAGTCATTCAGAAGTTACCCGATTACTAACAGATGCATTATTTAACCCTTTACAACCGACGGTATAAGATAGTGCGGGCAGTGCGGGTAACTGCAAAAAATCTCAAGACCGTGCGGATTTTTTTCAGCGAACGCAACTGACAATGATACTGTATTACTGAGTCGGAATGGATTGTTAGTGCCTTTACTCAATCGGAGGTACGCGATGGTCATGGTTTTTGTTCCCACCCGTCGCATGTGTAAGTATTGTGTTATATTCTTTATTTTTAAATTTGAGTATTGTTTTTGTTTTATTTTACTATATAAACATTAATCAAATGGAATTCGAACTATTATCGAAATTTCGTTTAGAAGTTAGAAACCAATTGCGACTAAACTTCAAGTAGCACGATCGCGGCCCTGATTGTAACCCATTCATTACGACCTATTTTTACCTTTATATTTACGCGATCACTGCACATTCAATAAAACTATGTTTACGAATTTTATCGCGTTTAAATAAGTAAATTAAACGCGATAAAATCGGTAAACATAGTTTTATTCAATGTATGTATGCCTTTGTGGCCATAGAGCAACACGGGCCACTGGCGACTCGGAGGGGAGTAGCCATACGCAGGCGTTCCCCTCTATCAAAGTATAAGTTCACGCTGTCCTATGCGTACAATAAAACTAGTTGCAGCCGCACTGCTCACTAGACTAAATCAAGTTGCGCGGCTGAATCGACGTCCTACAAAAATGCCGAATTGTTCAGTTGTTTGCTGCTATTTACTTCTTTTTAAACTTGAAAATTACAATAACAACGGTCGTGTTGTTTCGGATTTGTTTACCAACACAGGCCGCTCGCCCTCATAAAACAAAAAACAAAAAAAAAAACAAGCGACTGATCCGAGTCTGTATTTGTCGATGTCACCGATCGATAATATCTATGTGTGTGTGAAATTTTTGTTTTATTGTTTTAATCGTTATGTGCGAGTTTTATAGTGACAGGGGATTGTTTTGTGTGCGCAGATTTCCCCCCGCAAAAAATTACAGACAGTTCTGTATCGGGGAAAAACATTACGACTACTCCCCTCCGTTCCGCCGGTGGCCTGCTTTTCTCTATGTTTGTGGCGCTCTAGAGACAAAACGCGAGGGCCGATTTTGATGATTAATGATAATAATCTTTATTGATAATTGTACAGTGAATATAAAGTCTCTGATTGCTAAACTAGAATTATACCTGTATCTCAGCAATCAGACATGATTCTTATGTCAATCGATTTATATTAATTTTGAGAATGAAAGTAATCAATTTCAATATGGCGACAAACAGACGCCATATAAAAAAACATAGAAAATGAAAGTCGACGAACTACGTCAAGGGAATTAGTCTTTAAAATAATTTTATTATTGAATAGGTCTTTAAAAATAATTTTTAGGTCTCTCTAATCATTTTTCATTTTCAATGACCTTTTTGGGGCTATTTACGATTCTTAGGTCTTCATGTGAAAAAAAATTATTCACTTTTCAGTAAACTGTTTTCGCAGTCGGATTTTTTATTTACTATTTTAACATTTAAACTGTGTTTCTATTGTTCTATCACTTATCTTTTATCATCATTACATCCAGCGCCACCTACCGGGTTCTAGCATAACTATGAATTATCGTTTCAACGAAACAAGTATAATAAGTGGACGTGATCTCAATCGGTCAAGTCATTCAGAAGTTACCCAATTACTAACACATGCATTATTTCATCCTTTACAACCGACGGTATAAGATAGTGCGGGCAGTGCGGGTAACTGCAAAAAATCTCAAGACCGCGCGGATTTTTTTCTGCGAACGCAACTGACAATGATCGATCGTAATACATGTGTACTTGCGTATATTAGCGTCTGAGTCGTGGAATGGATTGTTAGTGTGCCTTTACCTCAATCGGAGGTACAAGATGGCCGCGGTTTTTATTCCCATCCGTCGCATGTGTAAGTATTGTGTTATATTCTTTATTTTTTTTAAATTTGAGTATTGTTTTTGTTTTATTTTACTATATAAACATTAATCAAATGGAATTCGAACTATTATCGAAATTTCGTTTAGGAAGAAACCAATTGCGACTAAACTTCAAGTAGCACGATCGGCCCCTTGATTGTAACCCATCTACTATCACCTATTTTTTACCCTTTATATTTAGCGATCACTGCACATTCAATAAAACTATGTTTATGATTTTATCGCGTTTTAGTATTAAACGCGATAAAACGGTAAAGATAGTTTTATCAATGTATTCAGCGCCTTTGTGCTGAGCAACACGGGCCACTGGCGAATCGGAGGGGTAGCCATACGCAGGCGTTCTATCAAAGTCCACGCTGTCTATGCGTGCGCAATAAACTAGTTGCAGCCGCACTGCTCACTAGACTAAACTGAGCGCGGCTGAATCGACGTCCACAAAATGCCGAATTTTTCAGTTGTTGCTGCTATTTTCTTTTTAAACTTGAAAATTACAATAACAACGGTCGTGGTGTTTCGATTTGTTTAATAACACAGGCCGCTCGCCCTCATAAAACAAAAAAGCGACCGATCCGATTCTGTATCTGATTTGTCGCGTCACCGATCGATGCCTGCGGTGTGTGTGTAGCCTTTTATTTTATTGTTTTATCGCCATATATGCGAGTTTTATAGTGACAGATGATTTTTGTGTGCGCAGATTTCTCAAAAAATTACAGACAGTTCTGTATCGGGGAAAAACATTATGATTACCCGCCGGTGGCCTGCTTTGCTCCATGTTTTATGCTCTAGAGACAAAACGCGAGGGTCGATTTTGATGATTAATGATAATAATCTTATTGATAATTGTACAGTGAATATGTGAAGTCTCTGATTGCTAAACTAGAATTATACCTGTATCTCAGCAATCAGACATGATTCTTATGTCAATCGATTTATATTAATTGAGAATGAAAGTATCATTTCAATATGGCGCACAAACAGACGCCATATTGTAAAAACATAGAAAAAATGAAAGTCGACGAACTACGTGGGGAATTAGTCTTCAAAAATAATTTTTATTATTGAATAGGTCTAAAAATAATTTTCAGGTCTCTCTAATCATTTTCATTTTCAATGACCTTGGTCTTTTTCTTTACGATTCTTAGTCTTATTCATGTGAAAAAAATTATTCACTTTTCAGTAAACTGTTTTACGCAGTCGGATTTTTATTTACTATTTTAACATTTAAATGTGTTGCTATTGTTCTATCAGTTATCTTTTATCATCATTACATCCAGCCACCTACCGGTTCTATCATAACTATGAATTATCGTTTCAACGAAACAAGTATAATAAGTGGACGTGATCTCAATCGGTCAAGTCATTCAGAAGTTACCCGATTACTAACAGATGTATATTTAACCCTTTACAACCGAGTATAAGATAGTGCGGGTAGTGCGGGTAACTGCAAAAATCTCAAGACCGCGGATTTTTTTCGCAAAACTGATGTCGATCGATCGTAAATATGTGTACTTGCGTATATTAGCGTCGAGTCGTGGAATGGATTGTTAGTGCCTTTACCTCAATCGGAGGTACGCGATGGCTGCGGTTTTGTTCCACCCGTCGCATGTAAGTATTGTGTTATATTTTATTTTTTTAAATTTGAGTATTGTTTTTGTTTTATTTTACTATATAAACATTAATCAAATGAATTCGAACTATTATCGAAATTTCGTTTAGGAAGTTAGAAACCAATTGCGACTAAACTTCAAGTAGCACGATCAGCGGCCCTTGATTGTAACCCATTCATTACGACCTATTTTTACCTTTATATTTACGCGATCATTGCATTATTCAATAAAACTATGTTTACGTTTTATCGCGTTTAAATAAGAAATTAAACGCGATAAAATCGGTAAAGATAGTTTTATTCAATGTATGGGCGCCTTTGTGGCCATAGAGCAACACGGGCCACTGGCGAATCGAGGGGAGAAGACACGCAGGCGTTCCTCTATCAAAGTCCACGCTGTCCTATGCGTTAACAAAACCTGTTGCAGCCGCACTGCTCACTAGACTAAACAAGTAGCGCGGCTGAATCGACGTCCTACAAAATGCCGAATTTTTCAGTTGTTTGCTGCTATTTACTTTAAACTTGAAAATTACAATAACAACGGTCGTGTTGTTTTGATTGTTTTAACACAGGCCGTCGCTCTCATAAAAAAAAAAAAGCGACTGATCCGATTCTGTATCTGATTTGTCGCTGTCACCGATCGATAATGTCTATGTGTGTGTGAAATTTTTATTTTATTGTTTTTACGTTATGTGCGAGTTTTATAGTGACAGATGATTTTTGTGTGCGCAGATTTCTCCTGCAAAAATTACAGACAGTTCTGTATCGGGGAAAAACATTATGACTACTCCTCCGCCGGTGGCCCGCTTTGCTCCATGTTTGTGGCGCTCTAGACAAAACGCGAGGCCGATTTTGATGATTAATGATAATAATAATCTTTATTGATAATTGTAATAGTAGTCTCTGATTGCTAAACTAGGAATTATACCTGTATCTCAGCAATCAGACATGATTCTATGTCAATCGATATTAATTTTGAGAATGAAAGAATCAATTTCAATATGGCGACAAACAGACGCCATATTGAAAAAACATAGAAAAAATGAAAGTCGACGAACTACGTCAAGGGAATTAGTCTTTAAAATAATTTTATTATTGAATGGTCTAAAAATAATTTTCAGGTCTCTCTAATCATTTTCATTTTCAATGACCTTGGGTCTTTTTACGATTCTTAGGTCTTATTCATGGAAAAATTATTCACTTTTCAGTAAACTGTTTGCAGTCGGATTTTTATTTACTATTTTAACATTTAAATTGTGCTATTGTTCTATCAGTTATCTTATCATCATTACATCCAGCGCCACCTACCGGTTCATATCATAACTATGAATTATCGTTTCAACGAAACAAGTAATAAGTGGACGTGATCTCAATCGGTCGTCATTCAGAAGTTACCCGATTACTAACAGATGTAATTTTAACCTTTACAACCGACGGTATAAGATAGTGCGGGCAGTGCGGGTAACTGCAAAAAATCTCAAGACCGCGCGGATTTTTTTCTGCGAACGCAACTGACAATGATCGATCTTCATAGATATGTACTTGCGTATATTAGCGTCTGAGTCGTGGAATGGATTGTTAGTTTGGCTTTACCTCAATCGGAGGTACAAGATGGCCGCGGTTTTTGATCCGACCCGCGGCATGTGTATTGTGTTATATTCTTTATTGTTTTAATTTGAGTATTGTTTTTGTTTTATTTTACTATATAAACATTAATCAAATGGAATTCGAACTATTTTTGAAATTTCGTTTAGTAAGTTAGAAACCAATTGCGACTAAACTTCAAGTACCACGATCGTGGCCCCTTGATTGTAACCCATTCATTACAACCTATCATAAGTCTAATGCTAAACATAGGCCACCCAGGGGGGATATTTGCAAATTTGCAATAGTTGCCACGCTTGACAGGCAGGTCAGTAACCGCAAGTTTTTATTATTTTGAGCTATAATCGGGAAGATGCTGCTGCCCATCACTTGTTTCAGTTTCTCTCTGTCACCTCTTTCAACACCTATGGGATGGTGGATTTTCTGACACCGGCATTTTTATCGTTAAAAAGGGTATTGAACAAGATAAAGATTGACGATAATTTTTTACGACGTAATTGAAGAAATTAAAGAAAATATGTATTTATTACGAGGATATAAGAAGAAAAAATTATTTAGGAGATACAAGCGCTCCAGTAAAACCTTTTGAACCAATATTAAAAAAATATGCGAACAAAGTACTGAAATTGTGAACTCCACCTAAAGAATGGCTGATGAACGTGCTTGGCGGGTGGCTGGAACAGCATACCGTGAGAATTAGGCGCGGAGTCTCGTCAACACGCACTGACTGTCTGCAGATGCTGCTGTGTTTCGGCAGGAGTGTAGAGAACTGGAGACCTTACGGAAATGAGGTGATTCCACCTTAGTCCTCACGGGTGACAACGCATCATTTTGATTTGTAATCGAGGATAGATAGATGTCTATGGGCCGCAGCAACCACTTACCATTAGGTGGACTGTGTGCTCGTTTGTCACCTGATCCTATAAAAAAAAAGAGGAAATGCGGGTGGTCTTTTCTCCATACAAACGCTCGCGGCTATTTTCTTTCTGGTTTCTGACCTGATAGCAATGAGTTTTTACAGTAAAATAAATATCAACCTCTTCTATGTCTCTATGTTTTCCTTTTCTACCTACTTCAAAAAGGAGACGGTTGTTGTTGTGAAATGTTTTTTTATGCGTGTTACCTCGTAACTTTTTTCTGGATGAACCGATTTCGATTATTCTTCTTTTATTTGAAAGGTGGTGCTTTCTCATGTAGTCCAATTTAATTGATAATCAAATTCAATTGAGAATGAATCCAAAACTATTGATCAAGGTTTGACCAATAGTTTTTGAGTTATTCTTAATCATTTATATTGAAGTCGGTTGCACAAAACTTTAAATTTTAAATTAATGATGATACATTATTTTTATAACCACTTAAACACTTACAAAATGCTAAAATTGCCTATTTAGACCGCTGTCAACAGAGGCCTAGTGTTCAAATTTGATAACTAATACTGAAAAAAGAACAAAACCATAGGAGTATATCCTTCTAATTCAGTTTATAAAATATATTTTTTAATTGGTCCAATATTGAGGAGGAAATTTATGGTAGAGAGCCAAACCTCAAATTATGCCTTATTACTTAGGCTATTCAGTCGGATCTTCAGTTGTCCTTATCGGACGCCGAGTACTCGCAGAGCGACAGCGATAGTCTCTTTAAATAGGTACCTAACTTTCTAAAGTCTCTCGGCCCGCATTTCCTCTTAAATATCAAATGATCAGTATTATTATCAGCCCCCACAAGTCCGCTATTGAGAGTGGCCTCTCCCATTATGGGAAGGAATTGGTGTTGTCAATATTTTTATATAATAAATTTAATTTTTTACAACAGAAAATTTATGCGTATTTTTCACAGTTATTGATATAAATGGCAATCCATTTAAAGTATATGCACAGTGAATATAGTCTGCGATAAAGCGGAGGATTTCAGTGATATATCTAGTGACATGCGTTCCCGTGTACCAACTGATGCAATTTCACATCCATATCGACATTAAATTAATATTGGATTTAATTTTCTATATCAATACATAGAAGTCTCGGAATCATGATTAAATATTTGTGCCATTTGTTGTAGACCATAGTTCGTAGAGTTCACGAGTCGTGCAGTTTCAAAAAGAATTTGTTACTCTGTCGACTGGCAGTCTCTGCTAGTGACTAGAGGGTTGCCAACGAGGAAACACAGCCAACGTATTTGGCACAACAAACCGTTTGTTTTTAACGTATAAGTTGTCGACAACAAAGAAGAGGAGATTGGTCGAGAGTCTGGTTGTCCTATGGTGGAAGGGGATAACAAGCTGATCGTGAACAACATGCAATTTTGCTTCCTGCGCACACTCTTAAAAATGGGGACCATGTGGTTGGCACCTTTCCCCATGCGATGTAAGAGTGAACAGGTTTTCATTATGTTATGATAGTGCGAGTAACTACAAAAGGCTTTTTATAGAATGGTGACAAGTGAGTACAGCCCAACTTATTGTAAGGGATATTGTGGCCCATAGACATTTATCTTCGATTAAGAATCAAAATGCAGAATGCGTTATCACCCTGAGGACTAATATAGAATACCTCAGTTCCAGTTAAAGGATCTCAGGTTCTCTATACTCAGTATACCAAATAGAGCATCATTAAACTGCTACTTCAAAAAGCTGGTAATCCGTGAGAGCGTGGTTCTTGGTTCCGATCGAGCCGACTCATTTAAGCTATAACAATTATATAGCTGCAACGTGGCTCTACCACGAATGAAACTAGTGGTACTGGTGATGTGTCCCACTTCCCACTAGGTGGAATTGCAGTTAAACATTGGTTTGGAACGAAGTTCCTATCGTAGTATTTTTTAAATACTAGTAATGCTATAAAATTACTAATTATTCCCTTAAACCATTTCTGGTAAGCTTAAAATGCTTTTGTTAGAAGTGGTTCACGACAGTAATCGAATGGCGGATTCGAACCCACGACCTTTTGAGTTCGCGGTCCGCGCCCTGCTATTAGGCTACTGATGCTTCTAATATATTATTATTGATAAACGTATTATATTATTGATTAATAAATACAAATAAGTGAATTACTAGCGTTTATTAAAATGAAGCGTCATTTAAAATAAAATAATATTTCTTTCATGGCAAGATAAGAAAAAGTGCGAGGGAGATGCATATTATTCCATTTCGCGTCCTTATAGCCGCTAAGGCCGTCTACACTACATCAGAAGGGTTCGTGACGGAAAATTCTTACTTTTTCCGCCAAATTCGTACCGTCCGATAAAGAACTTCGATCCAAAATCATCGCGTGGATGTCAATTTTGTGCTATCATGGCAGCACGGCCTTCATGACTTAAAGTAAAACAATTTAATTCATCGCAGTTACCATAAAAAATTGGGCTAAAAGCATATATCATTGTTTTTTGGCATTAAATTACAAAGTTTCATACTTTAAATACGGTGCAGTAAAATATTAATCAAACTAAAGCTTGCCAAGAAAGTGTTGAAACTACGTACCTGCTGCAAGAGCGTCGTTTTTTATAAAATATTCGACAGTCTTTGCAACTAGATCTCATTCGCATAAAATATACGAATATCTTCGTAACTAGATCTCAGAAATTTAAGGATGACCTAAGTTTGAATCGTGGGTCAACATCATCATCATTACAGTCTATCAAAAATCCACTGCTGAACATTGGCCTTTCCCATAGACTGCCTCATAGAGAGAGTATTTGCCAAAGTTGGCACGCTTGGCATGCGGGTTGGCAACCGCAGTATTTTTATTGTTATAAGTTGTTGTCCTGTTTAATTTCCCTTTGTCGCCTCTTACAACCAAGGTATGATATGAGTTAGTGAATTCTCTTACACCACTAAACGACAAACAGACAAACTCAATTTTAAATATATAAAGATAAAGATAAACATAGATGTAAAAATATAAACAGTAAAACAATAAATTAATATAAGTTTGATTTTTTTTTTAGTTTTGATTTGTTGGGTGTCTCACCACTAGATAGAGTGACGACCTAATGAACGCAGATAGTCAATGGATGGCCAGAAGCTATGAAGGAGGCCTACCTTCAGTGGTGGATTTTTGATGGACTGTAGTGGTAGTGTGATAGTTGTTTTAACATATTCTTATCTCTTTCATCATTACTGTTTACCTACCTGTGGGGGTACACGGTAGGATTGTCTCCAGTATCGTGGATGCGGTTTATGAAATAAATTCTATAAGGACACGCAACAAGATCCGGAACAATTATTCGAAGACCTTACAAACACATGTTCCGTGCGGGATTGGAACAAGCAGCCCTGCAGCGCCGCAATAAATAAATAAATCAATGTCAATAAATCACGTGAACGCAAAATTGATATCCGCACTCGTTGGTATTATTTAGTACTATTAAATATATGCATCATCATTGTCTGTCGTCGGTTTGGGTGTTGTACATCTGACGTAAACGAGACGAATATAATTGAATATTTTTTTTCAATATATTTTTTAAACATTTATTTACAATATATTAGGATATACCGGTAGGCGAAGTGTAGGGCGGCTCCTCACTAGTTAGAATGAAGAGCTGGTAAGACATGCAGGTAGTCGATGGATGCAGGAATGCGGCATTTTTGTAGGACGTTGATTCAGCCGCGCAACTAGATTTAGTCTAGCGAGCAGTGCGGCTGCAACTAGTTTTATTGCAGGCTGCGTATGACAACTACCCTCCGGTCCGCTGGTGGCTCGTGTTGCTCTATGGTTATTTGTTACTTGTTGATAAATAAAAAAATAAAAAGAAATAAATTCTTATTAAACCATTTTTGCTTACTAAAAGTTTTATCATAGGTAGGTCCCGCATATTTTCTGGGACTTTTTCTAAAAGCGTCCAATTACCTCATGAAGGAATTACTGACTCTTTGAAGTAGAGTAACTGAGTTAACTAGCCGCTTAGATTGTACAGCGCCATCTATCGGAAGCCATAAAATTTTAGGACCTTTCCAATAGTCACGTCTTACAACGCCCACGGGAGAAACCGGGTGATAGATTCGCTTACGTTGCCACCACATAGCAATATAAACATGTATAATTTTCGCGAAATAAATCACTCGAGTTGTGCTCTGATTGAAGTTTGAAACTACTAAAACGGTAGTAAACACGACAAACTAAATTTGATATTCATGATATTAAATTCGCATTCGAACAGTTCGCAGTTTTAATCCCTGACGACCGATTTGAGTTTTGGAGGGCTTGTAGACACATTTATTATACCGCAATAAGCCGCCATGGTAGTTTTAATGTAACGTCATGCAGCCTAAAACCCGCGAAAGGGCTTCTAAAGATATCTGATTTGTCAAAATACTATAGGTCGTTTAGAAGATCTGAGGGAACAGATAAACATACATAGCCTTCTAAAATCATAACCACCCTTTTGGCTACGCCATAGTCGGGTAAAAATATTCGCTTACATCATCTGCAACAAATCAGAAGTCACGAATATACTGCAATCGGTATCGAAATTGCATGGTGCAGCACTATTTGTCTGCCACACATGCACATTTTACGCACACTGGTGTATTTTAATTTTGATTTCGCCCTAATAATTCCATCGCCAATCTAATGTATACTATATCTATGAGTACGTAGTACTTATAACTCAATGTTATATAAAACTAAAACTAGGATTTTCGATTTCAAATCCAGCACTTGATCTTAATAGCATGCCATTAGCTGAGCGTAGCTTATCGACTGTAAAATATACTTTATATTTTACAGTCGATAAGCTAAGCTGTTAAATATAATTTATATTTTACATCATATTTTAAGCATTATTTTAAGCTGTCGATAAACTGGAACTGGGAAATATTGAATAGAATGAGTCCGTGTGTGCCGGCTAGTGCAGTTTATCATTATTATTGGTCGTCTTTTAAACAAAATAACCTGTAATTTGCTAAATAAAATCAAAATTGATGAAACTTATTTTTTAGATTAAATTTTTTCTTAACACGTTAAACGCCGTGGGGGACAACATATGGGCCTCACTTATTTAGTAAAAGGAGCCAGGTTAAAAATGCCCGATTGTTAAATTTTACGTTTATGTTTTTATTGCTTTATGGTCTAGAAAATGTGCCAAATCACATGAAATAAATCGAAGAAAAGTAATTTATGACTTGATTTTACCAAAATACTACTGTCACTCAACAGTTGCCCCCCATGGCCCACGCGGAAATAAAAATCGCGTTGTTCGTTGGCGGGGGCCGCGGGGGTCGGGGTGTCGGTCATCCCCGCTCATGTCCTGCCGACCGCCGGCCGTCTCGATACGCGATTCCCGCGCGCCACTACCAACAGGTAACCAGCGTCGAATTATACCTTTCACAGAAAATCCTGGTTTGCCTACTGATCTCCGCTTAGCAATGACTAACAAATCGCCTGCTGATTTTTACTCTCTTTTGGTTCCCGATGATGTTTTTATGCAGATAGTAGAAGACACAAATCAGTTTGCTATTGATAGAATCACCGGGCGCGTGGCTTCAAAAGCAGCGAGAATCCGTAACTGGTCTCCTTCTAACGTGCATGAGATGAAACGCTTTTTTGCATTGATTATTTTTATGGGATTGGTAAAACTTCCTAAGCTTTCTGATTATTGGTCAAAAGATGAAATAACAGGTCACCTTTTATTTCATTTTTGCAGCAACAATTATGTCTCGTAATCGTTTTGAACTGCTTCTTCAAATGCTTCATTTTTCCCAGCTTGACAATGCTCACAAGTCTGATAGGTTACATCGCGTCAGACACTTACTGGAGGTCATGAACACTAATTTTTCAAGGCATTATACTCCTGCCGAAGATATATGTATTGACGAAAGGCTGCCATCCGCGGCAGAATCATTTTCCGTCAATATAACAAACAGAAACGTCATAAATATGGCATAAAAGAGTTTAAATTATGCACTCTACCGGGGTATACATATAAAATAAATATTTATGCGGGAAAGAAAGCGATCAAGTGAATAATACGCCGGCAAACGTTGTAATGTCACTTTGCGGCTTGTTGAACAAGGGTCACACGTTGTATACTGACAATTGGTATACGAGTATTGATTTAGCAAGGAAGCTGTTGGAAAATGAAACACACCTGGGTACTATTAGAAAAAATAGAAGGAATATACCAAAACAAGTTGCTAATGCTAAACTGAAGACAGGTGAATATATAGCTAGAGAGAGCGAAGATGGAATAACTATCATGAAGTGGAAAGATAAAAGGGACGTACTTGTTCTTTCGACCAAACATTCCGACCGTTTCCAGACAATTACAAAGCGAGGAAAAGCGGTATCGAAGCCAAAAATCGTGCTAGACTATAATAGGGCAAAAGGAGCTGTCGATTTGTCCGACCAAATGGGGGCTTATTCCACGCCATTAAGGAAATCGGTAAAATGGTACAAAAAGTTGCCATAAACTTGCTGTTACACCGCAGTTATCAATGCACTAGTATTATATCAAACAGTAACCGGGACGAAAATCCAAATTGTTGAATTTAGGAAACAGGTGTTGAAGGGCCTGTTAATGAGAAGTGAAACCTCAAGTCAGGTTTCAAGACCAATAAGAATGAAGCATAAGCTTGCCAGGAAAGAAGGCACAAAATTGTCAACGATTATGTCAGCAGTGCTACAAAGACAATACTAAAGTAATGGGACGAGTATTAGCCAAAACAAGACGAAAAAATTTGTAACTTTTGTGAAACCTGCCCTAACAAACCATTTCTTTGTTTTGATTGTTTCCATAAAATTCATTAAAATATTAGGTGTAGTAACGTTGATATTGATCTCAATCTGAAGTCTGATTTAATTTTGTTTCATTTAAAAACTGTAATAAATATTAACATTAATAAATAATTATATTTCTGATTTACAAACCTATAGTTTAATTTATCAAACTATCCTCGGAAAATAAAACTCTAACAGCTATGTAGTACAACTTTCACCAGATACAGCAGAATAGTAACAGTATACAGTATTTTACAACACATTATAAATAGTAATTTTATGGAAAAATATAAAATAACACATTATCATACACACTTTTTCCTTAAAATCTTTCAAACAAATTATACGTCATATTTTTTTATGTCATATTTTTTACTAAAAACCAAATAAAATCTGTTTGTCTGCAGGGCCGTGGGGGTCACGTCAAATATATATTAGCTTCATATTTGTGCCCGACGGCCCAATAGAGACGTTTAAAATCGCCTCTGACTCGCGGTCATATGTTGTCCCCCACGGCCCCAACGGAACAGTTAAGTGTCGACCAAATGGTGCCCCCCATGGCCCAAATGGAAAAACGAAGAAAACGCACTGGCGTTCAACGTGTTAAATTTATATTCCCAAAGTTTCGTGTGATTTCCAGCGCCCATAGTCATAGAAGAGATGGGGTGTTCAACGGTCCGATGTCATAGTTATTTTTTTTATAGAATTAGCGTGACAAACGTGCACACAGTCCATCTGTAGGTGTATGATGTGCAAATAGATATCTACATCTTACCTCAGTTAAGAATAAAAAATCTGTATTTTTGTCACCCCTGAGGACTTATATGGAATGTCTCGTTTCCTGTAAAAAGGTTCTCTACACTCACTATACGAAACACAGCGGTATGCAGCGTCTATTTTACGCTGGTGTTGTGTGAGATCATGGTGCCACACCAATCGAACCGACCCATTCGTGCTACAGCCATAATATAGCTGCAGTATGGCTCTACACCGTAAAGTAGTAAACTCGGACTACTTTAAACTTTTTAATACTAATTAAGTTTTTATATTTAAGCGTATAAAATCAATGTTTTAAAAATAAATTTGTTATAATCAAAATAAAACTAAAAACCAAATTTCTCCCATGTTTCTTGACGTACTCGCGTAAACTAGCAGCAATCACCAAAGGGTTAGAGGAACAAGAGAGGTCACGTCTATATATTCAACCCTTTGTTACCAACATGACCTTTTTCATAGCTCCAGAAATTTACACATAAATAGTTACCATAAAAATTTACGTCTAAATAGTCATGTCCTTTTTTCTATCTTCAGGGTGGATTATTTCTCTTTAAATTAAAATGGAACAACCCTTGAAGTGAATTCTGTTAAGCAAAATAGGGACCAATTAATCGGTTCAGCCGTTTTCGAGTAATCAATGAACATACATAGAGATACGCGTCGATTATAGAATCTCCTCCTGTTTTTATAGTCGGTTAAAGTGGAAAGTTAACATGTTGTGAAGGAAACATATTCAGAAACGAAAAAAATATAAATCCATGTAAAATTTTAATAAAACGACAAACAAGTATCTCAGTGTGCTATGGAGTGAGCTACTCGATGTTTCTCTGCGTGATAGAATCCGAACTGAAGCTAATGGCAGAAACTTTAAATAAAACTTTAAAAAAACTTTGTAAAAATTGTCTTCAAATAACCAATAAGTGGTAAAATTAAAAATGTTGTACAACCGACTTCAATATAAATAAAATGAGAACATCATCAATGTAGTCGAAGTCAATTTAATACGCATTATTAAGGATAACTCAAAAACTACTGGTCAGATCTTGATCAAATTTATATAGGACCACATGAGATGCACCAGCTTTCAAATAAAAAGTTCTGAGATAACAAAAATAAAACAGTCGAATTAATAACCTCCTCCGGTTATGAAGGCGGTTGATAAATAATACTTTTAAATAAGTGAAAATTGACTTCAAACAACCAAAAATAATATAAATCGGCTGACGTCGTATAAATTATTTGGCCATATGTTGTGCAGATGTCTTTGCAAACTGAAGATTTTGATGAATTTCTCATGGATTCCATCAGCGGATCTTGACCAAAGTTATATGGAACTGCCCTGGGGTACCCTCACTCTAACATAAAGGCAAAAATTATCAATGAAATCATACAGCCTTGTAAAGAATTATCGCTGAAAATACCTAGAGCATAAAAGAATATTCCGATCAATTAAGAACTTAAAACCTAAAATAATAACCAATGTGACAAAGACAAAAATAAAAATAAAAATGTGAGTTGAATGAAATGTACAAGAAGAATGCACTTAAAGTAACACAGTTGTAGTCTCCGAGTAGGGTTGCCACCTTTTACTTGAGTAAGTACGCGTAAAATGGTAGAAAGAGTGATATTGTTACGTCATAAAAAATGTTACAGTAATTTATTAAACTTTCACACATATTTTTATATAATTTACTATAGGCTATCATCATAATCATATTTATAGGTCAACTTCTGCACGTCATCAGCCCTTCATAAGTTCGCTTCTGAACGTTAGATACATATCCTCCAATGAATGCCACAAAAGACGGTCATGAGCTCCCTTCATCCATCAACTTACTGCATCTCTTAACAGGTAGTAACTCCATCTAGTAGGGGCTGCCCTACACTTCGTCTACCGGTACGAGGCTGCCACTCGGGAACCTTTCTTCCCAACAGTTATTGGTTATTTGAGTTATATTTTCCCGGCTCATTGCCAAACATAAATGTGTAAATTTAATTACTTAATAAGTCTATTGAATTCTAGTAAATCGCTACTCTCATAATGTAAAAAATACGTTTGCCTGAAATATTTATAACAAAAACGGAATTAAATGAAGAACGGAATTTTACACGTGGTAGAGCCATGCTGCAGCTATATTAATTATATAGTTGTAGCACGAATAAGTCGGCTCGACCGGGGAAGGACCACGCTCTCACAGAATACCAGCGTCAAATAGCAGCTTAACACTGCTGTGTTTCGTATGGTGAGTGTAGAGAACCGGAGACCCTTTCTACTGGAAAAGAGGCACTCCATCTTAGTCCTCACGGGTGACAACGCATCTGCATTTCGATTCTTTAATGAGGATAGATGTAGATGTCTATGGGTCACAGCAACCACTTACCATCAGGTGGAATGTGTACTCGTTTGTCACCCTATCCTATAAAAAAAAATTAAGAAATACAATTTAATGATTTTATTATAAGAGCAGCACCACTGACAAACGTGCTGAGTACCAACATTTATTAATCATCTTGGTCCGCTGATTTCCCTTTAGGCTGATCCTGCCTAATCGTGTAGAGGCGGTGTAAGAATATCCACTTCCCCATATTGCCCCGTGGGTGTCGTAAGAGGCAACGATGAGAAACTGGGGCAGGATATGGGCGGCAGGGTTCTTCCTGATACTTCCGGCAACTCAAAATTATAACAAATCCAAAGGTTAAAATAGTAATTATAAAACTCAACTGCGTAATAAAGTTTAATAAAAAAAAAACAAAGTTTTATTCCTATGTTATTACTACATCTAAGACAATTCTAAAGACACCACATATATTAAGATCCATTAAGTAATTTAGGCTACAGAGCGTGCCAAAGCAATTGATATACATACATACAAACACTCAAAACATTACCCTCCTTTGGGAGCAGTCGGGTAAAAATTGCAATAGTCACTTTGTAGTACATTACGGCTTTTTTTAAACGTTACCCCCACACTAGGATTTTCTCCTGTATCGTGGAGGCAGTTTACAAGCATAAATTGCACGAGGACAAACATCCAGACCCAGAACAATTATTTGTAGGCCATACAAATACTTGTTCCGTGCGGGATACGAACCCGCAGCCCCCAGCGCAACAACCCATTGCTAAGCCACTGCGCCACGGAGCCGTCAAACTTATGTTTTATAAGCCGTGGTAGCTATAAAGCATACAAGGCAATGTGCTACAAAGTGATTATCATTTTGATGTCAACGAAGTTATCGAATAGGTCTAGATATTAATTTATGGGCATCGGTTGTCACTTACCATCGGTAGTCGTATGTACATTTGCCCCCTCTTCTATAAAAATAATATTATTCTTTTTTAATAAGAATAGCAGCCCTATCTCCAAGAAATACAGAGAAAATCTAACAAGCAGCCGACTAGAACAAGCAGTTGAATAAACAGTGCCTTACGTACAATTGAGAGAAATGAAAGGTAAAGCTACGACTTAAGAAATATAAAGGAAATCGCATTTAAGGTGTGATGAAGATTTTATAAAATACGGAAGTGTATATTCAGATAAGGGTGACAAACGAGAGAGTTCACAAGTGACGAAGGTATCGAGTAACCTTTATATAAAAAATATGTATATTTAAATTATAAGCCTCCTTTTTTTGAAGTCGGCTAAAATGGATGGTAGTTCGCGTCACTCACCATACACTTCAAGCAGCAGCAATACTCTTCAGTATCATTACAGGCTGTGAGGGATTCCATCTTAGTCCTCAAAGGAGACAACGCATCTTAAGGACTCAGATGGAATGTCTCACAGATGGTTCAAGAT
Organism: Parnassius orleans; assembly: GCA_029286625.1. Classification (NCBI taxonomy): domain Eukaryota; kingdom Metazoa; phylum Arthropoda; class Insecta; order Lepidoptera; family Papilionidae; genus Parnassius; species Parnassius orleans. The sequence continues at coordinate 334,051 of JAGSMP010000339.1, read as the reverse complement.
GTCCATTAGCTGCAGAAGCCATGAGGTGAACTGTAAGTTCGTTTTTCACTGCAGTTTTATAAAAAACGATGTATTTGGGCTACAGCATCCACTTACCATCAGATGGACCATGTGCTCGTTTGTAATCCTTATTCTATAAAAAAGGAGTTGCATCCTACCCGTACTTCGAATATGAAAAAATAATATATGCCTGTAGGTTAGTTGTTTGCAAACGTCCGGTAAAATATAATATAATTTCATTGTGATATGGTTGCAAAGATTTGTAATTATCGATCAAAAGTGGTGGTTCCAAGGTGCCATGGTCTTGGCCTTCAGAGCGACCAATTCTTGTATCATACTAACGCTAAGCGAAGTTCGATCAACCAGGTACCGTCACATAAATAGATTTTTATATAGAATAAGTGAACGTGCGAGAACACAAAAATAATTCGTCAAATTCTACCAACGCACATCGCGACAAAAGTCACGGTACCATCTACACCATCTGGATCTCTAGCGGAGCATCATCTGGATCTCTGTGCGATTTACTAGGGGTTTCTTTTCTCGCACGATTTCTTTGTGGAATTGTTTTCCACCGACGATTTTTAGGGATTTTCAAGAAACGAGCTTACTCCTTTTTAAAAGGCCGGCAACGCCTTTGCAATACCCCTCGTGTTGCAATTATTCATAGCCGGCGGTCGACACTTACCATCAAGTGAGCCGCATGCTTCTTTTCCTCCTCTTCTATCAAAAACAAACGGTCAATCTGATGGTATTGGATGCCCATAGACTTTTACATTTATCCTCAATTAAAATCAAAATGCAGATGCGTTGTCACCCTGAGAAGATGGAATGCCTGTTTCCAGTAAAGAGTCTCTTCTTCTCTACACTCTACACACTATACGAAAGACAGCATTATTCTGCTGTAACACGCCATTTCAGAGGCGTGGTCCCAAACCGGTCGAGCTGACACATTCGTGCTATAGCTATATTGTTGCAGCGTGGCACTACCACCTCTAAACTTATCACCAAAATACGAAATATAAATATTAAGCGCAGAGATTTTGTTAAATCAGTTGCTATATCCCGCTTCTACACTAGTTGAATAAATTGACCTACACTTGCATCTCAGTCGATACAGACAGCAACACTATCAACAACCTAACACGCCCGTACGGCCTGAGGGGGATACTTCTCAAACTTTGTTTTCGTTGTCGTTGCCCTCTTTTGTCTTACGTGGAGCTTTTGTAAGCTAAAATTTGCTCGTACTATAGTCAACAGTAAAGTCCATAAGCTTTGTTGCTTGGAAATAGTGTTTGTTTTCCTTGTAAAGTACATTGTAGAGCCTTTGTAGAGGATTGAAATATAATAGGTCTTACGTACCTATGAAATTGTAGTATTTTTGAACTGGCCAATTTGAACAGTAATAGCTATGGTTTGAAATGGAATTTTAAATTCAAATAAATTTTATATTTAAGGCAGGTTATTTCTTTTTCAACATTAGTTATTCATTCGTTTTTTAGGTTTTTTTTCTAAAATATGGTTTTATTTATAACAAACTCATCATATTTTTGTATAACATTTTTTTTTATATAGAATAAGGGTGACAAACGAACACACTGTGGATGTTATTGCCCATAGACATCTTTATCTATGATAAAAATTCAGATCTATTTTGACCTCTGAGGGCTAAGATGGAAGCCTCGTTTTCCATAAAAAGAGTCTATGGTTCTTTACACTCACCATATGAAACATAGCAGTAATAATCTATTATTTTAGAAAAAAGCTGTTATTTTACGTGCTGTTACGCTGTTATGTTAGCGTGGTTTTTCCGCGATCGAACCGTTCCATTCGTCCTACAACAACAAAATAATGTAGTTGCAGCATGTCTCTACCATATATAAACAAGTTTTGACGTAGAAACAATGCGTCTCAAATGGCATATCATAACAATGACCGACGTAAACAAATAAAGCACTACTACCGAATGAACTGTGCGTTATTGGTTCAATCGCTTTCGGTCGGGAAATTTTGATCTTTATTTTGCCTAAGAAATTGTCGTTTTCTATGGAAATAAATTGAAATACAAAAAAAAATCACGGTCAGGAACAGAAGCAGAAAGTTATTGTCAAGAATTTTAAATGATTGTGGAGAAGCTGGCACTCAAGTAACCCAGAATGGTTAAATTGATTCGTCGTTTGCTTCTTTATGACAACACCCGGTCACATACACCACAACATACGTTGCCAAAATTAGCAGAGCTAAAGCTAGAGACGTTTTCTCTCCCATCGTATTCTCCAGACCTTGCTCCAATAGACTTCCATTTTTTTCAGGTCAGATAACTTTTTGAGAACAAAAATTTCATTTCCGAAGAAGCAGTGAAGAAAGTCTTTATAGAGGTCATCTATTCTCGTGTACCAGACTTCTATAGTAAGGGCATCAACAAATTGCATATTTTGAGTAATCAAAGTTTTTTTTGAAAAACTTTTCATTTAATTTTTCCCAAAAAATATGGAATTTCGTAAGTATGGAATTTCGAAGTTTCGTAAATCCATGTCTGAATGCTTACATAATTGCGTTATAGTTTTCGTTTGCGATGGATGCCCAATTCATTTTTTTTACTATTTAAAACCAGTACTACTGTCTCACCTGATAGTAGCTAAACCTATTCGTGCTGCAGGCACAATACGCTGGAACGTTGCTGTCGATAATTTTATACTGAAGGGAAACAGGGAGACTCTGAGTTCACTAACCAACTGCCCAAAGTGGAAACAGTCTTCAGAGTAATTCTTGTCAGCTAAAGAATGGCGCAAGTGGTCTATAAAATGTTGTGAGATCACATTAAAATATATATTACAGACGGGTTATTTTCAAATACTAGCCTAATATTATAATTAACTTCAAATATATAATAAATGATATACCACAGTTTTTGAAAATATGAGTAAAAAGGCTTCTTTGAAATTTGAAAAAAGACTTTTATTTGAAATTGTCCCATATTGAATGTGATTTATGGGCAACAATTACGCATAGGCGCGATCCTCTCGAATGTGTGTGTGCGTAGTAAAATAGTAGATCACGCTCTTATAGCATACAAGCATGAAAAAGCAGCTTAATGCTATTGTGATTGTTATGGAAAGTGTAGATAACCAGAGACTCTCTTTATTGGATTAACTAGACGACGGCGAACAATTCGATCTAAGTCCTTTCATTCATAGTCGAGGACAGATGTAGATTTCTATGGACCAAAGTATCCACTTACTATCAGGTGTACTGCATGCTTGTTTGTTCACCGTTACTCTTTAAAAAAATATAATTACTCGAATCGTGCTCCTTAAATATGAGGTACCTGCGAACAATAATAGAACTTTTAACTAAAATAAATCTACGTTTATGCAGACATAATAATAAACTTATTTGTATTTCCTATACTACAAACAAACACAGGCATGTATATTAAAGCCACTCGGCTGCTGAGTGTTTCTGTTTGTAGAAGCCTAAGCAAACATAGTCTAACCCACAGGGGAATATTAATTTGAAACCATAAATAGACGCGGATATTTTTAACAATTTCACTGTAGTTTTTAATATATAAGATTAAAACATAATTTTGTATAACGACTCTAAAAGTTCATCAATATTCATAATCTTCCCAAGCTTTCTTGCTTTTAACCCATATAAATAGCAATGTCCAGACCAGACCGAAATTCAGTCACGGCGACCAGTCTCAACGGTGACTAGGATTATAGTGCACGAGTGTGTGTGCAAGCGCAGATGCACTCCTATTCCCTCACTCTCATGGACCAATGGGACGGAAAATTTGACAATACCGGAGAGGGATCAGGTGCAGGACTAACGACTTCACGTGCTTTCTGAGGCACGTGGGTAAAACACCGCCATCTTCCTGACTTCGGGCTGCTACTGAAAATTATTTTTAACGCATATAATCATATATAATAGAATTTATTTGCGCGGAATAGAGGTATACTAAGCATCAAATGTGTTTTATTGCAATAACTCGTAAAATTTGATTAATTTTTAAAAATCGCTAATGTTAGCGCTAGGCAATATATAAGTGGATGTTATTTATTTCATTTTTGGCTGAATAATGTGCACCACAAGCAGAAAAAATCAGTTTTCGATGAAAATAAGAGACAACTTTTTGATTTTTTTTTCTATCGAGATAATTTTATTCTATTTTGTTGTTAAATTGTGAATGTGGTCTCTCGCAATTACGACATTATTTTTAAACTTAGATTGTGACAATCAAATTAAAGAATATCAATTTGCCTTTATTTATCCTCCTTCCTTCTCCTTATTAATCCTCTTGAGAATTTTGAGTTGCAACGCTTTTGTTGCAACGTAGAATAGAAAAACTTTATTCAATATAGATTATTACTTAATACTTATTGGAAGTAACTTTTTTATTTACCACGGGTCCGGAAAATCATCTGTTCTGGAAGGAACCAGCAAGAAGACCAGCGGAAATTATGTTTTTGTTAGACATAAATAATATTTACAATAATTTTGTACAATTTTATATGAATTTTAATAGAACCAGCATGGTAGCGAACACCTTACACCCAGGGATTATTTTTACTAATGTATTCCTTAATATTTTAATAACACTTTTCGTAAAATGTTTCTTTAATAAAACTTCCAAGCTTGTTGATTGATAAACTTTGAACATTTTCTAGGATTTTGTTGTAAAAGCGTATACATTACCCCATAAATGAATTACTAATTCTGTGTAGTCTAGTAACTGGTATTACAAGCTTATGCTTGTTTCTAGTGGTTAAAGTATGAATATCCTTATTCTTATCAGATCTATTCATGTTTTTATGTACATACGTTATAATTTCATAAATATATGCCATGATGACGTTAATATGTTTATTGCTTTAAAATTTTCTCCGACTCGTTACAATTTTACTATAAATTGCCCATACGAACCTCTTTTGCAAAACAAATATGGGTTTAATGTCAGACGCGTTACCTTACAGCAAAATTCCATAAGACATTACGCTATAAAAGTAACTAAAATCTAATCTGGCTGTTTCAACATTGGTGAGACTTTTAATATTTCTTACAGCATATGCTGCAGAACTAAGTCTGCTTGCTAATTTATGTATATTAAGGGAGTCCGATATAATCATTTATATTTATAATATGAATAACTGGTTTATTACTACAATAAAAAAAACTAAAAGTATAAACTTAAATTATCTTACAGTCCTACTAAGTTAACCTAATTAATTAATCGTTAATTTAAGTTTTTTGTTGTAGTTTTTTAAATTATGTAATTAATATTTTATATATTTTAATTTTCTATAAATAAATGATTTGAAGTGTTACAATGATATAATGGTTGGTTTTTTTGTTTAAATGATTGAAGTGTTCTATACTATGTGTAACTGCTTTGAATAGTATTTTCATCTTTCGTTTTGTTCATAAGAGCATAGTTGGGAAAATGTAAAATTCTACATTCACATTTTCACATTGAAATACACAGGAAATAAAACTATTCCTTACTATGCCGCAGGTACAAACAATAACATGAAGCTTTGGATGCAAAATGAAAGGAAAGTCATATCGCTACAAGGTTTTCCCAACTTCACTATACAAAACAAATGTGAAATATTTGTTTTGTATAGTGACGAGTTGTTTCAAAAGGTTTGCTACTGACTGCAAACTTATTTGTTTCTGTTTTATATAGAATAAGGGTGAAAAACGAGCGCATAGTCCACCTGATGGTGCGTGAATGCTGTGACCCATATACTACATCTATCCTTAAATACTAATCAAAATGCAGATTGGATGTCACCCCTGAGGACTAAGATGAAGAATGCCTCGTTACCAGTAAAAAGGGCTCCGGTTCTCTACACTTACCATATGAAACACATCATCATTCTGCTGTTTCACGCTGAAATTCTGTGAGAGTGTGTTCCTGCCTTGATCGAGCTGACCTATTTGTACTGCTATAAATAGCTGTAGCATGGCTCTACCACGTACAAAACCTTTCCAGTACCGCGGACGTGAATTCACGTCCCTATTAAATGACCGTTGAGTACCACGGACGTTAATTCACGCAGCTACACCGCGCTGCTATTTTCGTCTTAATTAACAACATACTCGTACAACATAAAAATACAGTATATTTTCAATTAAAAACTATTTCATTCGATTCTGAACGAACTAAAGAGTATTCCCAAGTATTATACTCACTCGGTTACATAGACAAATTAGAAAATAATAGTCACTTTCGGGTAGTTGGGGCTGTTAGTTGCTTAATTGTTTTCTTTTTGTGTTTGTGATTTTTGTTGGATTTTCTCTCAAAAACTGGTAGGAAAAGATCTTTACTAGATAATGTTTTTGAATGATTTAAGTTACAACAACAGTAAATTTTTGTGTTTCAATTGATTAAAAAGGTAAAACAAAACACCTCTTCGCGAAAAATTTATAACGGTCAAGATTTCAAATAAGATCTACCTTCTGAGATATCTAGCTTTTTAATATATAGTTTATTGCATGTATGTATATTCATAAAAAATATTATTTCTAAATGTTATATCTATATGATTGTATAAAAAATTAAGGAAGACGCTATAATACTTTTAGCAAATGTTTGCGACTGAAAAAGAAGAATTATTATAATGATTATATTTATAATTTTGGTTCATTTTAGGAAGAGCATGTATGAGAACATAAAAATAAAATAAAAACTTACATTTTTTCATTCATTAAACCAAATTTATTGGCAGTAAATACACTTTTACATGGTCCATTAGAAACAAAGAGCTATACAAAACTAAATGAACATCTAAATGTAATTTTATTGTTTCTATTCATCTACAATCATATCGGCAAGCCGCTTAGACTACAAAGCGAAGCATAGAAATAGATATACATACACAAACTCGAAAAACATTACGCTCCTTCTAAGGAATTCACACACACACACAGGCTTAAGCAAGTTGATATTATTTCAGTTTGGTATTATTTTGCAAGAAGTCGTAATTGGTTTCTTGCACAATAATTCTCAGGTCAAAAAGGTTTTCACCTAGCAGTTATCAAAGTAAAATTTAAACATAATAAAAAGTAAAAATCTACTTCAAAGAACTTAAAGAATAAAGTGACTTTCTCATAACAGCTTAAGAAGTCGGTATTTAGACATAGTGTATCAAAGAATTAGAGTCCCGACTTCAGAATGTGAAATTATGTAAGTCTTTTCAGTACTTTGAATTCGGCTTTTTATTTAAGAAAGTACTAGATGTTAAAAGCTTTCAACTCTAATCACAGCATTCATTTACCAACAGGTTTACTATGTGCTCATATGTGACCCAATATTTCCGCTTCTATAAACAAGGTAACACAGCCTTCAATACTGCCTATATAGAAATATCAAAGTAATAATCAAAGAGACGGATTTTCATTTTATGCGGAGCGAAAATATTAGTTAGGTACTTATGTCAGAAAATTGAAATATGATATAACGGTAAAAATCAATAATTATATCTTTGTACAGCAAAAGAAGAGAGAAGAATTTCAAATTCTTGATTACTCACCGTATTCTAAAATGATTGATTACACTTCAAAGACAAAAAAGCGTGCAGAGCGGCGCGGCGGCTTAACTAGAAATTTTAAGTAATTTTTTTTTATTTTAATTTTAATGTCAATTACGCAAACATAAAAGTAAAATAAAGTTACAGCCTATATACGTCTCACTGCTAGGCACAGGTCTCCTCTTACTTCTGAGAGGGCTTTAGGGCAAGCATGTATCCGCAGCGTCCCAATGCGTGTTGGCGGACTTCACATATCTTCGAAATATTTTTTTTCTCAGACATGCAGGTTTCCTCACGATGTTTTCCTTCACCGCCGAGCACGTGATAAATCAGCACTTAAAATTGCAATTAACAATTTCAATGGTGTCGGCGGGGATCGCACCCGGGTTGCTCGCGTACTGTGAAATTTACAGCGGCCGCTAAGCCCTTGAGCTAACATGATTGGATGACAATTAAGCACAAAATCATCTAAAAGGTAAGTGGATGCTGGATACTGTGGTCATTAGACGCCTACATCTATTTTTGATTAAGTGAATGTGTGGTCTTTAAGGCAAGAGTGAATAGGTTATTGTTAAGTCAGCCCAGGCAGGGTCCAGGCGCATTCCGCATCTTAGATACGAAGCTGCAAGGACATTGGCTGGCCCATTCAGTGGGTATAGCCGCTTGTCGCCCGCTGCTCGGAATGCACGTAAGCTCACGCGCCGCGTTGTCACCTAGATTATTCTGTTTCTTATTCGCGTCACAAAAATTATTCGTCACAAGAAGACAACCCTAATACTACACGGGCCGTGTCAGAAGAGTTATGCGGTAGAAAGAGAGGCACCTTGTAGGAGAATATATTATTAGGCACTCAATGCTTTGCGAGCTGAGTTGCACATTATTGCGTCGTAGCACGAGTCACTGTTTATTAAAGATGTTTTTGCGAAGTGATCCTTCTGTACCTTGTACAATTTAAGGTATTCTGTGGTTACAAGTTAATGCACTTCGCCATCTTCGGTTACATCACCACTAATCATTATTTGGGGTAGTAGTAAGCAAAGTTAAAATCAGTTACAGCCTATATACGTCCCACTGCTGGGCACAAGCCTACTCTCATTTCTGAGAGGGTTTAAGGTCAAGGAAATGTCCGCCGCGCTGCCCAATGCGTGTTGGCGAACTTCACACGTCTTCGAAATATTTTTTTTTCTTATTTCTCAAACATGCAGGTTCCCTCACGATGATTTCTTTCCGAAAATTAAAAAAAATATCACTTGTTTTAATACAGTAACAAATTTTTTTATATGATGAAAATCCCGTGTCGATGTTCGTTCACGCTAACCTCCGAAACCGCTCGACTGATTTTAATGAAATTTTGTAAAAGTGTGTTACTTGCTTCAACTTGAGAGATAGGATAGTTTTTATCCCGACAAGAGACCCTCAGTATTTTTTATTGCGAATTTAAGGATTCTTTATAGGACAAAGGCTCGTCGAAAAGGGCAGAGCAACATCTGCCTGGCCAGCTAGTATTGTATATTTGAATGTTATTTATATAAATAATTTGATAAGTGTAATAAAAAAAGAACAGAATTAAACTGATGACTTTATCTTAAGGCGCTGCGCAAACGTGTACGCTTTTTGTTACCGACACGGCACACCATCACAGGAAACCGTAGTTGCTGTGTCCGGTAGCGGCAATCGGACACAGTTGCCGGTTGCTACTTCTGGACACTGGTAACAATTCGTTGCTTGTTTTCCGTCAGTTTCACCTTGGATGTCGATATATGAACATTAATTACTTTTGCTTGTTGTGTTGATTACACGATTACGTAGACGTTGTCGCCGTCAATATTTAGAGGCGAATCAACCACGTCAATGTCAGCGCCGTACAATTGTAAGGAAATTGCTTTGTGTTGCTTGTGTCTTCAACTGACGACTTAAAGTTTCCAGTTACCTACACTGAACATTTTTTTGATTGACGATCGGTATGTGTCGAGTGGAAGCAACTGGACACAAAAAGTGTCTGCGTCTGCGCAAGGAATGGCTGATTTCATATTGATTACATGAAAATAAAATATTCATTGGTAGCTTGTATCCCACACAAAACACAAAAGTGTCTAGGTTTGCGCAGCGCCTAAGTCTTAAGTCTAACAAGAATAATCCCATACTATTATACGAACTATATTTATTTCTATAAAAGAAGAGCCAAATGAAGAGCCGTGGTAGCTCAGGGGCTAAGCGCTCGCTGTAAATTTCACAGTACGCGAGCAATCCGGGTTCGATCCCCGCCGGCACCAATGAATAGAAAATAATAGAATAGAATAGAATATAATAGAATCATTTTTATTCAATATAGATTACAATACATAATACTTATTGAATGATATTTTTTACTTTTACCACTGGTTCATAAAAAACCTCTGTTTTTTAAGAATCAACAATAAAAGGGACTTTTTTGAAAAAGCACAATTTCCCCGACATGACATTAAACTGTGTCGTACACCTTCTGGTGTAAACGCCATTCAGAGCTTAGGAAGAACTAATTAGTCCTTAAAGGTTTGATGGAACAGTTGGCATCAGTGCAGGATGTCAACTCGGAGGATCGCCGCCGTCCTAGCGGCGAAGGAACGTAACACGTCAACGGCGACGTCGACAAGCTCAGTCAGGTAGCTTACTGCACACCCCCAAACCGTAATGGACAAACCTTATGACACTTACAACCAAAAACATGCCCCCAGTGCTCGGCTGCTCCTGCGCAGGAGTCACTAGTAGCGGTATGCGGCGCCTACCTGGAGCCACGGTGCTTCAAAATCTCCGGGTGACGGATTCTAATCGCTTTACGACCAAGGCTAGTCAGAAGGCATTCGATACACTTCATACGTTAACATTTAACGCACAAACTTTAGGAACTGAAGATGAGCTTCAAGAACTTGAAAATGCACTAGAAAAATAAAATGGGATGTGATAGGACTTTCGGAAGTAAAATCAGTAATAGTTATTTCTACAAGAAATCATCGTCGATAGACCTGCTTTCTCAAATAATAGGACAAAAATGAGATTGATTTTTGTCTCTCATCTAGCAAGAATTTAGTGAAAAATGTAGAAGTATTAAATAATTTCAAATTCCATTCTGACCATAGATTAGTACGCTCAAGACTGAATTTCGACTTAAAATTCATAGATACCAAATAATTACAAAAACAATAAGAAGAAAGATAAAAATACATTCATTTGCAATCAAGATGAGTTCATTTTAAAGTTACAAAATAGCTTCAGGTCGATAGATATTAATAATATTGCAGATAATGATATAGAAAGCCAATACAATATAATCAAAGATAACATAAGAAGAGCTTGTAATAAAATTAAACCAAAGAAACAGAAACAGCTGAATATTAGCAAAGCTACCGAAATTCTTAATTAACGAAATTTTTATAGAGCTAAAGATAAAATTGTAAAAAGAGCTATTCGTAAAGATATTCTAAACTATAATCTTAACCTGTTTACATCCGCACTAGAGAATTCAACGTCATTGAAAAGAGCTAAACAAGGTATAGAAGTAGGAAAATCATCAATTTTAAGCCTAAAAGACGACCATGGTATAAGACACGGCGATAGAGACAAAATATTACAAATATGTACCGAATATTATTCTAAATTGTATCATAACCAAGACGTCCCACAGTCACTTTCCGAATATTCATGGCCCGAGAATATTGTACCAATCATAGAACACGAAATACGCCTAACTTTAAAAAGGATGAAATACCAGAAGAGTCCTAGGAAAGATGGTATAACAACAAAGGCCTTAAAGTTAGGTAAACTCGTTCTTCTCCCATACATCACTAACATATTTAACTCAATATTAAAATCCGGCACCTTTCCAAAACAGTTTTGTCATTCTAACATAATTTTTAGCATTTGATAGTTTAACACATAACTCTAATTTCAATGCCTTACAAAATCAAAACATTGAATCCACTTACATACATTTACTTAAAATAAAACTGAATACCACAGGACCTTCTTTCCCTATTCTAAAAGGAGTTAAACAGGGCGACCTGTTATCGCCGAAACTCTTCACTGCCACCTTAGGAAAAGTATTTCGGAAACTGGCAGATCGTTGGCTCGAGAAAGGCATCAAGATCGGATCAAAGAGGTTAAGCAATCTTAGATTTGCTGATGACATTATTCTCTTCGCGTCCTCGGCCAAAGAACTGGGAGAAATGCTCAACGAGCTACGAACAGCTAGACTGGAGGTTGGACTTCTGATGAATATGGAAAAGGCCAAGCTAATGACAAACCATGTCAAGCACAGGATACATATAAATGAAGTGGAGTTTGAATATGTTAATGAGTATGTTTATTTGGGCCTAATAGTCTCTTTCCAGACAAGACAAGAAAAAGAGATCGACCGACGAACAGAAAACGCCTGGAAGAGCTACAGACCAATATCCCTTAAACGCAAACTCATGGACATGTGCATCCTCCCTGTCTTGACATATACTTAAATGCAAACTCATGGACATGTGCATCCTCCCGTCTTGACATATGGTGCTCACCAAACAGCAGAGGTCCGATCTCGGGGTGTGTCAGCGAGCAATGGGAGCGCAGCATGTTAGGAGTCAGACTAACAGACCGCATCGGAAATACCACTCTGCGCTCCAGAACCCAAATCACTGACGTCTCCCGTAAATCCGCCAAACTAAAATGGGACTGGGCCGGTCATGTCTGCCGTATGTCAGAAGAACTTTGGGCCAAAATTACAACTCAGTGGTCTCTTATAAATGGCAAACGACCCCGAGGCAGACCCAGAAAACGATGGTGGGATGAACTGGACTCCTTCATGGAAGACTGGTCCCCCATAGCACAGAACCGTGAAAGGTGGATAGAGGTTGGGAGGCCTCTGCCGTTAGTGGGACGTTATGGGCTGGTAAGATAAGATAAGAAGACAATTTACAATATAATATTTTATACAATTGTTATGAAAACATTTAGAACAAGCATGGTAGTGATCACCTCATTCCCAGGGGTTATTATCAGTCATGTACTCTTTAGTAGTATAATAACCCTTACTAGACGATTTTTGCTTAATAAATAATTTAAATCTTTTGATAGAAAAGGTCTGCATATTTTCTGGGACTTTGTTGTAAAAGCGTATACATTATCCCATGAAGGAGTTGAGTTCTTTGAAGTCGAGTAACTGGTATAACTAACTTTTGCTTGTTCCTAGTATTTACAGAATGTTCATCACTATTTTTAATAAAACTATTTATGTTTTTGTGTACATACATTAAATTCTCGTAAATATATTGAGAGGCCAAAGTTAATATATTTATTTCTTTAAATTTTTCTCTAAAGGATTCCTTCGGATCTAGGTTATGAATTGCTCTTATGGCTCTCTTTTGCAAAACAAAGATAGTCACATGACATTATGCAATGGAAATAACTAAAATAAACTAATCTAGCTGTTTCAACACATATAAGGCATCTTATTTACAACATTGTAAGGCAACTAAGTTTGCTAGCTAGTTTAGATATATGAAGGCCCCATTGAAGCTTTGCGTCAACTGTAATTCCGAGAAAAACAGTGGATTCAACAAGCCAGCTCCTCCCCATTTAAAAGCACATTGGTATTCACCTGTTTAACATTAGGTGTAGTGAATTTAAGACATTTCGTTTTATTACCGTTCAAAAGCAAATTATTATAAAACAGTGTACTATTTTTGATATAGCATTATTCACTTCGTCATATTTCAATAATAGCCTTTTTAGTCGGAAAATCAACGAAGTATCATCAGCAAATAATACTATATCATTGTTATTCCCTACCAAGTAAGGTAAGTCTTTAATATAAACTAAGAACAGAAAGGGACCAAGAACTGAGCCCCGAGGAACACCCATAGATACTACCGATCCGGAAGAAATGCATCCGTTAATAACAACTGTTTGCGTTCTATTATTTAGATATGACATAATAAGTTTAAGCGCTATGTTTTTTTACATCATAATGATGTAGCTTCCTGATTAATGTCTCATGGTGAACACAGTCGAAAGCCTTAGAAAGATCACAAAATATACCCAAAGCATCTTATAAAGCAAAATATGTTTGAGTAGCTCAACACTGGCATCAGTTGTCGAGCGACCCCTTGTAAATCCAAACTGATTCTTATGGAGTAATTTATTTACATTAAAAAAACTTAACATTTGATCTAGAATAATTTTTTCAAACATTTTACTGAGCATTGTCTGCACAGAAATAGGTCTAAAATTAGTGGGGTCCAATATACTGCCAGATTTAAATAAAGGTATTACTTTACCATGTTTCATTAAATCAGGAAACACACCCGATTCGATACTAGCATTGAAAATAATAGCAAGTGGGGGTGCGATCGCGTGTACTCGTATTATAGACGCAATAACTTTAACAGAAATCCCCTATAGATCTGCTGTTTTCTTAATAACAATAGTTTTGAAATATTTTACAATACCACCTAATAATATTCTATGAAATGCAAATTCTTTATTAAAGACATTTACATTTTGATTGACATTTACATTTACATTTACTCCAAGTCATTTTAATTTTATTAGAGGCATTCTTTATTTTGTTTCTTAAATATAAAAGCTTGGCTGCACAACATACCCTTTTGAATATTTTTGAATATTTTTTTACATTTTCTCTAAATGAAACACTATGATTATATAATATTTCATTGTAAAGGTCATATATCTTTTATCTACTCCTATGGATTCTAACTGTCGTCCACTCATTAAACGATTTGCGACTGTTTAAAAAGAGTGTTTTAGAAGTAAATGTTTTATTAAATTCAAGACTTATTAGTTTAAATAATGATCCATATAAATAGCTAGTATTGTTTAGTGAAATTGTAAATTGCAATTTTAAGTGTTGATTTACCACGTGCTCGGCGGTGAAGGAAAACATCGTGAAGAAACCTGCATGTCTATGAAATAAGTGAAATTCGCCAACATGCATTGGAGCAGCGCGGCGGACACTTCCTTGCCCTAAAACCCTCTCAGAAAAGGGCAGAGGCTTGTGTGCAGCAGTGAGACGTATATAGGCTGTAACTTTAACTTTTTAACTTTATTTATATACAAATATACTAATATATAATTCGAGAAATTAATTAAAAACAAATTTTAATCATTTTCAAGTAAACGGCTATAACGATTTCGATTTAATTTGCAGTATAGGAGGGCGAAGAATCGATCTCACTAGGTCGTGTTTCTGGGAAAATTCTTTTTCTTGATGTTTTCGGCAAAAAGCAAACAATTTGACTTGCCCACGCAATATGATTGGAAATTTCGGCAATAATTATTACATACAAAAATATATATAACGTTATTAGTTTACTACTAGGAGTGCTCTGAGGAATTGTTCAGATTAATTCTTGTCTCCAAATTTCACCAACTCACATCGCGACAAAACTTACGATATCATCCACGCCATCTGGATACTTGGCGGTCCCCCACTGAGCGATTTTTTTATAGAATATGGGTGACAAACGAGCACATAGTCCACCCGATGGTAAGTGGATGCTGAGGCCCATGATTCATGATGCAGATGCGTTGACACCCCTTAGGACTAAGATGGAATGCCTCATTTTTAGTAGAAATGTTCTCCGGTTCTCTACACTCACCATACGTAAGACAGCACCATTAAGCTGCTATTTTACGCTGGTATTCTGTGAGAGCGTGGTCCTATCCCGGACGAGCCGACCCATTCGTGCTACAACCATAATATAGCTGCAACGTAGCTCTACAACGTCAAATTGAAAGATTTACTAGAAGTTTTCTTCCTCGCACGACTTTATTGTGAAATCGTTTACTATCGGCGATTTTTCCGGACCGATACGACTTAGGGACCTAGAAATAAGCTTACTCCTTTGTACTCCTTTATATGATTGGCAACGCACTTGCAATTCCCCTGGTGTTGCAGTTGTTCGTGGGCTATTCATACTCTTTGCTCCTTCTTCTATAAAAAGTAAGATCAAGAAGCTTTGGTCCAAAAATATTTGATTGGAATATTGAAATTGTTTTATTGGTATACACATTAAAAATAATGATCGATATAATATACATATACTCTACTCGATTATCGCATATGACTTTAACGATCTGAATGTAATTTTGTACTTAAACATCAAGTCAAAGCAATATCTGATCTTCTGTTATATTCTTAACTTTCAAGTTAACTTTCCAATTGTACGTTGATAACGGCGCCCACACTAAGCGATTTCGCTACCGGCACTAATGGCAGGATAACACTCTCTTATTCAGTTGCTACGCTGCTGCCCATCTCCTGGTTTGTTTCCCTCTGTGTCTCTTACGATAAGGTGTAGTGGATATGCTCACACCGCCACTACACGGTCAAGAGAGAGAGCTTTAGTGTCACTCAAAACAATAATTATGTTACGTGGTAGAACTCTTTTTCTGCCTAGGAGTCCATCGGGTAGATACCACACTCATACTTATTTCTGCAGCCAAGCAGAAGTAACATTGTTGTGCTAACTAAGAGCGCCAGTATAATGACAGGCTAAGAGGTATAGAAATATAATAAAATATTAAAAAAATTATACAATTTAGATTATTGCATAATACTTATTGAAAGTATTTTTTTTTATTTACCACTGGTTCGGAAAATACCTTTGTCCTGGGAAGAACCAACAAGAAATATGTATCTTCTTATTCTTAGTATTCCATCTTAGTCCTCAGTGGTGGGTGACAAAGCACCTGTAGTCTTCGTTGTCTAAAGTTGTCTGCAGGTTTTTTATAGGAGAGGGGCAAACGAGCATGCGGCTCACCTGATGGTAGTGACTACCGCTGCCCATGAATAACCGCAACACCAGGGGAATTGCAGATGCGTTGCCGGCCTTTAGAAAGGAGTAGGCTCTTTTATTGAAGGTCCCTAAGTCGTATCGGTCCGGAAAAATTGCTGGTGGTAATCGATTCCACAAGGAAGTTGTGTGAGGAAGAAAACTTTCTAAATCGCACAGTGGTGGACCGCCAATCATCCAGGTGGTATGGATGGTATCACGAGTTTTGTCGCAATGTGCGATGGTGAAATTGAGCGGCTGGAATTAGTCCGAACAATTCCTCAGAGCACTCCCCGTAGTATATGCGATAAAATACGCAAAGAGATGCAACATCTCTACGCAGTGGCAGCGAGTCAAGCCGATCGGAAAGAACTCGGTCGTCGACGATTCGAACCGCTCTGCGCTGGATGCGGTCAAGTGGAAGGAGCTGGCACTGGCCCTGCCCAGAGATGGGAACAGTATTCCATGTGGGGCCGAACCTGCGCCTTGTAAAGTTGCAAGCGGTGTACCGGCATGAAATACTGTCCCGCTCTGCTGAGCACGCCAAGCTTCTTAGAGGCCAATTTGGCCTTCTCTTCCAAATGACCACGAAACTGCACATCACTCGATATGTCGACACCGAGGATTCCAATACTGGCTGAAGCAACAAGGGGAGTGCCTTGAAACTGAGGAGATACGACAAAGGGGTTCTTTTTAGCGGTAAACGCGCAAACTTGTGTCTATGTGCTGCATTAGCCACTTACCATCAGGTGAACTGTTAGTTCGCTTGTCACTAAAATTTGGTAAAAAAGCGTTCCTTTTTAATTTTATTAGAAAGACGAGAACAAAAAGGATATAATCACTGTTCTAGGCGAAAACCGTACATAGAGGAGAGTAGTAAAATTGTCTTTATTCTACCATTTACAAGTTTCCATCAATTTATTCTCCTAAATCACTCTCATAAATACTAAGATTATTTATACAGGCCATAAATTATGATGAAGCCGACACGTAATTGAGTGAGTCTCAAAAATGCCATATTGGCTTCATATCTGGCGTTTGTACCATTAGTAGATAAGAGTAAAATAAATAAATTTGCTCTAATAGCAACATAAATATATATATATATATATATATATATATATATATATATATATATATATATATATATATATATATATATATATATATATATATAGCTTGATTTTACGCGAAATACGCTATTTCAAAATTCAATGACACATTTTCAGGGCCGGATAAGGCCGTGTAGAGGTCCACTGTTAATGCGAATATCGGCCCATCTCCGTTTTTCCAATTTCCTATGACTTGACTGGTAGAAAAAGGCGTTAAGCCCGCCCTTTGTATTCTTTTGTAAAAAGGAATGCAATAAGAAATAAAACAATAAAATGAAAATCACGTAAAAAAACATTTTTACGAAATATTTATTTTATTTATTACATAGTTACTAAGTAATTTGGCTTTAGATTAATTCGGTCGTGCACTTTCGTGACTCTTGTAACTTTAGCTTTTTTAGCTACAGGATTAAAACTTTGTACCTACTTAAATTTTGATTGATTAGGATTTATTTAAAGTGTGTTTTGAGCTTTGAAGCGCATTGAGATCTCAAGGTAATTCGTTTTAAAAGGTTTTTAATAGGTATAAACGTAAATAAAATAAAAAAGAAAATACATACGTAAATTTATATCAATTAAAAAAATATTTACATAACTAAGAAATTACTACACAATTATTTTAATTTATTACAACAAATGCTTGAAGTTGCTCTCTCTCTCTCTCTCTTTTTGCTAAATGACAATAGAAAGAGACAGGTATAGAGACAATTAATATTTAATTTAAGTAAGCAACAATGAACAATTATGATTATGTAGTTCATAAGAGTTGCAGTAAACAAAATTTCATACTTAAGAAGTAAATTAAGATAAAACAAGTAGTGCTTTTATTTTGTAAATTCCTTATATTATTTCCAATGATATATTTCACGTCAAAATAAATTTTCTCTTCATTTCTTATGCACTATGAATATTTAATAAATTCTTATTTTCTACATAGATTTATTAGTTTTTTTTTATACAGAATGTCCCAGAAATCAACGTCAAGCCGGAAACGGGCAATAGGCCGTAAACAGATCCCTGTTTAGAGAGAGAGGGATGCGTAGGCTGCGTAGACGAAATAATGTGTCAATCCGTCTTGCTCTTAGATAAAAGTAGCGTCACTATTTATCTCGCTCACACTTAACAAAGAAGCTTCATCATCTGGCTCACACTAGTCAAAATAACGTCACTCTTCGTCTCAATCGAACTTGTATGAAATCCGGCTTCATTAAAAAAATGTTTTTCCTCAATTTAGAAGTAGCAATTAGTAAGTGTCATACTATTTTGGAATTCAGACTATACGCATCTACTACCATACCATACTAGTTACTTGCCATAATTGTGTAGTACATTTTTTTTACAGTACAGTCGGTTAAAGTTAGGTGATGTAATTATTTTGAATTTAATGAATTCAGAAGAAATGACAAAAAGTTAATATTTGTAGTCACAGGACTTGAAAGATCATCACATGGTGTCAGTTTTGAGATTTATATTTGAATCCTTATAATTTGAATAGTACATGATCAAGATTTTTTAAATATATTTCTAATAACTTGGCTTATTTTTCGGCTTGACGTTGATTTCTGGGACACGTGATATAAGAGGAGCAAACGAGCATGCGGCTCACCTGATGATGAGTGACTACCGTCGCCCGCGAACAACTGCAACATCAGGGAATTGTAGGTGCGTTACAGGCCTATTAAAAGGAGTAGGCTCTTTTCTTATAGTAAATGTACATACTTCTAATGCAATGAACGCAAATAAAACAAACTTATTAAGTTTTAGTACCTACCTACTTTTGAAGTTGATTTCTAATCATAGACGCTCGCGCATGAGACGCGATAGTATAAATTCCATAGTATTTGATACTCACAACGCTCGATGCCATATTCATGCTTTTTTACTTGGTTCATCTGCTGTTATTTATTTTACAGCACCTTTTAATTCTGCGTATCTTTTTTTTCTCCTTTTTATATCTTTCGGTGTTTTTTAAATAATATTGACCCTCCGATTTCTGCTTGATGGCCGACGACATTGTGCCAGGGCTTAAATAGCTTCTTTCATTGCCTACAGCGTTAGTTGTAGAGAAGAGGAAGTTGTGGTTAAGTAATAGCTGCGGGATCAATAGATCTGCGAGATAAAGTTGCACTGCCGCGGTCAGTCCATGAATGAGTGACCATTTTCTTAACATACCGAGATTGAGAGAATAAAGTGCATCTGTATCCTCAGACACTTGATGCACTTTACTCTGTTAAGATCATTATGTTTTAAAATTCATGCAGCTAAAATTATTATAATTTTATTATTACTTTATATTTTCACGGAAAGATGAAATAATGTAAACATGAAGCATGATGAAGCCTCATAAACATATTGGCCTTTAAACAGAGCAATCTTATTTAACTGATTCCTACAAGTTTCCTTACTTAAATTATTAAGTTTACATTCATATTTAAGTCGTATGTTAAAAAAACTTCTATAATGTATTTAGTTATTAATTATTAAATGTTTGTAATTATCAAAAGACTGAAAAATAAAGTAGCCATTATGTACTCCGTGTCCTCGTTTTTTATTTCCCCATCAAAACATTTTATAAAATATATAAAATATAAATAGGTATATATCTTCGTTAAGTATCTACCTATTTATATTAACAATATGTTAAAAAGATTCCGGGGAAACTGTCTATGGCAGTAGTATTTTTCCCCAAAGATCATAGCTCGAAAATACAACTTTCCGATCTGATTCTTGGGAGTCCGCCCTTTGCGGCGTTAGCGACAATTTCGTGCACTAAAAATGTTTTTAAATCTTTACCGCTCCTTAATAATCATTTTCGATAGTCCTTGTAAGTAAAATTTAAAACTTGTTTTTATAAGTATGTGAAATAAATTTAGTGTACATTGATTATTCAAAATTTTAACATAATATTTGTAATATATTTGTAAAATTAAAATAAACTTGTTTTTTATAAGTATGTGATGTATGTATTTTAGTGTACATCACTAGCTAACGCACACAATGACAAATCAAAATTAGTCACTCGTTTTCGAGCTGTCAGGTGGTCTATACGACAGTATATTCTAAGTCTATGTTTCTAATGTTTACTATTTTACATTACTTTGTTTTATTGTATACTCTAAGGTTTAAAATAAAGTTGATTTTGTAACCTTGTTAATTTTGTATTGCAATTAGTATTTTTGGTTATCTTCTTCTAGTATTAATATAATATGTATTCATAGATTAATTTAAAAAAAATCGTTACGCTAGTGAGTTGCACTGAGTTGAGTTGTTTTTTTCTTATTTAATTTCGTTTTTTGTTTATCATAAGTTAGATAATATTTTTTCTTTTAACATTTGTATATTTTTATTAAAGTATATTGCTTTTTATTATTAAATTATTTTTATTATAATTTTATAGTATTTTTTTATTGTCATAATTATGGAAAGTCCATTAATGCTAGTTTTTTCTTGTGTAATTCATCTTCTACCAGTTTCTTAAGCGCGGATACCGAGTCATCTGAACCTCTTCGACTGCATGATCATATTTCTGCCATATTTTCACCCTACTCCAATAATTTTAACGTTGCCCATATCAACGCACAAAGTGTTCCTGCCTACTATCCTGACCTTCTTGCATCCATTAGCAGTAATCTAATCGACGCAATTCTTATATCTGAAACTTTTTGAAGTGTTCTCTTCCTTCTTTTCAGTTTTCACTTCCTGGTTACGTTTTGATACGTAATGATAGGATCGGTAAGGGTGAAGGGGTGTAGCTATTTACCTGCGTTCTGAAATCCCTTAAACAAAACTCTGCTTCCCGTCAACTTATTCTGAATCTGCTAAGTATCTTTTTCTTGAGGTACACTTCACCATACAAATATCCTTCTTGGTGTGATATACAGCCCTAATATGCAAATTAATTATTTTGATGTATTTGAAAATCTACTTACAGACTTCTGTCCTATATATAGTTATGTGTTAGTGATGGAAGATTTCAACACTTGCTTACTCAAAACAGTTCACGTGCATATAAGCTGAAGTCTATTATGTTCTCACATAATCTAAAAATTTTACCCTCTCTGCCACCTATAATTTTCCCAACTGTACTCCGTCTTTACTTGACTTTATCATAGTTTCATCTTTAAATAACATCGCGATGTTATTTAAAGATGAATATTCGAAAAATGAATTATGATTAGCGAATCATAATTCATTTTCGAATATTGATAATATGGCGAATAACTTTGCTGCATTAATTCTTAGATTTTATGATTGCCATGCACCTCTCAAACGCATAAAAATAAAACAGCGCCCTGGATTACAACTGAGATAAAAGAGCTTATGGCGCGTAGGGATAAAGCCAGAAGTAGATATAAACATTGTCCCTTGGAAAGAAATCTAATCAAGTTTAAGATTTTGCGTAACCGCTGCAATCGTCTGTCTAGAGATGCTAAAAGGCGCTACTTTCATGACTCACTTTCAAATTGCGATTCAACAAAAGCCTGGAGTTTTGTCAAAACAGTCGACTTTGGCAAACATCCTGCGCTCGCGATTGGAAATCTTGATATCTGTTTCCTTATCTTCATTTGTAAAGGCTAAGACCTTGCTAGAATTATCCAGATGTCCTTTGCAACATTTCCCCCAGTTTGGATTTGTATCAGTGTCAGAAGATGAAGTAAAGTGATCAGTGCTATCTATATCTTCTACTGCATCGGGAAACGATAAAATTTCTTCCACAATGATAACTATGATTTTGCCTTGTATTCTCCCAGTTCTTACTCACATATTTAATTTTTCATTATCTTTCTCCTGTTTTCCATATTCGTGGAAGTTAGCACACATTATTCCTATAGCCAAGGTTGCTAACCCTACATTACCTTCTGAATTTCGACCTATATCTATATTACCATTCCTCTCTAAAGTACTGGAACATATTGTTCACAATCAATTTTCATTTTATCTTAACAATATTTTAAGTAAATTTCAATCTGGATTCCGGCCCGGTCACAGTACAACAACTGCTCTTCTTCAGGTAACTGATGATATCCGTCGAGCCATAGATCAAAAACAATTAACAGTACTCGTTTTATTAGATTTTAGTAGTGCCTTCAATTCTGTTGACTTTGATATCCTCCTTAAAATTCTTCAGGCTATCAATGTTTCATCTTCGGCCATTCTTTGGTTTGATTCCCATCTTCGCTAGACGCTCACAATGTTTCTGCACCAATGACACTTATTCCAACTGGTGTAATCTTATTGCAGGTGTACCCCAAGGTGACGTCTTGTCTCCTTTACTCTTCACCGTTTATATTAATTCTATAACGAAAATAATATCCTCCAACTTCCATCTTTATTCAGACAATTTGCAGCTTTACCGTCACTTTGAGGCATCTGAGGCTAAATTGGCGATAGATGCACAGAATGACGATTTGGATAGAATTATTCGTTGGTCCAGTTCCCATGGTTTAACTATAAATCCAAGTAAGTCTCAAGCGTTAATAGTAAGTAGCAGATATACTAGTAGTATTATTGATAAATGCACCCTGCCAGATGTGATAATCAATGGCACATCAATTGCATATTCAGAATCTGTGAAGAACTTGGGCCTAATTATTGACAACAGGTTATCATGGAATGCTCATATAACGGTCTTACACAGAAAAGTTAATTATGCTTTTCACTCGTTAAAACGACTTCAAAGTTTTTTATCCTTATCAACTAAAATCTTTTTTGTCCAGACTCTCATTTTGCCAATCTTAGATTACGCTGATGTTTGTTTTTTGGATGCTACAGAGGAGCAATTAAACAAACTTGAGCAATTGCAAAACATTTGCATTCGGTATATTTTTGGACTTAAGTAGTTTGACCACGTCTCTAAATACAGAAAGCAGCTCAAGTGGCTCCCGATCCGATTTCGCAGGAACACTCGTATCCTTTATCTTCTTTTTAACATCTTACACAGTCCAAACTTCCCTTCATACCTCTGTAATCGATTGACCTTTCTTAAATCCCCAGGTGCAGTTTGTAGATCTCACCTTAAAACCCTCTTAAAATTTCCATCCTTTAAAGTCATTCATATTCCGTTCATTCTCTGTACATGCAGTTAGACTTTGAATTCACTTCCTCCTCCCATTCGAAATAAAAACAGTGACATTGTTCAAAAAGGGTAAAAGAACGTTATTTATCTCTGTCTTCTATGTAAGTTTCATATCTTTGATATTTACTATACTTTTATTATTTATATATATTTAATTGAAAACGTGGCCACTACACGTTTTCAAGCTACTGGACTGGAAAGGATACGGTATTAACATCAATGGTGAGTACATCACTCACCTTCGATTTACCGGCGATATAGTCCTTATGGCAGAATCGCTGGAGGACTTAAGCACTATGCTCAATGACCTCAATAGTGTCTCCCAACGGATAATTCAAACAAAAATCATGTTTAATGTCCATGTCACACCTATGCCGGTAGTTGTTGGGAGCACTAAGCTCGAAGTTGTTGACGAATATGTTTACCTGGGACAAATAGTCCGACTAGGTAAGTCCAACTGCGAGCGAGAGGTCAATCGACGGATTCAACTCGGCTGGGCAGCGTTCGGGAGATTACGACCCATCTTCTCGTCAGGCATACCTCAAAACCTCAAAACTAAATTGTACAACCAGTGCGTGTTGCCAGTAATGATATGGAACTGAGACGTGGTCCTTCACTGCTGGCCGTATGAGGAAGCTCAAGGTCGCTCAGCGAGCTATGGAGAGGCTATGCTCGGGGTTTCTCTGCGTGATAAACTTAGAAATGAGGATATCCGCAGTAGAACCAGAGTAACCGACATAGCCCAAAGGATTAATAGCTGAAGTGGCAATGGGCCGTATATAGCTCGAAGAACCGACAACCGATGGGAAGAAAGGTTCTCGAGTGGCAGCCTCGTACCGGCAGGCGAATTGTAGGCGTCCCCACTAGATGGAGTGACGACCTGGTAAGACATGCAGGAAGTCAATGGATGCAGGTGGCTCAGGACCGTGCTTTGTGGCATTCCGTGGGGACGCCTATGTTCAGCAGTGGAATTGTGAAGGGCTGTAATGATGATGATGATGATATATATTTAATTATGACTATATATGTATTTATTTTATCTTGTATGTATTGTATAATAAGAAAGTGCACACCATATTATCTTTTATTTATCACATATCTTTGTAACTGGCCTACTGGAAGAAATTTCATTACGAGATAAGTAGCGCCCGGCAAGTGTCCTTTCCGTTGTTTGTGTGTACATAAATTGTTAAATAAATAAATAAATAATACTTCTACTTAGGTTGTTATGCTTTTGAGCATTCTTTGGCTAATTGGTGGTGGACGAAGATAAAAATATTTGATTGCTGTATTTAAAAGAATATATAGAAGTGTTTTGAAGCTTACATATACTTATAACTGGAAAAAGGTCTGTTCTAATTTTGGATTGACTTCACCATGTACTCTGAAGCGTATTGGTGGACTTGTCCTTAAAAATGCGATTGAAAATTCAGTGGCAACGGCGGTAATTGTACATGGGTTAATTGCATGCCAGTTAAGGTGAACTGGCAGCTCCTGAGCTACCAGCTCAAACGACTATAATGTGCAGCTGTGAAAGGAGCAATCCATCTTTTCTCCTTCTTCTACATCGGCCAGTAAATGTCAATTGCTGGTAGTTTCCGACTGTAACTTCGGCTTCAGCTTCGGCCGCCTTCAACCAAAAAACCACCTTTAGCGAAACATTCGGCTTCGGCCAAAATGGACCGAAGATTTGGCCGAAGCCAAAGGTTTCTAGCCAACGCCGAAATTGAACGCACTGTTAAGAATGAGCGAGATCGCGATATACGTGGCGACGCGCCGGGGGCACACTGCGTTGTGGACTTGCGCTAGCCGGCCAAGTGTAAATTAGTACAGTAAATTATTAATTTAAACCAATCTTGACTTTCTAAGGGTTTTTAAGCATTCGGCTTCGGCCGAAGGTTGTGGTGATAGCCGATTAATCGGCTTCGCCTTCGGTCGGACACTAATTGCTGGACATGGGCCTTTCCCGTTGTAGGGAGGATTAACTTTAATCTCCACGCTTGTTATTAGTAGTATATTGTCCAGTATTTTACGTCTAGCATGCACGAGATGTTTATACTGCCATTTATCGAAAGTTATAAGATTATTCTTACATTTCCCATAGACACTTCTTACAATCGTCATGGGACGAAATGGTGTAATAGATTTGTTTACCCCGCTACCACAAGACAAACATTAATATAACTTAAATTTAAAATTTATAAAACCCCCGAAACAAAAAGAGCTGATGGTCTTCAAACGGCTGAAAAGATTTTCTTGAATCATAGCTAAGAACACTCTCGATCAAGTCACCTTTCAAACAAAAAAAAAAATAAATTTAAATCGGTTCATCCGTTAGGGAGTTACGATGCCACAGACAGACACACAGATACACTAGGTACACAGATACACAGACACACACGTTAAACACATAACATTAATCTGTTTGCATCGGGGGTTAAAAATGAAATAAACGCCAGCATAATCACAAAATAACAATATAAAAAAATAGTTTGTACCTATTTTAAACATAACTCGGGACCAGTGCCAGATTAAGCAAGCGCGGGGCGTAGCAAATTCTATCGAGGGGCCTTGATCTACGATGGGTTCATAAGTAACAGTGGTAGCGCTTTTTCTGTCGCACGGATGGGCCGGCTCGAACCGGGGTGGTACCAAGACCTCACAGAATACCAGCGTGAAGTAGAAGTTTACTTCTGCATTTCGCCTGGTGAGCGCAGGGAGAATCCCTCACTGAGCATCCACGCCCAAGCTATCCTACTTTTTCTGAGCGTGGGGGGTCAGGCTGCCCCGCGTATTCGGGGGGGGGTGGGGAGGGGAGGGCGAAATTCCGCTCAAGACGAAACCTACTCGGGGCAAGCGGAGCAATAAGACATAGGCAACCCTTGCCACGCTTTCCGTGAATTTCTGCAATGTCAGGGGACTTCATTCAAACCTGAACGCCGTCCACTACCATCTGGAGACGGCAAAGCCGGCCTTACACTTTCTAACCAAGACACAGGTGTCCTCTCCGGCTGATACTTTGTGTCTCTCCTACCCGGGGTACAAATTAGAACACTCCTTTGTGCCCTGGGCTAGAGAGTTTGCGTGTACGTCAGAGAGGACATCTGTTTTCGACGCCTCGGCAGTCTTGACGGTACGGACCTGTCCATCCTATGGCTGCGCGTAGACAGCGACGACCATCCCCGCGTCTACGGGTGCCTCTATAGGTCTCATAGCGGTAATGCCGATACAGACCGACTTATCGACCACGTCCTATTCGCAGAGCAGAGATCGTCATCGCCCACGTGATCGCCCACCACGCTGAATGGCTTGGTTCCCGTTTAACAGATCATGCGTGTAGATCTCTTTATGAGTTTGCCTTGGCATATGGTCTGACACAACTGGTTATTTCACCTATGCGGATCCCAGATGTGGAGGATCATGTACCTTCCCTGTAGGACCTCCTGCTGACCTCTCATCCGGATGGATATCAGGTCTCCGTCGATGCCCCTCTTGGCTTTACGGACCATTATCTGATCCAGAGTACGGTGCCACTCACGCTCAGATCGCAGCTGCGATCTGCAGCATGCCGCCGTGTTTGGCACTATAGTTCGGCCGATTAGGACGGGATGCGGTCTTTTTTTGCATCCTACCCTTGAGGGCGGGTTTGCTTCTCGCCTGATGATCCCAACGTTGTTGCTCATTGTGTCGCTGATGTGGTACTTCAGTTCTGTGGTGCCTAACGGAGGCAGAACTCAGCCATGGTTTGGTCACTTCCGTAAAATTGCATCACGCTATAGCACGAGTGCTACCGGGCCTAGACTGACGCATCAACGTCGGGATGCAAACACCAGCGCTCTTAAAAGAAGTATAATTCCGCCTCCAAGTCCTTCAAAGCATTGCTAAGGCAAAGTCAGAGCATATCGGCAGAATTGGCGAGAAACTAGTTCGCTCTCCTTCGGGAACACGTGCATTCTGGTCTCTTGCCAAGGCTGTCCAAGAAACTTCTGTCAGCCATCACTGCCATCTCTGCACAGGGTGGACGACTCACTGACCCATGCCGCAAAGGAAAAAGTCGATCTGATAGGCTCTCTCTTTACTTTCAACTCGTCTGTTGATGACGGGGGGAACACACCGCCGGCCATGCCGCAGTGTGAGTGCTCTATGCAGGAAGTGCTGTTTACACGCGCTCGGTGGGCAAAGCACTCCTCTCCCTGGACGTCAACATGTCCAGTGGGCCTGATGGAGTCCCACCTATTGTGCTGAAGACGTGTACTCCAGAGTTGGCACCGGTTTTAACGTGTCTTTTCCGATACTCCTACTCCGAAGTAGTCCCGAACTCATGGAAGACAGCTATGGTGCACCTGATCCCTAAAAAGGCGGCCGCTCAGATCCGTCCAACTGTAAGCCTATCGCTATATATCACCTCCTTGTTCTCCAAAGTAATGGAAACGATTATTTACTGCCAGCTCATGCGGTACCTTGAGGATCACCAGCTGATTAGTGACCACCAGTACGGTTTCCGTCGAGGTCGCCAGCTAGTGATCTTCTAGGTTACCTAACTCATAAATGGGCGGAGGCAGTGGAGTCCAAGGGGGAGGCGTTGGCCGTTAGTTTGGACATAGCGAAGGCCTTCGATCGGGTTTGGCACAAAGCGCTTCTTTCGAAGCTTCCTTCCTATGGGCTTCCCGAGAAATTGTGCAATTGGATCACCAGTTTTCTTGCAGATCGGAGCATCAAGGTCGTAGTAGACGGTGCATGCTCCGATTACAAGCCCATTAACGCTGGTGTTCCACAAGGCTGCGTGCTATCACCAACGCTGTTTCTTCTGCATATCAATGATATGTTGTAGTGTATATAGTATATAGTGTAGTGCTCTGAGAAATTGTTCGGACTAATTCCAGTCGCTCAATTTCACCATCGCACATCGCGACAAAACTCGCGATACCATCCATACCATCTGGATGTTTGGCGGTCCACCACTGTTCGATTTAGAAGAAGTTTTCTTCCTCGCACAACTTCCTTGTGTAATCGATTACCACCAGCGATTTTTCCGGACCGATACGACTTGGGACCTTCAAAAAAGAGCCTACTTACTCGTTTTTATAAGGCCGGCAACGCACCTACAATTCCCCTGTTGTTGCGGTTGTTCATGGGCGGCGATAGTCACTTACCATCAGGTGAGCCGCATGCATTTTTACGTGGTAGAGCCATGCTGCAGCTGTATTATGGTTGTAGCACAAATGAGTCGGCTCGACCGGGATGGGACCACGCACTCACAGAATACCAGAAGTTGGGCGGGTTTGTATACGCGGGGCCCCCTTTTGCGCGGGGTCCGTAGCAATTGCTACTTTTGCTACGTTGTTAATCCGGCACTGCTCGGGACCAACAATACAGCCACATACAACCAGGTATTCCGATCAGTTGGCCAGTTTGGGCTTATTTTAACAACGCGTCGAACCGAGCCAGCCAATGTTGTATAACAATGTACGAACGAGTTAAGCATACTTTGCGGAAGCCTCACGCTTGTAATTATATGCAGAATCCGATAGAATACCACAGCGCATGTTTTAATTTTTGATGCCACAAACTTGTTTGTTCGTGTACAAAATGCTTATTATATTATTTAATTATTTTTACAATAGAAAAGAATGACTTTTATTCATTATAGATTACATTAGAATAGTTATTGAAAGTCATTTATTCTTTTACCTCTGGTTCAAAAAAAAGTTCTCCTGGAAGAATCATCAAGTTGGACTCTTAAAAGCTACGTATATTTAACTTTGTTATTTAGAGGCCAATTCTGGCTTACAAATTTCAACAAAAAGATCAGTAAATATATAGACAGCTATTATAATAATATTTTTTATTTGAGACATAATACTCATTAGTTATATATATATATATATATATATATATATATATATATATATATATATATATATATATATTTAGTTTGATTTTACGGAAATACGCTATTTCAAAATTCAATGACACATTTTCTGGGCCGGATAAGGCCGTGTAGAGTCCACTGTTAATGCGAATATCGGCCCGTCTCCGTTTTTCCAATTTCCTATGACTTGACTGGTAGAAAATATCAAAGGCGTTAAGCCCGCCCTTTGTATTCTTTTGTAAAAAGGAATGCAATAATAATAAATCAATAAAATAAAATCACGTAAAAAACATTTTACGAAATATTTATTTTATTTATTACATAGATACTAAGTAATATGGCTTAAGATTAAATGAGTCCTGCACTTTCGTGACTCTTATAACTTTAGCCTATAACTACAGGATTAAAACTTTTTATCTACTCAAATTTTGATTGATTAGGATTTATTTAAAGTGTGTTTTGAGCTTTGAAGTGCATTGAGATCTCAAGGTAATTCGTTTTAAAGGTTTTTAATAGGTATAAAGTAAATAAAATAAAAAGAAAATACATACGTAAATTTATAACAATTAAAAAATATTTACATAATTAAGATATTACTACCATGCTTATAAAATCGACGTCAATTCTTTTTGGTTTCAATAACAAATGCTTGAAGTTGCTCTCTCTCTCTCTTTTTGCTAAATGACAATAGAAAGGGTATAGAACAATTGTCATTAGTAGTTCTTGAGAATTAATTTCCTTTCAATGGATATGGGAAACGGTCTGTTTCGAGAGAGGATGCGTAGGCTGCGTAGACGAAATAATGTCAATCCGTCTTGCTCTTAGATAAAAGTAGCGTCACTATTTATCTCGCTCACACTTAACAAAGAAGCTTCATCATCTGCTCACACTAGTCAAAATAACGTCACTCTTCGTCTCAATCGAACTTGTATGAAATCCGGCTTCATTAAAAAATGTTTTCCTCAATTTAGAAGTAGCAATTAGTAAGTGTCATACTATTTTGAATTCAGACTATACGCGCCATCTACTACCATACCATACTAGTTACTTGCCATAATTGTAGTACATTTTTTTTACAGTACAGTCGGTTAAAGTTGGGTGATGTAATTACTTTGAATTCAATGAATTCAAAAAAAATGACAAAAGTTAACATTTGTGGTCACAGGACTTGAAAGATCATCACATGGTGTCAGTTTTGAGATTTATATTTGAATCCTTATAATTTGGAAAGTACATGGTCAAGATTTTTTTAAATATTTTTCTAATAACTGTCAATACTTGGCTTGTTTTACGGCTTGACGTTGATTTCTGTGACACGTGATATAAGAGGGGGCAAACGAGCATGCGGCTCACCTGATGATAAGTGACTACCGTCGCCCATGGACAACTGCAACATCAGGGGAATTGTAGGTGCGTTGCAGGCCTATTAAAAGGAGTAGGCTCTTTTCTTAAAGTAAATGTACATACTTCTAATGCAATGAACGCAAATAAAACAAACTTATTAAGTTTTTTACTACCTACCTACTTTTTAAGTTGACTTCTAATCATAGACGCTCGCGCATGAGACGCGATAGTATAAATTCCATAGTATTTGATACTCACGCTCGATGCCATATTCATGCTTTTTTTTACTTAGTTCATCTGCTGTTATTTATTTTACAGCATCCTTTAATTCTGCGTATCTTTTTCTCCTTTTATATCTTTCGGTGTTTTTTAAATAATATTGACCCTCCGATTTCTGCTTGATAGCCGACGACATTGTGCCGAGGGCTTAAATAGCGTCTTTCATCGCCTACAGCGTTAGTCGTAGAGAAGAGGAACTTGTGGTTAAGTAAAAGCTGCGCGGGATCAATAGATCTGCGAGATAAAGTTGCACTTGCCGCGGTCAGTCCATGAATGAGTGACGATTTTCTTAACATACCGAGATTGAGAGAATAAAAGTGCATCTGTATCCTCAGACACTTGGTGCACTTTACTCTGTTAAAATCATTATGTTTTTAAAATTCATGCACCTAAAATGATCATAATTTTATTATTACTTTATACTTTTCACGGACAGATGAAATAATATAAACATGAAGCATGATGAAGCCTCATAAACATTTTAGCCTTTAAGCAGAGCAATCTTATTTAACTGATTCCTACAAGTTTCCTTACTTAAATTATAAAGTTTACATTCATATTTAAGTCGAATGTTAAAAATAACTTCTATAATGTATTTAATTATTAATTATTAAATGTTTGTAATTATCAAAAGACTGAAAAATAAAGCAGCCATTATGTACCCTGTGTCCCCGTTTTTTATTTCCCATCAAAACATTTTATAAAATATATAAAATATAAATAGGTATATATCTTAGTTAAGTATCTACCTATTTATATTAACAATATGTTAAAAAGAGATTCCGGGAAACTGTCTATGGCAGTAGTATTTTCCCCAAAGATCATAGCTCGAAAATACAACTTTCCGATCTGATTCTTGGGGTCCGCCCCTTGCGGCGTTAGCGACGAATTTCGTGCACTAAAAATGTTTTAAATCTTTTACCGCTCCTTAATAATCATTTTCGATAGTCCTTGTAAGTAAAATTTAAAACTTGTTTTTATAAGTATGTAAATAAATTTTAGTGTACATTGATTATTCAAAAGTTTTAACATAATATTTATAATATATTTGTAAAATTAAAATGAACTTGTTTTTTATAAGTATGTGATGTATGTATTTTAGTGTACATCACTAGCTAACACACAATGACAAATCAAAATTAGTCACTCGTTTTCGAGCTGTCAGGTGGTCTATACGCCAGTATATTCTAAGTATATGTTTCTAATGTTTACTACTTTACATTACTTTGTTTTATTGTATACTCTAAGGTTTAAAATAACGTTCCGTTTTAAACTTGTTAATTTTGTATTGCAATTAGTTTTTTGTTTCTTCTCTTCTAATTTTAATATAATATGTATTCATAGATAAATTTAAAAAATCGTTACGCGTTAGTGAGTTGCACTGAGTTGAGTTGTTTTATTCTTATTTAATTTCGTTTTTGTTTATCATAAGTTAGATAATATTTTTTTTTAAAATTTGTATATTTTTATTAATGATATTGCTTTTTATTATTAAGTTATTTTTATTATAATTTTATAGTATTTTTTTTAATTTTTATTGTCATAATTATGGAAAGTCCATCTGATTTTAATGCTAGTTTTTTCTCGTGTAATTCATCTTCTACCAGTTTCTTAAGCGCGGATACCGAGTCATCTGAACCTCTTGGACTGCATGATCATATTTCTGCCATATTTTCTCCCTACCCCAATAATTTTAACGTTGCCCATATCAACGCACAAAGTGTTCCTGCCCACTATCCTGACCTTCTTGCATCCATTAGCAGTAATCTAATCGACGCAATTCTTATATCTGAAACTTTTTCAAATGTTCTCTTCCTTCTTTTCAGTTTTCACTTCCTGGTTACGTTTTGATACGTAATGATAGGATCGGTAAGGGTGGAGGGGGTGTAGCTATTTACCTGCGTTCTGAAATCCCTTACAAACAAAACTCTGCTTCCGTCAACTTATTCTGAATCTGCTAAGTATCTTTTCTTGAGGTACACTTCACCATACAAATATCCTTCTTGGTGATATACAGCCCTAATATGCAAATTAATTATTTTGATGTATTTGAAAATCTACTTACAGACTTCTCCTATATATAGTTATGTGTTAGTGATGGAAGATTTCAACACTTGCTTACTCAAAACGGTTCACGTGCATATAAGCTGAAGTCTATTATGTTCTCACATAATCTAAAAATTTTACCTCTCTGCCACCTATAATTTTCCCAACTGTACTCCGTCTTTACTTGACTTTATCATAGTTTCATCTTTAAATAACATCGCGATGTTATTTAAAGATGAATATTTTGAAAATGAATTATGATTAGCGAATCATAATTCATTTTTCGAATATTGATAATATGGCGAATAACTTTGCTGCATTAATTCTTAGATTTTATGATTGCCATGCACCTCTCAAACACATAAAATAAAACATTGTCCTGCGCCCTGGATTACAACTGAGATAAAAGAGCTTATGGCGCGTAGGATAAAGCCAGTAGATATAAACATTGTCCCTTGAAAGAAATCTAATCAAGTTTAAGATTTTGCGTAACCGCTGCAATCGTCTGTCTAGAGATGCTAAAAGGCACTACTTTCATGACTCACTTTCAAATTGCGATTCAGCAAAAGCCTGGAGTTTTGTCAAAACAGTCGACATTGGCAAACATCCTGCGCTCGCGATTGGAAATCTTGATATCTGTTTCCTTATCTTCATTTGAAGGCTAAGATCTTGCTAGAATTATCCAGATGTCCTTTGCAACATTTCCCCAGTTTGAATTTGTATCAGTGTCAGAAGATGAAGTAAAACGATCAGTGCTATTTATATCTTCTACTGCAACGGAAATAAAATTTCTTCTACAATGATAACTATGATTTTACCTTGTATTCTCCCAGTTCTTACTCACATATTTAATTTTCATTATCTTTCTCCTGTTTTCCATATTCGTGGAAGTTAGCACATTATTTCTATAGCCAAGGTTGCTAACCCTACATTACCTTCTGAATTTCGACCTATATCTATATTACCAATCCTCTCTAAAGTACAGGAACGTATTGTTCACAATCAATTTTCATTTTATATTAACTCAACAATATTTTAAGTAAATTTCAATCTGATTCCGGCCCGGTCACAGTACAACAACTGCTCTTCTTCAGGTAACTGATGATATCCATCGAGCCATAGATCAAAATAATTAACAGTACTGTTTTATTAGATTTTAGTAGTGCCTTCAATTCTGTTGACTTTGATATCCTCCTTAAAATTCTTCAGGCTATCAATGTTTCATCTTCGGCTATTCTTTGGTTTGATTCCTATCTTCGCTAGACACTCACAATGTTTCCGCACCAATGACACTTATTCCAACTGGTGTAATCTTATTGCAGGTGTACCCCAAGGTGGCGTCTTGTCTCCTTTACTCTTCACCGTTTATATTAATTCTATAACGAAAATAATATCCTCCAACTTCCATCTTTATTCAGACGATTTGCAGCTTTACCGTCACTTTGAGGCATCTGAGGATAAATTGGCGATAGATGCACAGAACGACGATTTGGATAGAATTATTCGTTGGTCCAGTTCCCATATTTTTAATATTATTATAATTTAATGTTTAACTATAAATCCAAGTAAGTCTCGCGTTAATAGTAAGTAGCAGATATACTAGTAGTATTATTGATAAATGCACCCTGCCAGATGTGATAATCAATGGCACATCAATTGCATATTCAGAATCTGTGAAGAACTTGGGCCTAATTATTGACAATAGGTTATCATGGTGTGCTCATAAACAGAAAATTTAATTTTGCTTTTCACTCGTTAAAACGACTTCAAAGTTTTTTATCCTTATCAACTAAAATCTCTTTTGTTCAGACTCTCATTTTCCCAATCTTAGATTACGCTGATGTCTGTTTTGGATACTACAGAGGAGCAATTAAACAAACTTGAGCAATTGCAAAACATTTGCATTCGGTATATTTTTGGACTTAAGTAGTTTGACCACGTCTCTAAATACAGAAATCAGCTCAAGTGGCTCCCGATCCGATTTCGCAGGAACACTCGTATCCTTTATCTTCTTTTAACATCTTACAGTCCAAATTTCCTTCATACCTCTGTAATCGATTGACCTTTCTTAAATCCCCAGGTGCAGTTTGTAGATCTCACCTTAAAACCCTCTTAAAATTTCCATCCTTTAAAAGTCATTCATATTCCCGTTCATTCTCTGTACATGCAGTTAGACTTTGAATTCACTTCCTCCTCCATTCGAGAAATAAAAACAGTGACATTGTTCAAAAAGGGTAAAAGAACGTTATTTATCTCTGTCTTCTATGTAAGTTTCATATCTTTGATATTTACTATACTTTTATTATTTATATATATTTAATTGAAAACGTGGCCACTACACGTTTTCAAGCTACTGGACTGGAAAGGATACGGTATTAACATCAATGGTGAGTATATCACTCACCTTCGATTTGCCGACGATATAGTCCTTATGGCAGAATCGCTGGAGGACCTAAGCACTATGCTCAATGACCTCAATAGTGTCTCCCAACGGATAGGTCTCAAGATGAACATGGACAAAACAAAAATCATGTTTAATGTCCATGTCACACCTATGCCGGTAGTTGTTGGAGCACTAAGCTCGAAGTTGTTGACGAATATGTTTACCTGGGACAAATAGTCCGACTAGGTAAGTCCAACTTCGACCGAGAGGTCAATCGACGGATTCAACTCGGCTGGGCAGCGTTCGGGAGATTACGACCCATATTCTCGTCAGGCATACCTCAAAACCTCAAAACTAAATTGTACAACCAGTGCGTGTTGCCAGTAATGATATATGGAACTGAGACGTGGTCCTTCACTGCTGGCCGTATGAGGAAGCTCAAGGTCGCTCAGCGAGCTATGGAGAGGGCTATACTCGGGGTTTCTCTGCGTGATAAACTTAGAAATGAGGATATCCGCAGTAGAACCAGAGTAACCGACATAGCCAAAGTTAATAGCTGAAGTGGCAATGGCCGGCCATATAGCTCGAAGAACCGACAACCGATGGGGAAGAAAGGTTCTCGGTGGCAGCCTCGTACCGGCAGGCGGGTGTGGGCGTCCCCCACTAGATGGAGTGACGACCTGGTAAGACATGCAGGAAGTCAATGGATGCAGGTGGCTCGGGACCGTGCTTTGTGGCATTCCGTGGGGACGCCTATGTTCAGCAGTGGAATTGTGAAGGGCTGTAATGATGATGATGATGATATATTTAATTATGACTATATATATGTATTTTATCTTGTATGTATTGTACAATAAGAAAGTGCACCCTATTATCTTTTATTTATCACATATCTTTGTAACTGGCCTACTGGAAGAAATTTCATTACGAGATAAGTGGCGCCCGGCAAGTGTCCTTTCCGTTGTTTGTGTGTACATAAATTGTTAAATAAATAAATAAATAATACTTCTACTTAGGTTGTTATGTTTTTTGAGCATTCTTTGGCTATTTGG
Organism: Parnassius orleans; assembly: GCA_029286625.1. Taxonomy (NCBI): domain Eukaryota; kingdom Metazoa; phylum Arthropoda; class Insecta; order Lepidoptera; family Papilionidae; genus Parnassius; species Parnassius orleans. Next base: position 297,533 of record JAGSMP010000339.1, on the reverse strand, counting down.
TGGTGGGCGAAGATAAAAATATTTGATTGCTGTATTTAAAAGTATATATAGAAGTGTTTTGAAGCTTACATATACTTATAACTGGAAAAAGGTCTGTTCTAATTTTGGATTGACTTCACCATGTACTCCGAAGCGTATTGGTGGACTTGTCCTTAAAAATGTGATTGAAAATTCAATGGCAACGGCGGTAATTGTACACGGTTAATTGCATACCAGTTAAGGTGAACTGGCAGCTCTGAGCTACCAGTTTATACGACTATAATATGCAGCTGTGAAAGGAGCAATCCATCTTTCTCTTTCTTCTACATCGGCCAGTAAATGTCAATTGCTGGTAGTTTTCGACTGTAGCTTCGGCTTCAGCTTCGGCCGCCTTCAGCCAAAAAACCACCTTTAACGAAACATTCGACTATGGCCAAAATGGACCGAAGATTGGGCTGAAGCCGAAGGTTTCTAGCCAACGCCGAAATTGAACGCACTGTTACGAATGTGCGAGATCGCGATATACGAGTACGTGGCGACGCGCCGGGGGCACACTGCGTTGTGGACTTGCGCCAGCTGGCCAAGTATAAATTAGTACAGTAAATTATTAATTTAAGCCAATCTTGAGTTTCTAAGGATTTTTAAACATTCGGCTTCGGCCGAAGGTTGTGGTGATAGCCGATTAATCGGCTTCGCCTTCAGTCGAACACTAATTGCTGGACATGGGCCTTTCCCGTTGTAAGGAGGATTAACTTTAATCTCCACGCTTGATATTAGTCTAGTATTTTACGCCTAGCATGCACAAGATTTTTATACTGCAATTTATCGAAAGTTATAAGATTATTCTTACATTTCCCATAGACACTTCTTACAATCGTCATGGGACGAAATGGTGTAATAGATTTGTTTACCCCGCTACCACAAGACAAACATTAATATAACTTAAATTTAAAATTTATAAAACCCCCGAAACAAAAAGAGCTGATGGTCTTCAAACGGCTGAAAAGATTTTCTTGAATCATAGCTAAGAACACTCTCAATCAAGTCACCTTTCAAACAAAAACAAATTAAATTTAAATCGGTTCATCTGTTAGGGAGTTACGATGTCACAGACAGACACACAGATACACTAGGTACACAGATACACAGACACACACGTTAAACACATAACATTCCTCTGTTTGCATCGGGGTTTAAAAATAAAATAAACGCCAGAATAATCACAAAATAACAATATTAAAAAACAGTTTTGTACTTATTTTAAACATAACTCGGGACCAATGCCGGATTAAGCAAGCGCGGGGGCCGTAGCAAATTCTATCGAGGGGCCCTTGATCTACGATGGGTTCATAAGTAACAGTGGTAGAGCCACGTGGCAGCTTTTTCTGTCGCACGGATGGCCCGGCTCAAACCGGGGTGGTACCACGACCTCACAGAATATCAGCGTAAAGTAGAAGTTTACTTTTGCATTTCGCCTGGTGAGCGCAGGGAGAATCTCTCACTGAGCATCCACGCCCAAGCTATCCTACTTTTTCTGAGCGTGGGGTCAGGCTGCCCCGTATTCTGGGGGTGGGGGGAGGGCGAAATTCCGCTCAAGACGAAACCTGCTCGGCGCAAGCGGAGCAATAAGACATAGGCAACCCCTGCCAGGCTTTCCGTGAATTTCTGCAATATCAGGGGACTTCATTCAAACCTGAACGCTGTTCACTACCATCTGGAGACGGTAAAGCCGGCCTTGCACTTTCTAACCGAGACACAGGTGTCGTCTCCGGCGGATACTTCGTATCTCTCCTACCCGGGATACAAATTAGAACACTTTGTGCCCTGGGCTGGGGGATTGCGTGTACGTCAGAGGACATCTGTTTCGACGCCTCGGCAGTCTTGACGGTACGGACCTGTCCATCCTATGGCTGCGCGTAGACAGCGACGACCATCCCCACGTCTACGGGTGCCTCTATAGGTCTCATAGCGGTAATGCCGATACAGACCGACTTATCGACCACGTCCAAATGGCTCCAGACTCCGTGCTACAACAGGTCCTATCCGCAGAGCAGAGATCGTCATCGGTGATTTTAACGCCCACCACGCTGAATGGCTTGGTTCCCGTTTAACAGATCATGCGTGTAGATCTCTTTATGACTTTGCCTTGGCATATGGTCTGACACAACTGGTTATTTCACCTATGCGGATCCCAGATGTGGAGGATCATGTACCTTCCCTGTTGGACCTCCTGCTGACCTCTCATCCGGACGGATGTCAGGTCTCCGTCGATGCCCTTCTTGGCTCTACGGACCATTGTCTGATCCAGAGTACGGTGCCACGCACGCTCAGATCGCAGTTGTGATCTGCAGCATCCCGTCTTGTTTGGCACTATAGTTCGGCCGATTAGGACGGGATGCGGTCTTTTTTTGCATCCTACCCTTGAGGGCGGGTTCGCTTCTCGCCGGATGATCCCAACTTTGTTGCTGACTGTGTCGCTGATGTGGTACTTCAGTTCTGTGGTGCCTAACGGAGGCAGAACTCAGCCATGGTTTGGTCACTTCCGTAAAATTGCATCACGCTATAAGCACGAGTGCTACCGGGCCTAGACTGACGCATCAACGTCCCGGGATGCAAACACCAGCGCTCTTAAAAGAAGTATAATTCCGCCTCCAGGTCCTTCAAAAGCATCATTGCCAAGGCAAAGTCAGAGCATATCGGCAGAATTGGCGAGAAACTAGTTCGCCTCCCTTCGGGAACACGTGCATTCTGGTCTCTCGCCAAGGCTGTCCAAGGAAACTTCTGTCAGCCATCACTGCCATCTCTGCACAGGGTGGACGACTCACTGACCCATGCCGCACAGGAAAAAGCCGATCTGGTAGGCTCTCTTTACTTTCAACTCGTCTGTTGATGACGGGGGGAACACACCGCCGGCCATGCCGCAGTGTGAGTGCTCTATGCAGGAAGTGCTGTTTACACGCGCTCGGTGGGCAAAGCACTCCTCTCCCTGGACGTCACCAAGTCCAGTGGGCCAGATGGAGTCCCACCTATTGTGCTGAAGACGTGTACTCCAGAGTTGGCACCGGTTTTAACGTGTCTTTTCCGATACTCCTACTTGGAAGACAGCTATGGTGCACCTGATCCCTAAAAAGGCGGCCGCTCAGATCCGTCCAACTGTAAGCCACATATATCACCTCCTTGTTCTCCAAAGTAATGGAAACGATTATTTACTGCCAGCTCATGCGGTACCTTGAGGATCACCAGCTGATTAGTGACCAAATGTACGGTTTCCCTCAAGGTCGCCAGCTGGTGATCTTCTAGGTTACCTAACTCATAAATGGGCGGAGGCAGTGGAGTCCAAGGGGGAGGCGTTGGCCGTTAGTTTGGACATAGCGAAGGCCTCCGATCGGGTTTGGCACAAAGCGCTTCTTTCGAAGCTTCCTTCCTATGGGCTTCCCGAGAAATTGTGCAATTGGATCACCAGTTTTCTTGCAGATCGGGCATCAAGGTCGTAGTAGACGGTGCATGCTCCGATTACAAGCCATTAACGCTGGTGTTCCACAAGGCTGCGTGCTATCACCAACGCTGTTTCTTCTGCATATCAATGATATGTTGTAGTGTATATAGTATATAGTGTAGTGCTCTGAAATTGTTCGGACTAATTCCAGTCGCTCAATTTCACCATCGCATCGCGACAAAACTCGCGATACCATCCATACCATCTAGATGTTTGGCGGTCCACTACTGTTCGATTTAGAAGAAGTTTTCTTCCTCGCACAACTTCCTTGTGTAACCGATTACCACCAGCGATTTTTCCGGTCCGATACGACTTGGGACCTTCAAAAAAAAAGCCTACTTACTCGTTTTTAAAAGGCCGGCAACGCACCTACAATTCCCCTGTTGTTGCGGTTGTTTATGGGCGGCGATAGTCACTTACCATCAGGTGAGCCGCATGCTTTTTTACGTGGTAGAGCCATGCTGCAGCTGTATTATGGTTGTAGCACAAATGAGTCGGCTTGATCGGGATGGGACCACGCTCACAGAATACCAGAAGTTGGGCGGGTTTGTATACGCGGGGCCCTTTTGCGCGGGTCCGTAGCAATTGCTACTTTTGCTACGTTGTTAATCCGGCACTGCTCGGGACCAACAATACAGCCACATACAACCAGGTATTCCGATCAGTTGGCCAGTTTGGGCTTATTTAACAACGCGTCGAACCGAGCCAGCCAATGTTGTATAACAATGTACGAACGAGTTAAGCATACTTTGCGGAAGCCTCACGCTTGTAATTATATGCAGAATCCGATAGAATACCACAGCGCATGTTTTAATTTTTGATGCCACAAACTTGTTTGTTCGTGTACAAAATGCTTATTATATTATTTAATTATTTTTACAATAGAAAAGAATGACTTTTATTCATTATAGATTACATTAGAATAGTTATTGAAAGTCATTTATTCTTTTACCTCTGGTTCAAAAAAAAGTTCTCCTGGAAGAATCATCAAGTTGGACTCTTAAAAGCTACGTATATTTAACTTATTTTATTTTGTTATTTAGAGGCCAATTCTGGCTTACAAATTTCAACAAAAAGATCAGTAAATATATAAGACAGCTATTATAATAATAATTTTTTATTTGAGACATAATACTCATTAGTTTATATATATATATATATATATATATATATATATATATATATATATATATATATATATATATAGTTTGATTTTACGGGAAATACGCTATTTCAAAATTCAATGACACATTTTCAGGGCCGGATAAGGCCGTGTAGAGGTCCACTGTTAATGCGAATATCGGCCCGTCTCCGTTTTTCCAATTTCCTATGACTTGACTTGTAGAAAATACTAAAAGGCGTTAAGCCCGCCCTTTGTATTCTCTTGTAAAAAGGAATGCAATAATAAATAAATCAATAAAATAAAAATCACGTAAAAAATACATTTTTACGAAATATTTATTTTATTTATTACATAGTTACTAAGTAATTTGGCTTTAGATTAATTCGGTCGTGCACTTTCGTGACTCTTGTAACTTTAGCTTTTAGCTACAGGATTAAAACTTTGTACCTACTTAAATTTTGATTGATTAGGATTTATTTAAAGTGTGTTTTGAGCTTTGAAGCGCATTGAGATCTCAAGGTAATTCGTTTTAAAAGGTTTTTAATAGGTATAAACGTAAATAAAATAAAAAGAAAATACATACGTAAATTTATAACAATTAAAAAATATTTACATAATTAAGATATTACTACCATGCTTATAAAATCGACGTCAATTCTTTTTGGTTTCAATAACAAATGCTTGAAGTTGCTCTCTTTTTGCTAAATGACAATAGAAAGAGACAGGTATAGAGACAATTAATATTTAATTTAAGTAAGCAACAATGAACAATTATGATTATGTAGTTCATAAGAGTTGCAGTAAACAAAATTTCATACTTAAGAAATAAATTAAGATAAAACAAGTAGTGCTTTTATTTTGTAAATTCCTTATATTATTTCCAATGATATATTTCACGTAAAATAAATTTTCTCTTCATTTCTTATGCACTATGAATATTTAATAACTTCTTATTTTCTACATAGATTTATTAGTTTTTTTTTTATACAGAATGTCCCAGAAATCAACGTCAAGCCGGAAACGGGCAATAGGCCGTAAACAGATCCCTGTTTCGAGAGAGAGGGATGCATAGGCTGCGTAGACGAAATAATGTGTCAATCCGCCTTGCTCTTAGATAAAAGTAGCGTCACTATTTATCTCGCTCACACTTAGCAAAGAAGCTTCATCATCTGGCTCACACTAGTCAAAATAACGTCACTCTTCGTCTCAATCGAACTTGTATGAAATCCGGCTTCATTAAAAAAATGTTTTTCCTCAATTTAGAAGTAGCAATTAGTAAGTGTCATACTATTTTGGAATTCAGACTAAACGCGCCATCTTTTAAAGTTACTTGCCATAATTGTGTAGTACATTTTTTTACAGTCGGTTAAAGTTGGGTGATGTAATTATTTTGAATTTAATGAATTCAGAAAAAATGAAAAAAAGTTAATATTTGTAGTCACAGGACTTGAAAGATTGATGACAGTTTTTGACACCATGTGATGATATATATATTTGAATCCTTATAATTTGGAAAGTACATGGTCAAGATTTTTTTAAATATTTTTCTAATAACTGTCAATACTTGGCTTATTTTTCGGCTTGACGTTGATTTCTGGGACACGTGATATAAGAGGGGGCAAACGAGCATGCGGCTCACCTGATGATAAGTGACTACCGTCGCCCATGAACAACTGCAACATCAGGGGAATTGTAGGTGCATTGCAGGCCTATTAAAAGGAGTAGGCTCTTTTCTTATAGTAAATGTACATACTTCTAATGCAATGAACGCAAATAAAACAAACTTATTAAGTTTTTAGTACCTACCTACTTTTGAAGTTGATTTCTAATCATAGACGCTCGCGCATGAGACGCGATAGTATAAATTCCATAGTATTTGATACTCACAACGCTCGATGCCATATTCATGCTTTTTTTTACTTAGTTCATCTGCTGTTATTTATTTTACAGCATCCTTTAATTCTGCGTATCTTTTTCTCCTTTTATATCTTTCGGTGTTTTTTAAATAATATTGACCCTCCGATTTCTGCTTGATGGCCGACGACATTGTGCCGAGGGCTTAAATAGCTTCTTTCATTGCCTACAGCAAGTTGTAGAGAAGAGGAAGTTGTGGTTAAGTAATAGCGGGATCAATAGATATGCGAGATAAAGTTGCACTTGCCGCGGTCAGTCCATGAATGAGTGACCATTTTCTTAACATACCGAGATTGAGAGAATAAAGAGTGCATCTGTATCCTCAGACACTTGATGCACTTTACCTGTTAAGATCATTATGTTTTAAAATTCATGCAGCTAAAATTATTATAATTTTATTATTACTTTATATTTTTCACGGAAAGATGAAATAATGTAAACATGAAGCATGATGAAGCCTCATAAACATATTGGCTTTAAACAGAGCAATCTTATTTAACTGATTCCTAAGTTTCCTTACTTAAATTATAAAGTTTACATTCATATTTAAGTCGAATGTTAAAAATAACTTCTATAATGTATTTAATTATTAATTATTAAATGTTTGTAATTATCAAAAGACTGAAAAATAAAGCAGCCATTATGTACCCTGTGTCCCCGTTTTTTATTTCCCATCAAAACATTTTATAAAATATATAAAATATAAATAGGTATATATCTTAGTTAAGTATCTACCTATTTATATTAACAATATGTTAAAAAGAGATTCCGGGAAACTGTCTATGGCAGTAGTATTTTCCCCAAAGATCATAGCTCGAAAATACAACTTTCCGATCTGATTCTTGGGAGTCCGCCTTTGCGGCGTTAGCGACGAATTTCGTGCACTAAACAATTTTTTAAAATCTTTTACCGCTCCCTTAATAACCATTTTCGATAGTCCTTGTAAGTAAAATTTAAAACTTGTTTTTATAAGTATGTAAATAAATTTTAGTGTACATTGATTATTCAAAAATTTTAACATAATATTTATAATATATTTGTAAAATTAAAATAAACTTGTTTTTTATAAGTATGTGATGTATGTATTTTAGTGTACATCACTAGCTAACGCACACAATGACAAATCAAAATTAGTCAGTAGTCAGGTGGTCTATACGCCAGTATATTCTAAGTCTATGTTTCTAATGTTTTATTGTATACTCTAAGGTTTAAAATAACGTTCCGTTTTAAACTTGTTAATTTTGTATTGCAATTAGTATTTTGGTTTTATTCTTCTAGTATTAATATAATATGTATTCATAGATAAATTTAAAAAATCGTTACGCGTTAGTGAGTTGCACTGAGTTGAGTTGTTTTATTCTTATTTAATTTCGTTTTTGTTTATCATAAGTTAGATAATATTTTTCTTTTAAAATTTGTATATTTTATTAAGGATATTGCTTTTTATTATTAAGTTATTTTATTATATTTTATAGTATTTTTTTTAATTTTTATTGTCATAATTATGGAAAGTCCATCTGATTTTAATGCTAGTTTTTTCTCGTAATTCATCTTCTACCAGTTTCTTAAGCGCGGATACCGAGTCATCTGAACCTCTTCGACTGCATGATCATATTTCTGCCATATTTTCACCCTACCCCAATAATTTTAACGTTGCCCATATCAACGCACAAAGTGTTCCTGCCCACTATCCTGACCTTCTTGCATCCATTAGCAGTAATCTAATCGACGCAATTCTTATATCTGAAACTTTTTCAGTGTCATCTTCCTTCTTTCAGTTTTCACTTCTGGTTACGTTTTGATACGTAATGATAGGATCGGTAAGGGTGAAGGGGTGTAGCTATTTACCTGCGTTCTGAAATCCTTACAAACAAAACTCTGCTTCCCCGTCAACTTATTCTGAATCTGCTAAGTATCTTTTCTTGAGGTACACTTCACCATACAAATATCCTTCTGGTGTGATATACAGCCCTAATATGCAAATTAATTATTTTGATGTATTTGAAAATCTACTTACAGACTTCTGTCCTATATATAGTTATGTGTTAGTGATGGAAGATTTCAACACTTGCTTACTCAAAACGGTTCACGTGCATATAAGCTGAAGTCTATTATGTTCTCACATAATCTAAAAATTTTACCTCTCTGCCACCTATAATTTTCCCAACTGTACTCCGTCTTTACTTGACTTTATCATAGTTTCATCTTTAAATAACATCGCGATGTTATTTAAAGATGAATATTTTGAAAATGAATTATGATTAGCGAATCATAATTCATTTTTCGAATATTGATATGGCGAATAACTTTGCTGCATTAATTCTTAGATTTTATGATTGCCATGCACCTCTCAAACACATAAAATAAAACATTGTCCTGCGCCCTGATTACAACTGAGATAAAAGAGCTTATGGCGCGTAGGATAAAGCCAGAAGTAGATATAAACATTGTCCCTTGAAAGAAATCTAATCAAGTTTAAGATTTTGCGTAACCGCTGCAATCGTCTGTCTAGAGATGCTAAAAGGCACTACTTTCATGACTCACTTTCAAATTGCGATTCAGCAAAAGCCTGAGTTTTGTCAAAACAGTCGACATTGGCAAACATCCTGCGCTCGCGATTGGAAATCTTGATATTCCTTTATCTTCATTTGAAGGCTAAGATCTTGCTAGAATTATCCAGATGTCCTTTGCAACATTTCCAGTTTGAATTTGTATCAGTGTCAGAAGATGAAGTAAAACGATCAGTGCTATTTATATCTTCTACTGCAACGGGAAACGATAAAATTTCTTCTACAATGATAACTATGATTTTACCTTGTATTCTCCAGTTCTTACTCACATATTTAATTTTCATTATCTTTCTCCTGTTTTCCATATTCGTAGAAGTTAGCACACATTATTTCTATAGCCAAGGTTGCTAACCCTACATTACCTTCTGAATTTCGACCTATATCTATATTACCATTCCTCTCTAAAGTACTGAAACATATTGTTCACAATCAATTTTCATTTTATCTTAACTCTAACAATATTTTAAGTAAATTTCAATCTGGATTCCGGCCCGGTCACAGTACAACAACTGCTCTTCTTCAGGTAACTGATGATATCCGTCGAGCCATAGATCAAAAACAATTAACAGTACTCGTTTTATTAGATTTTAGTAGTGCCTTCAATTCTGTTGACTATGATATCCTCCTTAAAATTCTTCAGGCTATCAATGTTTCATCTTCGGCAATTCTTTGGTTTGATTCCTATCTTCGCTAGACGCTCACAATGTTTCCGCACCAATGACACTTATTCCAACTGGTGTAATCTTATTGCAGGTGTACCCCAAGGTGGCGTCTTGTCTCCTTTACTCTTCACCGTTTATATTAATTTATAACGAAAATAATATCCTCCAAATTCCATCTTTATTCAGACGATTTGCAGCTTTACTGTCACTTTGAGGCATCTGAGGCTCAATTGGCGATAGATGCACAGAATGACGATTTGGATAGAATTATTCGTTGGTCCAGTTCCATGGTTTAACCATAAATCCAAGTAAGTCTCAAGCGTTAATAGTAAGTAGCAGATATACTAGTAGTATTATTGATAATTCACCCTGCCAGATGTGATAATCAATGGCACATCAATTGCATATTCAGAATCTGAAGAACTTGGGCCTAATTATTGACAATAGGTTATCATGGGGTGCTCATATAACGGTCTTAAACAGAAAAGCTAATTATGATTTTCACTCGTTAAAACGACTTAAAAGTTTTTAACCTTATCAACTAAAATCTCTTTTGTCCAGACTCTCATTTTGCCAATCTTAGATTACGCTGATGTTTGTTTTTTGGATGCTACAGAGGAGCAATTAAACAAACTTGAGTATATTTTTGGACTCAAGAAGTTTGACCACGTCTCTAAATACAGAAAGCAGCTCAAGTGGCTCCCGATCCGATTTCGCAGGAACACTCGTATCCTTTATCTTCTTTTTAACATCTTACACAGTCCAAACTTCCCTTCATACATCTGTAATCGATTGACCTTTCTTAAATCCACAGATGCAGTTTGTAGATCTCACCTTAAAACCCTCTTAAATTTCCATCCTTTAAAACTTATTCATATTCCCGTTCATTCTCTGTACATGCAGTTAGACTTTGGATTTCACTTCCTCCTCCCATTCGAGAAATAAAAACAGTGACATTGTTCAAAAAAAGGGTAAAAGAACGTTATTTATCTCTGTCTTTTATGTAAGTTTCATAACTTTGATATTTACTATACTTTTATTATTTATATTTAATTGAAAACGTGGCCACTACACGTTTTCAAGCTACTGGACTGGAAAGGATACGGTATTAACATCAATGGTGAGTACATCACCACCTTCGATTTGCCGACGATATAGTCCTTATGGCAGAATCGCTGGAGGACCTAAGCACTATGCTCAATGACCTCAATAGTGTCTCCCAACGGATAGTTCTCAAGATGAACATGGACAAAACAAAAATCATGTTTAATGTCCATGTCACACCTATGCCGGTAGTTGTTGGAGCACTAAGCTCGAAGTTGTTGACGAATATGTTTACCTGGGACAAATAGTCCGACTAGGTAAGTCCAACTCGACCGAGAGGTCAATCGACGGATTCAACTCGGCTGGGCAGCGTTCGGGAGATTACGACCCATATTCTCGTCAGGCATACCTCAAAACCTCAAAACTAAATTGTACAACCAGTGCGTGTTGCCAGTAATGATATATGGAACTGAGACGTGGTCCTTCACTGCTGGCCGTATGAGGAAGCTCAAGGTCGCTCAGCGAGTTATGGAGAGGGCTATGCTCGGGGTTTCTCTGCGTGATAAACTTAGAAATGAGGATATCCGCAGTAGAACCAGAGTAACCGACATAGCCCAAAGGATTGCAGCCATGGCAATGGCCGGGCATATAGCTCGAAGAACCGACAACCGATGGGGAAGAAAGGTTCTCGAGTGGCAGCCTCGTACCGGCAGGCGGTGTGGGCGTCCCCCACTAGATGGAGTGACGACCTGGTAAGACATGCAGGAAGTCAATGGATGCAGGTGGCTCGGGACCGTGCTTTGTGGCATTCCGTGGGGACGCCTATGTTCAGCAGTGGAATTGTGAAGGGCTGTAATGATGATGATGATGATATATATTTAATTATGACTATATATATGTATTTATTTTATCTTGTATGTATTGTACAATAAGAAAGTGCACCCTATTATCTTTTATTTATCACATATCTTTGTAACTGGCCTACTGGAAGAAATTTCATTACGAGATAAGTAGTGCCCGGCAAGTGTCCTTTCCGTTGTTTGTGTGTACATAAATTGTTAAATAAATAAATAAATAATACTTCTACTTAGGTTGTTATGTTTTTTGAGCATTCTTTGGCTATTTGGTGGTGGGCGAAGATAAAAATATTTGATTGCTGTATTTAAAAGTATATATAGAAGTGTTTTGAAGCTTACATATACTCGTAACTGGAAAAGGTCTGTTCTAATTTTGGATTGACTTCACCATGTACTCCGAAGCGTATTTGATTTGTGGACTTGTCCTTAAAAATGCGATTGAAAATTCAGTGGAAACGGCGGTAATTGTACACGGGTTAATTGCATACCAGTTAACGTGAACTGGCTGCTCCTGAACTACCAGCTCAAACGACTATAATATGCAGCTGTGAAAGGAGCAATCCATCTTTTTTCCTTCTTCTACATCGGTCAGTAAATGTCAATTGCTGGTAGTTTTCGACTGTAGCTTCGGCTTCAGCTTCGGCCGCCTTCAGCCAAAAAACCACCTTTAACGAAACATTCGACTATGGCCAAAATGGACCGAAGATTGGGCTGAAGCCGAAGGTTTCTAGCCAACGCCGAAATTGAACGCACTGTTAAGAATGAGCGAGATCGCGATATACGTGGCGACGCGCCGGGGGCACACTGCGTTGTGGACTTGCGCTAGCCGGCCAAGTGTAAATTAGTACAGTAAATTATTAATTTAAACCAATCTTGACTTTCTAAGGGTTTTTAAGCATTCGGCTTCGGCCGAAGGTTGTGGTGATAGCCGATTAATCGGCTTCGCCTTCGGTCGGACACTAATTGCTGGACATGGGCCTTTCCCGTTGTAGGGAGGATTAACTTTAATCTCCACGCTTGTTATTAGTAGTATATTGTCCAGTATTTTACGTCTAGCATGCACAAGATGTTTATACTGCCATTTATCGAAAGTTATAAGATTATTCTTACATTTCCCATAGACACTTCTTACAATCGTCATGGGACGAAATGGTGTAATAGATTTGTTTACCCCGCTACCACAAGACAAACATTAATATAACTTAAATTTAAAATTTATAAAACCCCCGAAACAAAAAGAGCTGATGGTCTTCAAACGGCTGAAAAGATTTTCTTGAATCATAGCTAAGAACACTCTCGATCAAGTCACCTTTCAAACAAAAAAAAAAATAAATTTAAATCGGTTCATCCGTTAGGGAGTTACGATGTCACAGACAGACACACAGATACACTAGGTACACAGATACACAGACACACGTTAAACACATAACATTCCTCTGTTTGCATCGGGTTTAAAATAAAATAAACGCCAGAATAATCACAAAATAACAATATTAAAAAACAGTTTTGTACTTATTTTAAACATAACTCAGGACCAATGCCAGATTACAAGCGCGGGGGCCGTAGCAAATTCTATCGAGGGGCCCTTGATCTACGATGGGTTCATAAGTAACAGTGGTAGAGCCACGTGGCAGCTTTTTCTGTCGCACGGATGGCCCGGCTCAAACCGGGGTGGTACCACGACCTCACAGAATATCAGCGTAAAGTAGAAGTTTACTTTTGCATTTCGCCTGGTGAGCGCAGGGAGAATCTCTCACTGAGCATCCACGCCCAAGCTATCCTACTTTTTCTGAGCGTGGGGGGTCAGGCTGCCCCGCGTATTCTGGGGTGGGAGGGCGAAATTCCGCTCAAGACGAAACCTACTCGGGGCAAGCGGAGCAATAAGACATAGGCAACCCTTGCCACGCTTTCCGTGAATTTCTGCAATGTCAGGGGACTTCATTCAAACCTGAACGCCGTCCACTACCATCTGGAGACGGCAAAGCCGGCCTTACACTTTCTAACCAAGACACAGGTGTCCTCTCCGGCTGATACTTGTGTCTCTCTACCTGGGGTACAAATTAGAACACCTTTGTGCCCTGGGCAGAGTTTGCGTGTACGTCAGAGAGACATCTGTTTCGACGCCTCGGCAGTCTTGACGGTACGGACCTGTCCATCCTATGGCTGCGCGTAGACAGCGACGACCATCCCCGCGTCTACGGGTGCCTCTATAGGTCTCATAGCGGTAATGCCGATACAGACCGACTTATCGACCACGTCCAAATGGCTGCAGACCCGTGCTACAACAGGTCCTATCCGCAGAGCAGAGATCGTCATCGCCCACGTGATCGCCCACCACGCTGAATGGCTTGGTTCACGTTTAACAGATCATGCGTGTAGATCTCTTTATGACTTTGCCTTTGGCATATGGTCTGACACAACTGGTTATTTCACCTATGCGGATCCCAGATGGAGGATCATGTACCTTCCTGTTGGACCTCCTGCTGACCTCTCATCCGGACGGATGTCAGGTCTCGTCGATGCCCTTCTTGGCTCTACGGACCATTGTCTGATCCAGAGTACGGTGCCACGCACGCTCAGATCGCAGTTGCGATCTGCAGCATCCCGTCTTGTTTGGCACTATAGTTCGGCCGATTAGGACGGATGCGGTCTTTTTGCATCCTACCCTTGGGGGCGGGTTCGCTTCTCGCCGGATGATCCCAACTTTGTTGCTGATTGTGTCGCTGATGTGGTACTTCAGTTCTGTGGTGCCTAACGGAGGCAGAACTCAGCCATGGTTTGGTCACTTCCGTAAAATTGCATCACGCTATAAGCACGAGTGCTACGGGCCTAGACTGACGCATCAACGTCCCGGGATGCAAACACCAGCGCTCTTAAAAGAAGTATAATTCCGCCTCCAAGTCCTTCAAAGCATCATTGCCAAGGCAAAGTCAGAGCATATCGGCAGAATGGCGAGAAACTAGTTCGCCTCCTTCGGGAACACGTGCATTCTGGTCTCTTGCCAAGGCTGTCCAAGAAACTTCTGTCAGCCATCACTGCCATCTCTGCACAGGGTGGACGAATCACTGACCCATGCCGCACAGGAAAAGCCGATCTGGTAGGCTCTCTTTACTTTCAACTCGTCTGTTGATGACGGGGAACACACTGCCGCCATGCCGCAGTGTGAGTGCTCCATGCAGGAAGTGCTGTTTACACAGCGCTCGGTGGGCAAAGCACCTCTCCTGAACGTCAACATGTCCAGTGGGCCTGATGGAGTCCCACCTATTGTGCTGAAGACGTGTGCTCCAGAGTTGGCACCGGTTTTAACGTGTTTTTCCGATACTCCTACTCCGAAGTAGTCCCGAACTCATGGAAGACAGCTATGGTGCACCTGATCCCTAAAAAGGCGGCCGCTCAGATCCGTCCAACTGTAAGCCTATCGCTATATATCACCTCCTTGTTCTCCAAAGTAATGGAAACGATTATTTACTGCCAGCTCATGCGGTACCTTGAGGATCACCAGCTGATTAGTGACCACCAGTACGGTTTCCGTCGAGGTCGCCAGCTAGTGATCTTCTAGGTTACCTAACTCATAAATGGGCGGAGGCAGTGGAGTCCAAGGGGGAGGCGTTGGCCGTTAGTTTGGACATAGCGAAGGCCTCCGATCGGGTTTGCACAAAGCGCTTCTTTCGAAGCTTCCTTCCTATGGGCTTCCTGAGAAATTGTGCAATTGATCACCAGTTTTCTTGCAGATCGGAGCATCAAGGTCGTAGTAGACGGTGCATGCTCCGATTACAAGCCCATTAACGCTGGTGTTCCACAAGGCTGCGTGCTATCACCAACGCTGTTTCTTCTGCATATCAATGATATGTTGTAGTGTATATAGTATATAGTGTAGTGCTCTGAAATTGTTCGGACTAATTCCAGTCGCTCAATTTCACCATCGCACATCGCGACAAAACTCGCGATACCATCCATACCATCTAGATGTTTGGCGGTCCACTACTGTTCGATTTAGAAGAAGTTTTCCTCGCACAACTTCCTTGTGTAACCGATTACCACCAGCGATTTTTCCGGACCGATACGACTTGGGACCTTCAAAAAGAGCCTACTTACCGTTTTATAAGGCCGGCAACGCACCTACAATTCCCCTGTTGTTGCGGTTGTTCATGGGCGGCGATAGTCACTTACCATCAGGTGAGCCGCATGCTTTTTTACGTGGTAGAGCCATGCTGCAGCTGTATTATGGTTGTAGCACAAATGTGTAGGCTCGACCGGGATGGGACCACGCTCTCACAGAATACCAGAAGTTGGGCGGGTTTCTATACGCGGGGCCCCCTTTTGCGCGGGGCCCGTAGCAATTGCTACTTTTACACGTTGTTAATCCGGCACTGCTCGGGACCAACAATACAGCCACATACAACCAGGTATTCCGATCAGTTGGCCAGTTTGGGCTTATTTTAACAACGCGTCGAACCGAGCCAGCCAATGTTGTATAACAATGTACGAGCGAGTTAAGCATACTTTGCGAAAGCCTCATGCTTGTAATTATATATAGCAGAATCCGATAGAATACCACAGCGCATGTTTTAATTTTTGATGCCACAAACTTGTTTGTTGGTGTACAAAATGCTTATTATAATATTTAATTATTTCTACAATAGAAAAGAATAACTTTTATTCATTATAGATTACATTACAATAGTTATTGAAAGTCATTTATTCTTTTACCTCTGGTTCAAAAAAAAAGTTCTCCTGGAAGAATCAGCAAGCTGGACTCTTAAAAGCTACGTATATTTAACTTATTTTATTTTATTATTTAGAGGCCAATTCTGGCTTACAAATTTCAACAAAAGATATATATATATATAATGATAAATATATATATATATATTTAAATATCTTTGTTTATAAAGGAAAATATTTCTGCTGCATCGTTGTCAACTGTTAAAGCATAACGACTACATACAATTTTTATCAATATGGAATAAATCCAGGGAAGTAATGTGATAATATTTCATTTATAGAGTAAAGTGCTTTTACTTAGGACGTAAATGATTGTGTTTCAGGGAAAGATGCGGGGTACAGCACATTTCAAGTCAATATGAAGCTATGTAATATAAAGACTTTTGAGTGCTGTAGAGATCTGTTTAGATTTTTAATGAAAATCTCCGCTCCGCTACATTTACAGCCGGATTTCCTACAGTGTCAAAATTGTACCGACGGTAGGCTATTTAAAGGTAAAAGGGGATTAAATATACATATTAAACGATGCCATAGTAAAAGTATTTCGGCTTCACAGCTTACCGTAGAAATTCATTACTCTATTAGTAATTCCTCTAATGACACAAATTTTTCCCTCTTTTCGGAGCATATTTACAATTATCATCGTAATGTACTAGTGATTAAAAGAATTCCTAGATGTGCGAGGATGCAGCTTGCTAAAGCATTGTCATGCACTATTCAAAATTGTTCCACTAATAGTGAAAAGAGTTGGAAAAAATTATTTACTTTCGCGTATTCCCATTTTCATTTTGATAAAACAATAAATAAATAAATTACGTTTCAACTAAAAGAGACATCTTTTCAAAATCTAGATTACCTAATGAATACTCATTTATCTTGAACACGTCCTAAATTTGATTTAAAAAAAGTAGTCGAGTCGAAAGTAATGGATGGCGACTTAAAAAATGCATCCCGTATTTTATTCTCAGACGATATCCTGGCTCCTCGTAACGTCGAATCTCTTGAAAGCCTTCATCAGAAGCATCCTTCGGTCAATCCTTCTCAAGGTTTACCGCTGCCTCTCAAGACTTCTATGCAACCTTTAAAAATTTCTGTAAAAGACACTTTAGAAGCAATTATGTCATTTTCGAATGGCTCTGCTGGCGGCATTGACAAAATTACGCTTCAACATCTTAAAGATCTTCTGCCGGTGACGCCGGCAGCGTACTTCTTAATGACATTACAAAATTATGCTTTCTTGTAATGTTAATCCAAATTTCATTCCATTCTTATATGGGGCATGATTATGTGCCTTCAAAAAAAAGGATAACGGTATCCGTCCTATTGCCCTTGGTTCCACATTTCGACGCTTAACTTTAAAATTAGCTTGCAAGCACATAATCTCTAACCTTAAGACAAAATTTCAGCTTACTCAACTAGGCTTTGGCACTAGAGGTGGCTGTGAGGCGGCGGTACATTCAGTACGTACATTTTTAACAAAGGAAGCTTTTAGACCAAAGGAATGCTTTTAACTCTATCGATAGGGTAACCCTGCTGAAAGAAGTAGCTAAAAATACCCCCGAAATTATTCATTACGTTTGGCAATGTTACAGTCAAAATACTAACTTGTTTTACGAGAACCATGTTATCGATTCTGCTGTCGGTGTTCAGCAGGGTGACCCACTATGTCCAGCACTTTTCAGTTTTGGAATTAAACCCATTATTTCAAATTGGAAATCAAGCTGAATGTCTGGTACCTGGACGACGGTACACTGGGAGTTAGAGCAGATGGCGTCCTCAGTGATCTTACTCATATGATGTACTCATATGATCACTCGATGGTGAAAAGGTGGCAGGAATTAAGTTATGTAAAAGCGGGTTGCAAATAATTGTAGTGCGCGATAGGATAGAAATAAGTTCGTATTATAATCCCATACAAGCTTTATTCCCATATAAGTTTTTATAGAAGTAATGGTGACAAGCGAGCACACAGTCCATCAAATGGAAAGTGAATGCTGTGGTCCATAAATACCTACATCTATATTCAATTAAGAAACAAAACGCCGATATGTTGTCACCACTGGGGACAAAATGAAATGCTTCGCTACTAATACTGTAATCAAAAACTGAATTCGCTTCCCATCACAGTAACATGTTATTATTCCACGCCGATATTCTGCGAGAGGAGGTCTAGTCCAGTCAAGCCGACCTATTTGTACTGCACCCCGTAGTCCTACCACACCTGGCCAATGTGGCCATACCTTTTGTTAAGGATATTTTTTGTAACGTCTTATCTTTCATCAGTCCACGTGATAGCAATGACAATGTTTTTTTGGTTATTATTATCAGTTACAAAATAATCAGCCAGTGAATATTTTCTAAGGCCGAGTCCACATTATGTTATTGTTTTTTTTTGATCGTCTTGGTTTATCGTATTTCCGTCGCATGGCGCAGACGGGTATCATGATTGCTAGTTTGGAAGTAGTAATATAGTACAAAGTATAATACGCCATCACGTGATACGCCGTTGTGATACCGTATCAAATACGGCCTGTTCCGCACCGAGCATTGTATCTGATACATCTCGTATTGAATACACGTTTTGTGATCGGTAGTATGGACGTGTGTGGATATCGAATCACGATACGATTATGCAATACGATACCTTATTATGTCGAGCGTTATCTCTGGTCGGCTTTCCCGCGATCATCAAAGGAGATACTACACGCCGCTACACAGGCTTGAGGGTTTGGACGTAGAAAATATACGAGGTTTGGAGGAACATTCGTAGCGTCCTCATATAAAGAACGTTATGCCGATACGCTGACAAGATACGATATAGTTAAGTATGGATGCGTTTTGATATGTCGAAATAGGCACCCATAACTATGTACTCGATACGATACGACTGATTTTGATACGTCAAAATGATCAAATGTGGACCCGACCTAAGCCGTTTATAAGTAGTCTAGGCGGTGAGCACGAGTAAGTATCGCTCTCGCACGGTCAAGTATTTGATGGGCGACCGCTTTAGTAGCTCTTATTCATAAGCGCCTTAGCATTTTTGATGTAGTGGCATATTATATCTCCGTCTAGGCTACTAAAATATTTTGTGTATACGTTATAAAGTTCTTTGAAATTGAACTTCATAAAAACTTACAAAAAAAAAACTCAAATCTTTTTAATAATACCTATTTATTGACAAAAATACATACGCTTAGTTAACGTTTTACAATGCGCCTTTTAACCTTCTACGTTTGATATCCGATTCCTATGTTCAGAAACATTTCGTTCTCCGTTACGATCCGTTTCGTTATGATACGCGAATTAATATAAAACTCTTCGTTCGGCAACGTAAGACGCCAGCAGCGTCTAGGTGCGGGACGACTATACTACGATGGTTACTACTCCAAGCGTGACGATAAAGACAAACCTCTACAATAGGAGATCACATGTCTATCAGTGGAATTTTTACTTAAAGTGTATTCGAATTTCCTATTTAGACACAGTCAGGCACTTGTCCCACCGCCGACGGAGATCGATTAGCTATCGACTATTTTCTCGCTCAAGAAACAAATAATATAGATCCCGTGTGAATAAAAGGGATACATATATTGATAGTTGATCACTGGCTGTTCACACTGCTGACGAGAACTCTCTTTCTTGTTTGTCACAGCGACAAGAGGTAACAAAGATAAAACTTGCTCAGCAATGCTCGCTTGGCGGTCAGAACCTTACGCCGAGAGACCAACCAGCGGTCATTTTACTCTACATTGAGGATCTGAGTACACTCGCTTATAGCCCAGAGACAAAACTATCGTAACTACACACTCATTGCTAGCTGCTCGTCAATTCTTATCTAGTTTCTAGATCTACTCGCTTCTCGCTCATCGTTGGCGGTGGGACAAGTGCCTCAATGTCGCCATATAAACAAAAGAATTATATAACGATTTGCTAAAAACATAGTAAACCATTTTATCATTTAAGTAAAAAAAAATATATATGAAATAGTATTAAGTATTAAAAGTTATATTAAAAGGACTGTATTTTAAAAAAATCTCACTTTTTAATTTTGTTAATTTTAACCCCTTTTTTGGTTGAGAGTACGAGGTGGCAGAACTGTTTTTCTGCCTAGAGGTCCGTCAAGTCCATTCAACTACCCTTAACTATTAGTACCGCCAAGCGGAAGTGCGTACACTGCTACTGCTATCTTAAAGGATATAGAGAGCCAATATATTTGTAGACTGAGAGGCATTCCAATTTGGTCCTCAGAGATGACAACTGTAGTCTTCTTTCTCTTAAGTTGGTTGCAGGTGACCATGGGCTGCAGTAATCACTTTCCATCATGTGGACTGCAAGTTCGATCTGCGTAGATCGGACCAAAAATAAAAAAATCAAGTGAGTTTTACAGTAGTCGCATATGATGTGTTGTTACACGTCATATGCGACTGACTATCATATTTGACATCTCACCTTGGTAAAAAGCAACATTAAAATTATATCCCAAAAAAAATTATTTGTTTTTTTGTAATCAAAATTAAAAATATCAATTGAACAGCGACAGAAATTAACCTCAAAATTTAAAAAAGCTAAATACTGAAATATTTATTCGAATAGTTATTCATTATTATTCACTGCACTTTTTTCAGACACATATTGTAAACAGTAAGTACATTTACTCGTGATACTATAGTTTACACGTATAAATTAGTTTATATAACAGCACACTTTACTACTACCGCGCGCGCTCATTGGACAAACCAAATAGTGCGCGCTTCCCCGGCTCCCTGTTACACACTTTCGTCCATTTTCACGAAACCACTCCAATAGATTGGAAGAAAGGGAGAGGAAAGTTGTTACACATCCAAAATTATAATTAAAAGCAGAAGGTACTCCAGGTTTACTATGACATCGGGACTTCAAATATCTCAGTCCCCCCGTGGCCTTTGATGCTTTGCTACATCCATATGTACTCGTAGCAAAGCATTGAAAACGTGGGGAGTTAAAAAGCAAGTAAAATTAAACACGATGAAATCTGTAAAGGTAATTTTTAATTGTTAATCTTAATTGAGGGTCAACGTATATGTCTATGGGCCACAGTATCCACTTATCATCAGATGGACTGTGTGCTCGTTTGTCAATCTTGCTCTGTATAAAAAAAAATTCAATACATTGAGTTGGGTACCTTTTTAGTAACCATTTATCAAATTTATAATATGTTATTATTTTAAGCAAATTGCTAAAATGTGTAACTAAATAAGCTTATTATCTTTCTTTATTTCATTATAAAGTTTAAAAACCGTTTTAAAATAACATAGATTTTAATTGAAAAATATCTACTCTGTGCAATTTTTCATACTATTTCTATAAAAAAAAAATTTGACACGAAAGTCTACTTTGAATTTGCCGCTGTTTTTTGTTAATAACTGACAGCCATTACGCGGCCTCATCGCCGAGATTTATCTTTATAGCTTTACACATCAAGTTTGATATTCGCGTACAAATTCTGCTCGGAAATTAAATGTCACTTTGATGACATTAAATCGAGTTCCCCCGGTGAGATTCATCACATTAAAACATCAAACAGATTGCGAGTAATTCGTTGCGTGTGTAAAGTGAAGTGAAGACCATTTTAAACCTTTTAGCGAATCTATTCGTCATTGTTTAACTTAATAGAGGTTACGTGGTGGAGCCATGCTGCATGCTGCTATGCTATATTATGGTTTTAGCATGAATAGGTCGTCTCGACCGGAGAAGGATCACGCTCCTACAGAATACCAACGTAAAATTGTAACTTAATTTGTGTTTTTTATATTAAGTGTAGAGAACCGGTGACCCTTTTTACTAGAAACAAGGCATTTCAGTCCTCGGGGGTGACAATGCATCTGCATTTTGATTCTTAACCGTGGATAGATTTTTTTCCTGTGAGCCATAGCATTCACTAACCATCGGGTGTTATGTGTGCTTATATTACCCTTATTTTAACTTTCATAACAGGCTTTTAGTTTTTTAAAACAACTAGAAAGATTTTATGACTTTCCAATAGATGGCAGTATTAACATCTCGTCATGACCGATATAGGACTTTTACGGATTAAAGAAGTTTTTTTTTTTAATATAACGTGTAGAGGCCGCGTAAGAGAACCAACGACCACATATTTCGCAGGTGTCTTATGGCAAAATAGGGAAATGAAGCTGGAGATGCTAATAATTAAAGCGTGTTAGTAAAAAGTAAAAAGGTATTTGCCAGCGACAGAATAGTTAGTACAACACAAAGATTACAAAGATAATATTACAGTTTAATAACACTTCTTGAAATGTGGTGATTCTTAAAATAATAATAATGTCTTCCAGACTGAAATTCCGTAACGACGGCCAGTCTCAACGGAGACTATCCATGTGTACGGGGCAGAATTATAGTGCCGGAGTGTACGCACAAGCACAAGCGCACTTTCTAATCCCTCACTCACATAGTTTCATAGTTCGATGTGGCGGCCATCCGACATTATTTTGGATATCAAGCGCAGGACGCGCGTCGTTGGCTTTACGTGCTTTCCGAGGCACGGAGGTGAAACACCGTCAACTTCCTGACTCCGGGCTGCTACTGAGAATTTCTTGACAGAAAAAAGAAATAGAGTTTTTTTAGCCCAACCCAAAATTCAAACTCAGGACATCATGATCAGGAGTCGCGTTTACGACCAGTAGACTAACGAGGCAGTCAAAAAATTCAAAGTTGAAATTACAAACTTCGATGTTAATAAAAGCGAATCAAAAATATAAAAAGATGTTTGACAAAATATGTCCAAAAAAATAGAGACATTTCATTTTAGAACTTCCCCCTTTCTTGAGACAGTTAAAAGATTAGGAAGGCTAGTTAAATGACTAATAAACATAGTTTAGCTGGCTCTAACTTTTTGAATTTCTCTTCTGTAAAGAGCAAGAAATAAGTTGTTTTGTTCAGTGAAATTCTTTTAAATTTGCTCCACTTCCGTTTCATGCTGTTTAACAATAACGTTATAACGCTGAGTACGGCTCAGTAAAACAGAGTGGATAAACATTAAGCTTTGTTTGCTCTATACTTAACTTGTTACTTCTACACGATGTTTGTTGAAGACTAGGGTTGTCAGTGATTTATTTTGAACATAAAAAAGTATTTTTATAGAATTAGGACAAACGAGCACACAGTCCAGTCGATGCTAAGTGGATGCTGTGGCCCATAGGTATCTTAATCTGTAAACCGGTTAAGCATCAAAATGCACATGTGTTGTCACCCCTGAGGACTACCATGAAATGCCTTGTTTCTAGTAAAAAGGGTCTCCGGTTCTCTATACTTATCACCCGAATCACAGCATCTGTTATTTCACGCTGGTATTCTGTGAGAGCGTGGTCGGTCAAGTTTACTCATTGCTGTTGCAACTATAATATTACTGCAGCATGTCTCTACCACGTTTTATGTATTATATGTTTTAACGTGGTAGAGCCATGCTGCAGCTATATTACTAGTATAGTTGTAGCACGAATGGGTCGGCTCGACCGGGGAAGGACCACGCTCTCACAGAATACCAGCGTAAAATGGCAGCTTGACACTGCTGTGTTTCGTATGGTGAGTGTAGAGAACCGGTGACTCATTTTACTGAAAAGAGGCATTCCATCTTAGTTCTCACGGGTGACGACGCATCTGCATTTTGATTCTTTATTGAGGATAAATGTAGATGTGTATGGGTCACAGCAACCACTTACCATCAGGTGGACTGTGTGCTCGTTTGTCACACTATCCTATAAAAAAAAGTCTACCACGTTTTAAGGATTATGTATTATAAATTTTTAACCATAGAACATGATTTCGCTATGAGGTCGCACTCTATTTAGTGGGGTGGCCGCCCTACACTTCACTTACCGGTATGAGGCTGCCACTCGAGAACCTTTCTTCCCCATCGGTTGTCGGTTCTTCGAGCTATATGGTCGGCCCATTGCCACTTCAGCTTACTGATCCGAATACTAGACATTGAATTAAACTAATCCTTGCAGGTTTTATGGCGTATATTTTAACTTATGTTTTATATTATATACATATACAATGTTTGAGTAATTTGCAACGTCCAATTCAACCATGAGTACTTTACTATAGTTGTAAATTAATAAAATGAAGTATAATGGTTCGTAAAAGGATATTTCAGAGCATTTTGAAAATCTTCTAATGTTAGTTAGTTATATTGTCATAGGTATCTAGTAATAGATTTAATTTATTTACAACGGCAGGTAAGTACAGTGAAAAAGTTGTGTAACTTTGGTACTAGGATCGACAATATATTTTCTAAAGTTTATACAAAAGATTACATAATTTTTGTTAATAAAAATAATAATTATTTCTTCTAGAATAATATCCTTCAGACCGAATTTCGGTCATGGCGGCCAGTCTCAACGTAGACTAGCCATCTGCGCAGGACACGACAGTTAACGAGTGTGTGCGCAAACACAGGTGCACTCTCCATTCCCTTACTGTCATTATCCAATGGGACAAAAATCCGACACGATCGATGAGCAATCAGGCGTAGAACCTACCACTTTACGTGATTTTCGAGGCTCGGAGTGAACAACGTAAACTTCCTAACTCCGAGTTGCTACTGAGAATTTCATGACAGAAAAACTCTGGACCTCATGTTTAGCAGCTGTGTTTACAACCACTGGATAAAAGAGGCAGCCTGATTTTTGTTTTATTCAATGCATAAATAGATTTTTAAGACTATCGCTGAGTGTATCATGCTGCTGAGTTTTCTACCAAACATGAATACAGTAATATAATTCAACAAGGTTATCACAATAAAGAAACCGTTGTGTTTTTGCCCTACGACAAGCCCACTGCAAGTAATCTCATATAAGTTAAACAAGGGGACGAAGAGAAACGCCCAAAAAATGTTATTTGTTTTCCTCCGAACGTTAGTTTCAGAGTGTAGCTTCTCGAGTCTCCGATAGACAGGCGGGAATGTTGTGTGAAATGTGTCGGAAAACTAGTGCCTGCTTTCACTTTAATAACAAGTAAAATCTATTTATATAAATAAAATTGAAGTGTTTGTCTGTAATATCGAAATAACTGACTTCAATAGTCATTTTGTATATCTGTCTATCTGTCTGTCTGTTTGTCTATCCGTCTGTCCGGGCTAATCTATGGAATGGCAGGATCGATTGTAATGAAACTTGACGATCAGATAGCGAGCAATACCAGGAGCGATCTAGGCTATATTTTATACGGAAAACTGTTTTTGAGAAATCGAAAAGTTTTAAAATAAATGGTTTTTGATGATTATCTTAAATCGAATAACGCTACATTAAAAGATCCTACCCAGGCACAGCCACGGCACGGCGGGCCGCTAGTAATAAATGTAAGTGGTAGTAGGCATACGCTTTTATTGCCATCGTATATCTTGAAGGATTCTTTGATCATCTGGTCGTGTACGATTCTGCATATTATACTGGCCGCGTAATTGGCAAATGACATTAAACGTGGTATAGCCATGCTGCAGCTATATGTGGCTACAGCACGAATAGATCGACTCGACTTGGGTAGGATCACACTCTCACAGAATACCAGCGTGTTCAAGCAATCTAGCTATTAATCATATCTTTATTTGCGAAGTGAAAATAAAGTTTCTACTTGGCACAATGCTGTCAACGTGGTCAATACGGGAAATACGAAAGAAAAAAAAACTCGTGACATGTTTCACGCACAGTGACCTCACAAATATGTGATAGACATACTGTTTCATCATATCTTTATCATCACTTATCTGCGTGCAACGTTAATATGTTAAAGATATTACTAGTAGTAGTAGAGTTATTCCTCACAAATACTCCCAGTGTTAGATGACCTTAACACGGATTAGGGGAGTTTACTGTGATTGAATCAGATCCACCTTCACCATCTTATCTTTTATTAAAGACAATAATATACAATATATATGTAAGCACTTATATAAAATACTGGCTAGATCGAAAGTAAAGGTTTTACTCTAGTGAATCGTCGTTTCTTTTGGTAACGTGGCAACCGTTGTTGTTTATAGGATTTTAGAAAACATAATCGGAGGAGCGTACCATATATTTGCGACGAATTGCTAACGATCTGCTTATATTTTCTTGTATTTTATCTTGTAACGCACGCATATTTGCGCCATCCTTCATGAGTGCATTTGAGGATGATCCTCTTGTATGTAATGTACACAAAATTGTCTTGTTCACACTGCCTTACATACAGGGATTGCCACAATAAAATAATCTAAGACATAATTTAAATTTACAAATGAATAATTTAATATGTAATAATAATTTAAAATTGACATATAATAATAATTGTAATATATAAAAAATCGTTTATTTCGACCACAAGGATCATAGATGTTAGTAATAATACAAATCTTAAAACTGATGTTAGTAAACTTAAAACTATTTACCTAATTCTAAAACTATATCTAAGACAGGCCCGATTAGTCAGCACGTGCACCATATGACAATGGTTCAGGTACTGACAATCAAACCTGTCAGAAAATGCTCTCAGGATGCCATTGGAACTGGCCCGCACCCGGCGCACCAGGGATACGCATCGTTTATTTATTTATTTATTTATATAATTTGCATGCCACAAGAAATACATCATACATCAAGTGACGCCCCGTAGGGGCATAGCAATTTATAAGAGGGTAGTTTTTTTTTTATAATACTAAATATTAACTACTGCATACTAAATACCAACTAACTTATTTCTTATCATTTACTAGTCTAACATATTTTTTTTATAATTATTATACATACATTTACTGTTTATTCGCATCTATAAAAAATTCACTTAAATTATAATAACTTTTATCAGTTAAGAATGACTTTAATTTTTTTATAAAAGACTTAGTGTTGTCTATATTTTTGAGGTTATTTGGAACATTATTATATATTTTAATTACCATCGTATGGGGACCTGTTGTAAATAATTTCAATTTTGAGAATTGAATATTCAATTTATTTTGAGTTCGATTATTTCTTTTGTCAGTGTTTACAGGATCATATCTTTACGCATGGTAGTGTAGAAAAAATCCACACGCGCATCCGCGAACATACCCGACGCACTACAGTAACGAGGCAGACCCAACAGCATCCTGAATGCATTATTGTATTGAACACGCAGGGCATTGTACTGTTTCTGCGTGTAGTCCACCCACAGACTGCTCGTATAAAAGGAAGTGCAGTAAGCTCTAAAGAACGTTAATTTTACAGGGCCAGAACAACGAGCGAATCTGCGAGCGATCATGTTCGCTCCAACAGACAATGCCCTGCGCTCCCTCTCTATATCAGCACCATCTTTCAGGTCAAAGGATACCATATGACCCAGGTTATTAAAACTGAGACACCCTCCTTAACGGGGTACCGTATAACTTAATAGGTGGTACATATGAAGGCAAGGCTTTCCCCTTAGCCTGAAAGACCATGCATTCGCTTTTCTTAACGTTATAATTCAATCCGTGACTGCGGGCGTAGCTTTCATATGCTCAACAGTTTGCCAAGCCACAAACAGAAGCACTCAGCAACACCATGTCGTCTGCGTAACTGATGTTGTTGAGGCATACTCGTCAATATGACAACCGACATGAGTGGTGCTAGAAACTCTATCAGTGCATCCACATAAAGGTTGAAGAGCTTAGGGGATGTTAAGCCCCTGTCGTACCCCGCACTCCAACCTATATGGCTGCGAATAGGTTTCGGACCATCGCACGACATTGACCTGGTCTCGATACCAAAATTTGAAGATCCTAGTAACTTCTTCGGGCAGTCCGATATCTTTCCATTTCTGCCATAGGATATCATAATTTACCAGATCGAACGCCTTGCTAAGGTCCAGAAAACAGGCATTAATAGGCGTTCGTCTAACCGAATAGTACTTCACAGTTTGCTTTAAACATAATATGGCCGACTCTGTTGACAAACCTGGCCTGAAGCCAAACTGATTGTCGTGTAGGCATATATGTTTATCAAGCTGAGCGTTAAGCAACCTGTCAAGCACTTTCGGTACAACCGTGGCAAGTGAGATAGGCCTATAGTTGGACTTATCAGATATGTCCCCAGTTTTGTTCTTTACAATTGGCACCACCACAGTTCTCATCAGAGCTGCGGGCAAGTTATAAAACATGGCAAGCACTCTGGGTAAATGAGCACCCGCATGCCTTAGGTGTTCAATACTTAGTTCGTCATGGCCGACGCGACATAGAAGCTATAGCCTTATTGACATCCTTCGCTGTAAATCTGATTCCAATCTCCTGACCACACGTTTTACGTCTTTTAGATGCTCCCGGTGGAACAGGCAAAACATTCCTCATAAATTTGATATTAGCAAAGTTGGAAGTACTCGCGGAATTGCTTTGGCTGTGGCTTCTTCTGGGATCACAGATACACTAATTGAGGTTGGACGAACTGCTCATGCTACCTTCAAGTTACCACTCAATTTAACAACAGCTGATACACCCATTTGTAGTATATCGAAACAATGTAATTTTGCTGAAGTATTAAAACATACAAAAATAATAGTGTGGGATGAAATAACCATGGCTCATAAGGGTGGCGTAGAGGCTTTAAACAGAACTCTACAAGATATAAGAGGAAATAAGAAGTTAATGGGTGGTGTAACGGTTTTGCTGGCTGCAGATTTTAGACAGACTCTAACCAGTAGTGCCAAAAGGAACTAGAGCAGATGAAGTTAAAGCGTGTCTTAAGAGATCCACTTTATGGCCTCTAATTAAAATCTTCAACCTCTCGAAAATATGCGGGTACACTTAGGAGACAAAGAGTCTGCTGGTGGATTTGCGAACCTCCTACTTGAAATCGGCAACGGTGATTACCTGATAAATGACGGAATAATAATCATCCCTGATAATTTGAGCACAGTTGTATGTACGTTACAGGAGTTAATATCCAAAATTTACCCAGATATTGCCATATCCACGATAAGCCAATGGAATGGTTGTGTGAACGTGCCACACTAACCCCGAAAACGACCAAGCAGCGACTAACGATATACTGTTAACGTCTTTTGAGGGAAGAAATGATGTACACGTCAATAGACTCTGTGTTCAACACAGATGACAGATGAAAATTTGCGGATATAGACTTGAGAGAAAATTGTTTTTCACACGGGCAATTTTATGGCTTGCTCATGCGAAAGCTCACCAGTCTGATAATTTTGGTACACAGTAATAGATTAGCAAAAAATGTGGTGTTAAAGAAGTTTTAGTTTACTAGCTTTTGCCCGCGACATCCAGTTATAATTGTGGCTTGTACCAGCAGACTCTTTTTCACACATCGGCGCGATATAACTGAATTCCACACGACGAAGTCGCAGGCAAAGCTAGTTATTATATAAAGTACGTAAGGATATTGTGAGTCTCTGTTGAGCGAACGTAGAAATGGCTTGCGTCGAGCTGAGCACCTCATTGTTGTAAGTGTTTACAGACCCTCATGTTACTTATTACTATTTTGAAAAGATTGTGGAAGAAGTTTTGCTCAAACTTAGTAAGCAGAACAAGTCTGTTGTAATATGTGAGACTTTAACATCAATCTCCTTGAAACTTCTTCATTAGTATTAAGTTTAGCTCATTGTTTAAATCATAATCTTGTTAATTTATTCTTAGAACCAACACGTATTGCTGGGTCTAGTGCGACCTGTAAAGTTAACATTTTTAGAGATGTTAAGCCTTGCATAAATCAATCATTCAAAATTTAAGTTTGGATCACTGTGACAGTTGGTCTCATTGCCTTACATACACAAAAACAGAAAGAAAATTGTGTTTGTTCCAATAAATGAACATCGCTTGAGAGGTTTCAAGTAATATAAAAAAAGACTTCCATCGCTTTCATTTAAAAATAGTGCTGATTATTTTTATGGTCCGTTATTTAAAATTATAAGTTGTGAATTTCGTAGAATATTTAAAGAGCATACTGCAGTCACTAATAAAGATTTAATTATGTCGAGAAGGGATTTTACTCTAAAACTAAAGCTAACGATGCACAATCTAACCAAGAATTTGTTTAAAAGATGCTATTCGCAATTTTATGTATACACAAATCAGCAATCATTCCGTGGCGTTTAAGATTGCATGTTAAATTTGTACAACCTGTTAACTTATTCGAAAAGATTTTTATATAAAATTGAAGTGGCAAACATACTTACGAATTAAAACGTACGACGCATATAGGGTTAATATAAAATCAAATGTTAGTCCTCCAATATTGGTAAAGTTTTGCACCACTTTTCGTAAAGAAGAATTTATTAAGAAAGTAAAGAAATTTAATAAAGAACATCCCGGAAAACTTAACACTCAGTTGTTGCATCTCGGATATCCAACAGCTCAGATATATGTATCTGAAAGTCTTACAGCAAAACAAGTTTTCACATGCTAGAGACTATGCTAAAACAAACGGTCATGACTATTGCTGGCATTCTTATGGGAAAATTTTTCTTCGTAAAAAAGAGGGTGCACCCCATATTCTCATTAAAAACTACAAACATTGGAAGAGCTTCGGAACAGCTCATGAATTAAGAAGAATATTCCTATGTCGTCTTTATCACTATATACTGCAGGTTAAATTTTTAGCATATATACTATCATAATATTAGCATTTAATGTACCACTAACTGAATTTTGTGTCTTACACGCATATCATATTAAGTTAGTTGCACCCACTACATCTTCGATCTACAATACACATAATTTTATACACTTCAAAAAATACATTTTATAACGCTGTTAGGCCACTATTACCTATCGCTGAACAAAGAACTAGTTTAATTTCTTCTGATATTTCTCTTGTGTTATTTTATATTAGAGCTTGTGGTTCGTATAACATTATTCTTAAATAATAGGTTTTAAAGTTTGCTCTTGTTGTAACAAATCATAGTAAAATAAATACAAAAATCTTACTCGAATTGGATAATTATCATGTGTCAAAGTGTATCAATTTTTGCGCGTCTTGCTCACTAACTTTAAGACAGTTCTGGCAAGAAGCTTATAATTATTATGTGTCAGAATATTCGTAGCATCGGACATAACCTACCACAAGTTGAAATACTCTTGGCTTGTTTGAAGCTTGATGTTAATATTATTGTTTTAACAGAGTGTTGGCTAGGAGGAATTAATAATTTACCGACACTAAATGATTATACCGCATATGGTACTAAAAATAATACGTCACAAAATGAAGGTGTTGTGGTTTATATAAAAAATGATATTATGGCAACTGTAGTTGAACCCCCCGCTTTTGAAGGCAACTGTCAGATTATTAAGATCGGAAACGAAACAGCAATTATTGCTATCTATCGTCCACCTTCATATCATTCATATGAAAACTTTTTGCAGGCTATTAATGACATATTAGAACCGTTGAATAAATTAAATAATATTATAGTTACGGGTGACATGAACATAAATATCAGCACTACCAATTCGAACCCAAATGTGACGAATATCTCGATCTTATGGTTTATCATGGGTTACTGTCAACACATTCACTGCTCACGAGATTAAACTCATGCCTGGATCACGTATTTTTAAAATATACATTTATTTACATAATATAATATATAATAAAAATAAAAATAAAACTAGTAATTTTTTAATTTTAATTTAATTATCAAACAGTCCTACTCCACGCGGTATCGTACCAAGAACGCTGGCTGCATTTCCCCGCTGTCTATAATTAGCTATACTTGGCTATACTTAGCCTTTGAGCGAGAAAAGAGCCAGCCCTCTTATCACCAGCAGCAACGAACAGCCGTGGATGGAGTTCCTATAAGAACTTCACCGCATGTGGACCCCACGGACCGATAGTCTCTACAAAATGGCACAAATATGTAGGCATCTCAGAGACTCATATTTGCGCCACTTACTCAGTTCAGCTGCCTCTGATGCCGCCCTGGCTCTAAACGAGGTACCCTGAGATGAGGAGCCAGTGTCTACGCAAGTAGCATCCCACACTAGGGCTTTACCTTCTCCCAAGGGACCAATATCACCGTCGGGTCTCCTGCCATCGTCTCTAAATATTCCACAAGACTCTAAAACCGAGGAACATTTATAGAGACAAGAGCCTTCGGATGACATCGTTCAAAGAACCGTGCCGTGAAAACCTACCAGCACTTTTCTTACAAGAAAGTCCGTGGAGCCCAAACTTGTCGACGCTACTACCACATGGCCACTGATGGGTTTTTTTAAATCTCGTTTAAAGGCAATAACTTTAATAGTTTCTTCTACTGTAACGGATCACTATACAGTTCTAATTTGTCTCGAAAACCATAAAACGCCTCTAAGCATATCAAAACTTTACAAATTTATTGAATATGAAAAAGTTGCATCCGAATTGAATTTGGAAATTCTCAACACTATATTAAATTGTACTGACGTCAATATCGCTACAAATATGCTATTAATGGAGCTACAAAGAGCTGTAGACCTACATACCACAATGAAGACAGTCCCCTCTCGCAAGAGAATAAAGTTTCCCTGGCTTACTCAAGGGCTACTAAGGTGCATTATACATAGAGGCAAACTACATCGTGATGTCATGAATCATCCTGATAACATAAATCTAATGATTATTTATAAATGCTATAGAAATTTCTGTAACGAATTATTAAAAAAAGTTAGGGCAGATTTTGATTACAATGAATTATATAAAGCCGGGAATGATAATAAAATAAAGTGGAAAATCGTTAAAAATATTGCTAAACTATTTGACTAAGAAAGACCACAAGTTCAAGGTAACAACTAGAATTTCGTCTAAATAGTTACATTAAAAACTTTCTCCTTTACTATTTCTACTCTTAGGGGTGTAATTTTGTACAAAAGAATAATAAAAGTCAGTTTTAAATTGGCAAAGACATCGCGTAACATTCACAATAAAATACAGTCGAATAAGGTATCTCTCCCTTTCTTGAAGTTGGTGAAAACATAAAAAAGGGTTTTCAAGGTATTGCGTTTAAATTATTTGCCTAATTTAATACTAATGTAAATGCTAAAATTTTACCCTTTAATAATACGTGAGGGGCAGTGAATGTTCAGCGTAATTCATAAATAAAACAATTTATTAGTAAACTAATATATTTAATGCTTTTCAAAGTATTCTTTATTACATTCTTAATTCTTGTTCAAACCATTTTTGGTTACATAAGGACCAATGGTCTGAGGGCACGTTATTTACGTGCTTGTTGAAAGTTACCACGGCCGTTTCTGGCTTCGTAAATGTCAAACTTCTCATCAAATCTTTTCTTATTGGGAAATTGCATGGTGCCAGGTCTAGAATAGGTGCGAGATAGGTCACGGGCTACTTTTTCAAGTGTCGACCGCCGCCCATGAACAACTGCAACACCAGAGGAATTGCAGGTGCGTTGCCGACCTTTATGTTGTCGGTGGGGACGATCCTCAACATGTTCGATTACTGCAGACTTCCCGAAGTGATAACGTTTCACATCAGCTATATGATATGGCCATGCAAAGCACCCAAATATAGAGAATTATATTTAAGTTTAATAAGTAAAATTAAACGCGATAAAATCCTTAAAATAAGTCTCATTCAAAATTGTGTATTATTGTTTTACAAAATCAATCGCCTGAGCTACGGTTTTTGTTTTGCATTCACCCACAACTTTGACGGCTTGCAGTGGATGAGCGTAAAGGGCTCGGCTCATCCATTAATAACATATTGTTGGGGATACAAGGGGATTAGAATAAATGACCATAAAAACCACAAAGGGCAGGCGGAAATTTGTCACGCTGGAAATCCAGTGAAAGGAAATACGGGGAAAATGAGATCGCTAATCAGCTTGTCGAGCTACGACAAAGTTTTTCGCTAGTAAGAGTCATTATTATTTCATTGGAGTGTCAAACAATTTGGCAGTTCAGCTGATGGTAAATGATCACTGCAGCACGTGGACACCCTTTTTTCTATAGGAGAGGGGGCAAACGAGCATGCGGCTCACCTGATGGTAAGTGACTACCGCCGCCCATGAACAACTGCAACACCAGGGAATTGCAGATGTTGCGGCCTTTAAGAAGGAGTAGGCTCTTTTCTGAAGATCCTAAGTCGTATCGGTCCGGAAAAATCACTGGTGGTAATCGATTCCACAAGGAAGTTGTGCGAGGAAGAAAACTTCTTCTAAATCGCACAGTGGTGGACCGCCAATCATCTAGATGGTATGGATGGTATTTCGAGTTCGCGATGTGCGATGGTGAAATTGAGCGGCTGGAATTAATCCGAACAATTCCTCAGAGCACTCCCCGTGATAGATGCGATAAAATACGCAAAGAGATGCAACATCTCTACGCAGTGCCAGTGAGTCCAGCCGATCGGAAAGAACTCGGTCGTCGACAATTCGAGCCGCTCTGCGCTGGATGCGGTCAAGTGGAAGGAGCTGGCACTGGTGAGCCCCTGCCCAGAGATGGGAACAGTATTCCATGTGGTGCCAAACCTGCGCCAAAACCTGTAAAAAATCCTAACAAAGACATGTTGGCAGTTCTCTTGTTGCCCACGTACGAGCATCAAATGAAAGCTTATTGAATTGAACATGAAATTCAACAACATAATGTGTAATAAGATTAAATTAAAAACAAATATAAATGTCATATAAATAACTCTCCCTAAATTAAATTAATAAAAAAAGACTACTCTGAAAAATCTGAAAAATAATCAAATTTGACAAAATTATCAATTTAGTAAAACTAATTATATTTTTTTACTAATTTAATTTTGTTTTTTTTTTGGTTGCTTTAATTATGAAGGTTACCAAAATTTAAAACGAACTCACGCTGCGTATTAATTATTACTTTTCCTAACACTTTTCCTAACCCTTCAAAAGTGTGCGCACTGCTAGCTGATGACAGAATTTATAATAATGACTTTTTGTCCTAATTTCGGTCACTGTGAATCGAAAACTTGCCATTCGCGCAGGATTATGCACACTCTGTTCGCTCATTCTTTAGCCCGATGGGACGGCTATACGAAATGATCAGTGGAGCTTGACCAAGCCTTTATGTGCTTTTCGTGGCACGTTGGTGAAACACCGCCAACTTCCTAACTCTAGGCTGCTGCTGAGAATATTTGACAGTAAAACACAATAACTGGTTATGGCCTGTCTCGGAATTCAAACCTGCGACCACATATTCTGATATTCTGCAGTCGCGCTTACGACTAATAGAGCAACGAAGCAGTCAAAGATAGAAGAGGTAAGAATGTGTTATAGGCACGAACGTAAATCAAGGCATGCAAGAACCCTTCATACTCTCAATTGTTATCTCGAAAATTTCTCTCCTGCCTGTCCTAGATCAGTACCTATCTTATCGTACCTAACAAGTGTTATAAATGCCAAAATGGCATTTTTTAAATATTTTCTGTCTTTCTGTCTGTATTGTGATATATCACATCACAACTTCACAGCTGAACATAGGTCTCTCCCATAGATTGTTAAACTGAATTTTAACCACGGAAACATAAGTTATTGCAAGAAAGTGAACATGAAGACTTTTCTGTTTCCACAGGAATAAAGTAGCTGGCAGAAACTAGTATAATACAAACGTAAAATGAATCCGTTAAAACTTTTACAAAAGAAATTACACTTTTTTTCCTACAAAGGAATAGATAGTCGGAAAACTATTTTATTTTGCGCCAAGTCTTAGTAAGGAAAACGATTTCGTTCTGCAGTCAACTTGAAAGATAAAAGGATAAGCCTTGTTGCGTAGGGATAATGCTCATTTTCCGTTGCAATTGGTAGGACTTACTAGCAAACTTTATAGAAATAGTTTAGTATGTCGAGAGTTTACTTTTTGGATATGAACACTTATAGAAGTTATGGAATGGACTTAAGCAAAGAAATATATTTTCTTTGCCTTCTTTCTAGTCTAGTCTACAGCTGGACATGGACTTTTCCTGTTGTAAAGTCTATCGTGCTAATAATCGTCACGCTTAGGAGCCGGGTTGTCGATCCCCGACGCACCTTTGGCGCTGCTCCCCAACGTCAGTGTAGATATTTTAGAACTTTATTGTATTAACCTTATTTGGAATATAAGCTCTGGCGTAAATTAGTGATTACACGGATTTTTTACGCCACATTATAATGGGTACACCATTACCTAGCGCAAGGCCAAGGCAATACAAATTGTGATCACGGAATATCAAATGCTGTACATTTTGTGACATTGTGACAGGATATAAAATATGGATATATTGTTACATTCCGGAAAGAAAGTAACAGGCTTCTTTATGGGTGTTCGAAGGCAACAGCAAACCAACAAAATTGAGACAGGCAAGAAGCGTGGGCAAAAAAAATTTGTAATTTTTTCTCCCAGACGGGTCCTGTCCACAACGTCCACTTACCATCAGGTGGACTCGTTTGTAAATCTTATCCTATAAAAAAATCTGAGCCTTAATAAGAATCAGTTCTGGATGATTTGAGAAATTGTTTTAGGCGCTAACAAATAAATTCAAAATAGTTTGGAAAATCTAAAAGTGCACGCCTTATGAGCGTTTCATTTAATTTTAATGAAAAAATTAATTTTATTCCTAACTTTTAAAGTATATTATTTAACTGTGTTAAATTAAGCTC
Source organism: Parnassius orleans (assembly GCA_029286625.1). Taxonomy (NCBI): domain Eukaryota; kingdom Metazoa; phylum Arthropoda; class Insecta; order Lepidoptera; family Papilionidae; genus Parnassius; species Parnassius orleans. Next base: position 260,562 of record JAGSMP010000339.1, on the reverse strand, counting down.
TCTATTACTTTAACAGGTAGTGTCAGCTACAGTTAAAAAAATAATGTTAACCAAAATAAATCGATTACACAAAGTATAAAATCGATATAGGCTGTATGGTACATTTGTCCTTTGTCTATCAAGGGCTAAAAAAATATGAACGCGCCTTTAAATTTTTAATAGCAATAAAATACTTTTTACGTGGTATAGCCATGCTGCAGCTATATTGTGGTTGCAGCACGAATGGGTTGGCTCGTCCGGGGTGGGACCGCGCTCTCACAGTATACCAGCGTGAAATGGCAGCTTGATGCTGCTGTGTTTCATATGGCTATGTAGAGGACTGGAGACCCTTTTTACTGGAAACGAGGCATACCATCTCTGTCCTCAGGGGTGACAACGCATCTGCTTTTTGATTCTTAATTGAGGATGGGTGTAGATGTCTATAGGCCACAGCATCCGCTTGCCATCGGGTGGACTGTGTGCTCGTTTGTCACCTTTGTTCTGTAAAAAAATAATTATAAAAGTTAAAAATCATTTTATTAACAAACTACGCGTACTGGGCTATTGATATGAAATAGGGAACCAGTTGGTGCAATTCCGAAGCAAATAAAAAAAAACCGGTCTCGATACGTCAAATTTTTGGAAATTATCGTGACCACATACAAAATCAACATCCGGACGTCCACGTAAAATTTTTTTTCAAACCTTTTTTTTTCTTCAAAGTAGCAATATAAAATGCTTTTTAGAATATATAAAATGGATTAATTAGAGTGTTTTCTTGATATACTACTACTCATATTATCGTATAAGTGCAATATGGTTATGAAAGAGGCATTTTAAGAACTCAAAATTGCTTGACCTTGACGTGCCGAGAGTAAAGCACTACCTAATAACGCTTAGCGCTATGAGACGTGCAATAATGCAGCGCTTGCAAGATTTTACGTCATCGACGCATTTATCAGGCGGATTAGCAATTGAACTGCTGTAAACCTATTGTCTTTTAGCTAAGCCAGAGCGTTTTTCTAGCTGAAGCTTAGCACTGGCTTATTGTATGTAAAATGCCATTAATTATTTTCTCTCTATTAAGTAATAGTCCTGCAATTTTATGGGTATGATGGCGCTGATGTTTTTATTTAATACTAGTAGGTACCCGGCGCGATTATGCCGCAGAAGAAATAATTGTGGGAATATCGTTTTAAGAGTTATGTTGTTACGATATAATATAAGTTGTGTTGATTGTTGATATGTTGTTATATTGTTACTGGATGCGTGAAGCCGAGGGCTAAGTAGTGCACCTTGGGAGAGGCCTAGAGAGATGATGATGATATTGTTGCGATACGTGCGCCACCTAGTGTAAGTTAATTTTACTATGCCTATAACCTTAAGTGCAAGCAATAAGTTGACAAAGTTTTACCGCAATCTGATGAATGGTATGGCTGCGCATAAAATACGAACAAACAAACATTAATTTTTATATATTAAGAAGATTAGATTATATTAATCGTCTTGTCAAATTTGACATGACATTTTTTACCTTCTGAGTTATATTTCTCATATTGATTCGGAAGCTCATAGCTCCCCTTGATAACATTGTTTATTTATACAAACACCTTATTGCAAAAAACCCAGACTTCACCTTAATATGTGTACATAAAATTTAATGATCCCCACACCATCAGAAATATTTTAAGCAACTTTTGTTAGCACTAAAATGGAAATTGCTCGTAAAATAAACAATAAACTACGTCAATGTGCGCCAAATAATATTTGGCGATGTACCAAGCATTTTATGTGATCGTGTGTAGGTATAATTATAGGTATATTTGGCGATAAAACTACTCACAGTCGGTGTTAAGGGTTTTACATTAATTTGTATTAATATAATTGCTATATTATTTTAATCTTATGTAAATAAAAAAAATATATAATATATATCCTGATTTATCTATACTTCGTTAACCTTAATTTATTACTTTTAGTTTTTTGGTCGCACTACATCCGATATGTTTATCTCTGCTTAGCCTGGAAGAGAATGTCTTAAGGCATTAGGTCCTCCATATGTAATATTTTTGTGTATAAAAGTTTAAATAAATAAATATTCAGCAATAAAACTACACACAGAGTTGGGGTTAAGGGTTTTAAATTAATTAGTATAATTCTTATCACAATAACAGTACATCATTCGTCGACTAGTTAACTTAAGTTTTCCCACTGATTGTCACGAATCACGATCCTGAGCCACCAACACACCTCCTCCTGCATCAGATAGACAATTCATCTGTGGGTTGTGCAGCCTCAAATATTGGTAAATTACTAATATAAAATCATTAATAAAACGTTTCTAATTATCGGCCTATCTCAATACTCTCATCTACATCTAAAATATTAGAAAAATTAATTAACAATAGATTAATGAATTATTTACAAAGTAAATCCATATTATCGAATATGCAATATGGTTTCAGACCAAAACTGTCCACTGCTGATGCTGTGCAGGTAATGACTGATTAAGTCTCTCAAGAATTAGATAAAGGCAACTAATCAATTGGCATTTTACTTGACCTAGCAAAAGCTTTTGGTACAGTTTCTATTCCCATCCTATTAAATAAGCTAGAGCATAGGTATTCGAGGTAAATAGCTTCAACTTTTATGAACTATTTAGAAAATCGATGTCAATGTATGTATAAAAATCGAAAAGGTTATTAGATCTGAACAAAAAATACTAATTTTGGCGTGCCTCAAGGTGTATTAGGGCCAACCCTATTTTGATATATATAAATGACCTTTGCAATCTTGAACTTAACTCAGTTAAATAATATCTTACGAAGATGATATCAGTCCTTTCAACAAATACAGTAGATAAGGTTTATTTATGTGCACACTAATGTTTTGACAGGGTTAATAAATGGCTACAACAAAACATATTAACACTGAATACGTACAAAACCAATATATTCATTTTCAACACAGCATATAACCATTCCAGAAATTTATGCATAAATGTTGCTCAGTCGCAGAGTCTAATTGTAACTGCCCGGTTATTTTTAATACAAAACTATTAAATATCTTAGAATGATTATAGATTTTACTTACGTTTAAAACCACATAGACCACCTCTGCAATAGAGTTCGTAAACTAATGTTTGTTTTAAAAAGATTCGTTCTTCTGCAGATATTAAGTTAGTAAAGCAAGTATATTTCGCATTATGTCAATCAATCTCACCTATTGTATAACTTTATGGAAAAGAGCAGCTAAAACTACACTGCTATCTCTGCAACGCGCACAAAGAGCTGTATTAAAGTCGCAACATTTTGCCTATCCTATTTCCGTCCCATCTCCTATATAAATCCTATAATGTCCTATCAGTGCGCCAGTTATTCCTTATAAGTACGTTACTAAAACCGCACTTAAAATTGCCCTAGAAGAGAGGTCACTGATAAAAGACGCAAAGATCAAGTAAGTAAAACTACCATTTGAATAAGGCATCCTTTCAAGCAAAGATTTTTTATATTCCTTGGCCTTTTTCTGTTTAATCAAGAAAATGCAATTTTGTATATGTATCCATTAAAATGGCAGATTGTAAAATGTAATTCGGACATGGTTAGAAAATTTGTCATACGATGATACGGAAGAGTTGCTGATTGTTTTAGTTAATTAATATCACCCTGACATTATGTTCCCAAATGACTTACAGAATTTCTAGATATAAATATTAATATTATTTAGTAAATTTTAATTTGCGGATGCAGATAAGTCTTATTACGACGGATGATATTTTTGCCGCCGGTAAATTTAAAGCATTTCTTTTCACACGAACATTTCGCTTTCTTAGTTACAGCGTTTTGAGGTCAGCGATTTGAAGACGTTTCTGCTGTGAGTATCTCATAATTTTAGAAACTTTGGACAAAAAGTTTTTATTGGAATAAATAAAAAAAATGGTCCAATTTACGCTGATATTCTGTGAGAGCGTGGTTGGACCCTCGTCGGTTGAATGCTCCTCATGCAATGCATGTCCCTGTTTATATCATTCCTTCTAATTACTTTTTCCTTTGTAGAAAAACTGCGGTTAAAAAAATAAAAATGCGTTTGCCAACCCGCTTGCCAAGCGTCGTAACTATGGCAAATATCCCCTTTGAGGCAATCTATGATGGAGGCCTAAGTTCAGCATTGGACTTTAACCCTTTTCCTATCCCTTGACCCACATATGGGTCATTGCTTTTGTCCTACTATTGTGTCTGCAAATCGAATAGTTAAAGTGGTAATAGGCTGCAACGGTAGCGGTTGTAGGGAATATGTTTAATAATTGCTGCTATTGGAAGGTGGATTGACGATCTCAGTAACAGACGTTTCAGATCTCTGATGCTGTTCGCAGTCACTGGTCATAGTATTTTATGTCTGGCGTAAGCGAAATCGCTGAACTATTGAAAACGGATCTTTCTACCAATTTTTACAAAATTAAAGCAGTTGTTGTAGCTCATGGATATATGCAACTAACTTCAACAAAAAGCTACAGATGGGGTGTCACCTCTGAGGACTAAGATGGAATACCTTACAGCCAGTAATTGTACTGGCTTCTATACACTTCTGACCTAAACACAGAAATAGCAAAGAGGATGGTTACAACGCAGGTAGACTTCTAGACAGAAAAGGAGTCCTAGTAAACCATATCCCATAGTTGAACCTGACGTTACACCTGAACAAAAATACTAATTTAAAAATAAGAAACAATGAAAATAAACAACCAAACCAAATATATTTTTTACAAATTAATAAAATAGCAAAACCAAAAGAAATACTTAGGTACCTACCTATTTTGTATTGATCTTCAAGTTCCAATCCCTACCAATAGATGGCGTTGGTATCGTTTTAGAACGCGGTAACGTTGTGTTTTTTCGAATTAATATAAAGTAAATGGTGAATGAGCGCTTCAACCTGTACCACATACGGTACCTATTCACTGTTAACGGATATTTGACTAGACTTCGACTTTGTTTGCTTGCTTACGGTTTAAGATTTGCTTCGTGTTTCGGATTAGTTGCTTGATTTTGTCTTTCTTACAACCACTGTTCAAACTTGGAATTCGATTTGCTTTGTGATTAGGTATTGCTGATATAAGTATTTTTCTCACTGAAAAACTGATTACAGAAACTCTTAATATTAAAGGAAAATGGAAGAGCATAATGTCGTCCCCATTATAGGTGACGGCGTCTGTTTGTTTCGTGCTCTTTCATTTTAATTTACGGAACCAAGAAAATGTGACGGTGGTGCGTTCACAAATTGTTAGATTTGTAAATGATTGGCCTAGGTTTTCAGTTATGACCCACGACAGAAATGGCGATAATTATTCAACAGCAAATGAATATTCAGCCGATATGTTAAAAATTAAACTTACAGTGGACTTTGGAATTGGTAGCTGCGGGATTAATATTTCTGTTTCGGTTTGAAGTATATCGAAATGGTCTGCTATACACAGAATCCGGAACAGATATCTGTCCAGTAAGGCGATTATGATTTAGCCATGATTTATCTAATGGACATTTTGTCGCCTATCTGCCTATTGTTGCGAAGAAAATTACACAGCGTCGCATGGAGGTACCTGTTGAAGAACGTGATCCTTTTTCGGAGCTTGACCATTTAACTGTTACATCTTTTGTAAGCAGTGAAATATCATCTCCACCCAGCGGAACAGATCAATCTGTATCGTCAACATTAAAATATGTGAAAAGAAAAATAAACGAAGGTCAAGATTTACTAATTACGCAAGAAAAGTCAATTAAAAGTGCACAAGAAAGATATAGGCAGAACAAGCCAGATTTAAATCGTAAAGCTGTGTCCGCTAATCACAAAATGGCCCGATATCTGTAGTTTGGTAATTTGCAACAGCTTGCCCGTGAAGCTGTAGCAAATTACCAAACTGCGAATCACAAGTGCATAGAGCAATTCAGTCACGGTATGAGGAAAATATTACACTGCGTTTATGGAAAACAAGGTCCATTCCGCTATGAAGTATGACCCTGATATTGCTTTTAGAACTGACAGCAGTGTAGCTTAGGTTCTATGACATACAAGTGTCAGTGGTGCAATGCGCTGAAATGGAAGAATGATACACCTGGTATGTGTTGCAGCGCTGGAAAAGTGCAACTTGATCTGTTGAAACAACTGCCTAAACCACTCTTTAGTTTGATTAATGATCTACACCCAGATCATGATCATTTTATGAGTAATATTCGTAAATATAATGTTTTAGATGACTTCCTTTGGTGGTAAATACGCAAAACAGATGGCTTTTCACCGACTTTTAAAGTACAAGGCCAGGTTCCAATTAATTGGAAGTATATTAACAGAAGCCGAACATGACGCTCAATACCTTCAAATATATTTTGTAGGTGAAGATGATCGAGATGCAAATACTGATGTTCTAAATATCCTATTTTAAAGCCAAATTTAATCAAACAATTGCAGAATATGCTGCATCAAGTGAACCCGTATATAAAAGATCTGAAAAGTGATAAAGCCTCTCCTTCAGAGTCATACAAAGTTGTCATACATGCTGATAAAAACCACCAGAAGAACATAGAGGTAGGTACAATGCACCAACTACAAATGAAGTGGCTTTAGTGTTAGTGGATCAACAATATGATCGAAGGGACATCATCCTCGAGAGCCGAAGTAATTCACTTCAGCGTATTAGTGAGACGCTGGATAATGTAGTAGACAATGGATAATGTAGCGCATCTAGCATATGATGCGCTACATTATCCATTGATGTTTTACTGGGGGGATGATATGTATTCAATAAACATACCACAACGTGATCCCACAACTAAGTTGCCGCTTAATAAAACTGCCTCTTCTGCAAGTTTCTATTCGTCCAGAATAATGATTAAAGAAGGAGAAGATAACTATTTAGTCAACTATCGTGCCCTTTTTAATCAATATTTTGTGGATGAATACGCCAAAATAAAAAGAGAGATTAAATTATATCAAAAATAATGAAGCCAAATTACGTGCTGATAGTTAGATCCATTTAAAAGATGCTATTGGACGACAAGACGCAGAAGCCAACCAACTAGGACAAATGGTTGTCCTTCCATGATATTTTACGGGGGGACGGCATATATGCACGAAAGAACACAGGACGCTATGACCTATGTTAGGAACTACGGCCGACCTGATCTTTTATCACTTTCACATGCAATCCTCGCTGGGACGAGATAAAAGATAATTGCTTCAAGGACAACAATCTCAGATTGACACGATTTAATTTCGAGGGTGTTTCGACTAAAGGTGAAAAAGATCATGAACTTATTGACAAGGGCAAAATATTTGGTAGTGCGATGCTATATGTACTCAACGGAATGGCAAAAGAGAGGTCTTCCACATATTCATATTCTTTTATGGTTTCCAAAATACTCCGGATCAAATCGACAATATAATTTGAGCTGAAATACGGATCCCAAACGTGACCCAGAGTCACGAAATCTTTAAATGTAATGTGATGCATGGTCCATGGAACTTAAATCGAAAGTCACCATGTATGAAAGATAACATGCGTAGTAAACGATACCCCAGGGCTCTCATAAGGGAAACTCAAACTGGTGAAGACGGTTTTCGCAGTACAAGAGACGTTTACTAGATGACGGTGGTTTTCTGTTGATATCAAAGGCACAAACTAGATAATAATCACTGGGTAGTCTTTTAATCCAGTTTTATTAAAAACATTTAACGCTCACTTAAATGTGGAATATTGTCATTCGTGAAATCAATAAAATACGTCTGTAAATACGTAAATAAAGGTTCAGACGAGGCATCGTTTGCTTAAGAGAATGAGAGAAGGATGAAGTTAAAACCCATAAGTGGAAGATATATAAGTTCATCAGAGGTATGGCGAACTTGAATTTCCCATTCATGAGCGTTTCCTCCAGTAGTCGAGTCGCTGTTCATTTGGAAAATGGGCAAGGATTTATTTTAAAGCAAAGTCTGAGTGAAAGAGTCAATAATCCTCCAACAACTGCAACTTCTATCCTTTTTGATTTTGTAAAGTGGATAACTTTGCAAAAACATTGCTCTACCTAGAAGTAATGCATACTACGTTTGGGATAAAAGAAAGCTCCAAGGAGAAAGAGAGAGCAAACGTTGAAGGCTGGGCTAGGGTAAAAATGAGCATCGTTCTGGGGAAGGTTTATACTGCAAATTTCGTTTGAAGCGTTAAAAACTGTCATGTATATTCCAATCAGCGTGCAAAGCTCGCGGCTTGCTTGAAGATGATCAGCATTTATTCAGCAATGGAAAAGAGGCAGCACAGAAGCACCGCAAATGATTCGGGTCTTTTTACGATTATTTTAGTGTTCTGCCAAGTATCAGACCTTTTAAGCCTTTGGGAGAAATTCAAAAATACCTATCTGAAGATTTTAAAAGGCAATTAGAAAGACAGGGAGATGTTGATGTATAGCACATAACAGATGTGGTATTTAACAAATGCCTTTCGGCAATAGAAGATGCCGTATTAGCGTTGTGGTCGGTCCTAAAAGAGTATGGGTTACCTCAGCCAGGCAAAGAACAACAATTTGAAAATAGAGAGTTTCTTAAAGAGACAAGTTACGACTTAGCATCATTAGAAAACAGAGTTAAAAATAATGAAGGATCACTGAATGACGAACAAAATGCAGTTTACAATCAAATTAACACAAAACTTGAATCAAATGAGGGTGGAATATTCTTTTAGATGCTCCCGGTGGAACAGGCAAAACATTCCTCATAAATTTGCTATTAGCAAAAGTTAGAAGTACTGCGGAATTGCTTTGGCTATGACTTCTTTCTGGGATCGCAGCTACACTGCTTGAGGGACGAACTGCCCTGCTACCTTCAAATTACCACTCAATTTAACAACAGCTGATACTCCCATTTGTAGTATATCGAATGAAAGTAATTTTGTTGAAGTATTAAAACATACGAAAATGATAGTGTGGGATGAAATAACCATGGTTCATATGGGTGTGTAGAGGCTTTAAACAGAACTCTACTAGATATAAGAGGAAATAAAAGTTAATGGGTGGTGTAACTTTGCTGGCTGGAGATTTTAGACAGACTCTACCGGTAGTGAAGGAACTAGAGCAGATGAAGTTAAGGTGTTCTTATGAGATCCACTTTATGGCCTCTAATTAAAATCCTCAAGCTCTCGAAAATATGCGGGTACACTTAGGAGAAAAAGAGTGTGCTGGTGGATTTGCGAATCTCCTACTTGAAGTCGGCAACGGTGATTACCCGATAAATGACGGAATAATAACCATCCCTGATAATTTGAGCACAGTTGCATGTACGTTACAGGAGTTAATATCCAAAATTTACCCAGATATTGCTCATATCCACGATAAGCCAATGGAATGGTTGTGTGAACGTGCCATACTAACCCCGAAAAACGACCAAGCAGCGACAATTAACGATATACTGTTAACGTCTTTTGAGGGGGAAGAAATGGTGTACACGTCAATAGACTCTGTGTTCAACACAGATGACGCATTTAACTACCCTGTCGGATTTCTTAATTCACTGAAACCATCGAGTCTTCCACATCATAAGCTTATTCTGCGCGTCGGCACTCCTGTTATGTTGATGCGAAATTTAAAACCTTCTCAACTGTGCAACGGAACCAGACTAAAAGTAAAAGCGTTACATCGCATTGTAGTGGAAGCCATAATTATAACTAGATGTGCGCAAGGGGAAACTGTATTTGTACCAAGATTTCCCTTCCCTTGAATTCAAATGAATACTAATATAGTTTCCCCTCAAAGTCTGTTTTGCAATGACCATAAACAAATCACAAGGGCAGACATAAAATTTGCGGATATAGACTTGAGAGAAAATTGTTTTTCACAGGTAATTCTATGTGGCTTGCTCACGTAAGCTCACCCAGTATGATAATTTTGGCACACAGTAATAGATTAGCAAAAATGTGGTGTATAAAGAAGTTTTGTAGTTTACTAGCTTTTGCCCGCGACATCCAGTTATAATTGTGGCTTGTACCAGCAGACTCTTTTTCACACATGGGCGCGATATAACTGAACTCCACGCCAACGAAGTTGCAAAAAGAAGTTATTATATAAAGTACGTAAGGATATTGTGAGTCTCTGTTGAGCGAACCAGAAATGGCTTGCGTCGAGCTCGAGCACCTCATTGTTGTAAGTGTTTACAGAACCCCATGTGCTACTTATTATTTTGAAAAGATTGTGGAAGAAGTTTTGCTCAAACTTAGTATACAGAACAAGTCTGTTGTAATATGTGGAGACTTTAACATCAATCTCCTTGAAACTTCTTCCATTAGTATTAAGTTTAGCTCATTGTTTAAATCGTATAATCTTGTTAATTTATTCTTAGAACCAACACGTATTTCTGGGTCTAGTGCGATCTCTAAAGTTAACATTTTTACAGATATTAAGCCCTTGCATAAATCAATTATTCAAAATTTAAGTTCGGATCACTGTGGACAGTTGTTCTCATTGCCTTACATACACATAAAACAGAAAGAAAATTGTGTTTGTTCCAATAAATGAACATCGATTGGAGAGGTTTAGAAGTAATGTAAAAAAAAGACTTCCATCGCTTTCATTTAAAAATAGTGCTGATTATTTTTATGGTGCGTTATTTAAAATTATAAGTTGTCAATTTTGTAGAATATTTAAAGAGCATACTTCCATACACCAATAAAGATTTAATTATGTCGAGAAGGGGATTTTACTCTAAAACTAAAGCTAAGGATGCACAATCTAACCAAGAATTTGCTTTAAAAATGCTATTCGCAATTTTATGTATACACACAAATCAGCAATCATTCCGTGGCGTTTAAGATTGCGTAAGTTAAATTTGTACAACCTGTTAACTTATTCGAAAAGATTTTTTTTATATAAAATTGAAGTGGCAAACATACTTACGAATTAAAAACGTACGACGCATATAGGGTTAATATAATATCAAATGTTAGTCCTCCAATATTGGTAAAGTTTTGCACCACTTTTCGTAAAGATGAATTTATTAAGAAAGCAAAGAAATTTTATAAAGAACATCCCGGAAAACTTAACACTCAGTTGCTGCATCTCGGATATCCAACAGCTCAGATATATGTCTCTGAAAGTCTTACAGCAAAAACAAGAAGTCTTTTTTTACATGCTAGAGACTATGCTAAAACAAACGGTCATGACTATTGCTGGCATTCTTATGGGAAAATTTTTCTTCGTAAAAAAGAGGGTGCACCCCATATTCTCATTAAAAACTACAAACATTTGGAAGAGCTTCGGAACAGCTCATGAATTAAGAAGAATATTCCTATGTCGTCTTTATCACTATTCTACCTGCAGGTTAAATTTTTTAGCATATATAATTATCATAATATTAGCATTTAATGTACAACTAACCGAATTTTGTGTATTACACGCATATCATAATAAGTTTGTTGCACACACTACACCTTCGATCTACAATACACATAATTCTTATACACTTCAAAAAATACAATTTTATAACGCTGTTAGGCCACTATCGCTGAACAAAGAACTAGTTTAATTTCTTCTGATATTTCCTCTTTGTGTTATTTTATATTAGAGCTTGTGGTTCGTATAACATTATTCTTAAATAATAGGTTTTAAAGTTTGCTCTTGTTGTAACAAATCATAGTAAAATAAATACAAAAAATCTTACTGCCGAATTGGATAATTATCATGTGTCAAAAGTGTATCAATATTTTGCGCGTCTTGCTCACTAACTTTAAGACAGTTCTGGCAAGAAGCTTATAATTATGTGTCAGAATATTCGTAGCATCGGACATAACCTACCACAAGTTGAAATACTCTTGGCTTGTTTGAAACTTGATGTTAATATTATTGTTTTAACAGAGTGTTTGGCTAGGAGGAATTAATAATTTACCGACACTTAATGATTACACCGCATATGGTACTAAAAATAATAAGTCACAAAATGAAGGTGTTGTGGTTTATATAAAAAATCATATTATGGCAACTGTAGTTGAACCCCCCGCTTTTGAAGGCAACTGTCTGATTATTAAGATCGGAAACGAAACAGCAATTATTGCTATCTATCGTCCACCTTCATATCATTCATATGAAAACTTTTTGCAGGCTATTAATGACATATTAGAACCGTTGAATAAATTAAATAATATTATAGTTACCGGTGACATGAACATAAATATCAGCACTACAAATTCGAACCCCGAATGTGACGAATATCTCGATCTTATGGTTTATCATGGGTTACTGTCAACACATTCACTGCTCACGAGATTAAACTCATGCCTGGATCACGTATTTTTAAAATATACATTTACATAATATAATATATATTTTATTATATACAATATTAAAAAAATTAAAAAACTAGTAATTTTATTATCAAACAGTCCTACTCCACGCGGTATCGTACCAAGAACGCTGGCTGCGTTTCCCGCTGAATGGCTATACTTAGCCTTTGAGCGAGAAAAGAGCCAGCCTCTTATCACCAGCAGCAACGAACAGCTGCGGATGGAGTTCAAGAACTTCACCGCACGTGGACCCCACGGACCGATAGTCTCTCTACAGCAAATGGCACAAATATGTAGTCATCTCTCAGACTCATATTTGCCACTTACTCAGTTCAGCTGCCTCTGATGCAGCCCCGGCTCTAAACGAGGTACCCCTGAAATGAGAGGCCGCCAAAGTGTCTACGCAAGTAGCATCCCACACTAGGGCTTTACCTCTTCCAAGGGACCAATGTCATACCGTCGGGTCTCCTGCCATCGTCTCTAAATATTCCACAAGACTCTAAAACCGAGGGAACATTTATAGAGACAAGAGCCTTCGGATGACATCGTTCAAAGAACCGTGCCGTGAAAACTACCAGCACTTTTCTTACAAGAAAGTCCGTGGAGCCCAAACTTCTCGACGCTGCCACCACAGGGCACTGATGGTTTTTTAAATCTCGTTTAAAGGCAATAACTTTAATCGTTTCTTCTACTGTAAGGAATCAATATACAGTTCTAATTTGTCTCAAAAACAATAAAGCGCCTCTAAGCATATCAAAACTTTACAAATTTATTGAATATGAAAAAGTTGCATCCGAATTGAATTTGGAAATTCTCAACACTATATTAAATTGTACTGACGTCAATATCGCTACAAATATGCTATTAATGGAGCTACAAAGAGCTGTAGACCTACATACCACAATGAAGACAGTCCCCTCTCGCAAGAGAATAAAGTTTCCCTGGCTTACTCAAGGGCTACTAAGGTGCATTAGACATAGAGGCAAACTACATCCTGATAACATAAATCTAATGATTATTTATAAATGCTATAGAAATTTCTGTAACGAATTATTAAAAAAAGTTAGGGCAGATTTTGATTACAATGAATTATATAAAGCCGGGAATGATAATAAAATAAAGTGGAAAATCGTTAAAAATATTGCTAAACTATTTGACTAAGAAAGACCACAAGTTCAAGGTAACAACTAGAATTTCGTCTAAATAGTTACATTAAAAACTTTCTCCTTTACTATTTCTACTCTTAGGGGTGTAATTTTGTACAAAAGAATAATAAAAGTCAGTTTTAAATTGGCAAAGACATCGCGTAACATTCACAATAAAATACAGTCGAATAAGGTATCTCTCCCTTTCTTGAAGTTGGTGAAGACATAAAAAGGGTTTTCATAAATAAACATAAATAAAAGGTAAATGTTAAAATTTTACCTTTAATAATATACGAGGTGCAGTGAATGTTCAGCGTAATTCATAAATAAAACAAATTATTAGTAAACTAATATATTTAATGCTTTTCAAATTATTCTTTATTACATTCTTAACACTTGTTCATTTGTTCAAACCATTTTGGTTACATAAGGACCATTGGTCTGAGGGCATGTTATTCACGTGCTTGTTGAAAGTTACCATGGCCGTTTCTGCTTCGTAAATGTCAAACTTCTCATCAAATCTTTTCTTATTGGGAAATTGCATGGTGCCAGGTCTAGAATAGGTGCGAGATAGGTCACGGGTTACTTTTCAAGTGTCGACAGCCGCCCATGAACAACTGCAACACCAGAGGAATTGCGGGTGTTGCCGACCTTTATGTTGTCGGTGGGACGATCCTCAACATGTTCGAATACTGCAGACTTCACGAAGTGATAACGTTTCACATCAGCTATATGATATGGCCATGCAAAGCACCCAAATATAGAGAATTATATTTAAGTTTAATAAGTAAAACTTTAAAATAAGTCTCATTCAAAATTGTGTATTATTGTTTTACAAAATGAATCGCCTGAGCTACGGTTTTGTTTTGCGTTCACCGACAACTTTGACGGCTTGCAGTGGATGAGCGTAAAGGCTCGGCTCATCCATTAATAACATATTGTTGAAGATACAAGGATTAGAATAAATGACCATAAAAACCACAAAGGGCAGGCGGAAATTTGTCACGCTGGAAATCCAGTGAAAGGAAATACGGGGAAAATGAGATCGCTAATCAGCTTGTCGAGCTACGACAAAGTTTTTCGCTAGTAAGAGTCATTATTATTTCATTGGAGTGTCAAACAATTTGGCAGTTCAGCTGATGGTAAATGATCACTGCAGCACGTGGACACCCTTTTATCTATAGGAGAGGGGGCAAACGAGCATGCGGCTCACCTGATGGTAAGTGACTACCGCCGCCCATGAACAACTGCAACACCAGGGGAATTGCAGATGTGTTGCCGGCCTTTTAAGAAGGAGTAGGCTCTTTTATTGAAGGTCCCTAAGTCGTATCGGTCCGGAAAAATCGCTGGTGGTAATCGATTCCACAAGGAAGTTGTGCGAGGAAGAAAACTTCTTCTAAATCGCACAGTGGTGGACCGCCAATCATCCAGATGGTATAGATGGTATCTCGAGTTCTGTCGCGATGTGCGATGGTGAAATTGTTAATCCGAACAGTTCCTCAGAGCACTCCGTGATAGATGCGATAAAATACGCAAAGAGATGCAACATCTCTACGCAGTGCCAGTGAGTCCAGCCGATCGGAAAGAACTCGTTCGTCGACGATTCGAGCCGCTTTGCGCTGGATGCGGTCAAGTGGAAGGAGCTGGCACTGGGGAGCCCCTGCCCTGAGATGGGAACAGTATTCCATGTGGGGCCGAACCTGCGCCAAAATCTGTAAAAATCCTAACAAAGACATGTTGGCAGTTCTCTTGTTGCCCACGTATGAGCATCAAATGACAGCTTATTGAATTGAACATGAAATTCAACAACATAATGTGTAATACGATTAAATTAAAAACAAACATAAATGTCATATAAATAACTCTCCTAAATTAAATTAATAAAAAGAACTACTCAGAAAATCTGAAAAATAATCAAAGGAGACAGTTTCTTTTTGTATGGAGAATGGCCCACCACGAATTTTAGTGAACCTCAATGAAATGTATGTTGATTTATTCCTTATAATCTATAGATTACAAAATTAATATTAGTTTTATCGCATTTAACGGAATTCTGAGAAATTAAAATTGAAATATGAATATCGCAATAACCTTAAAACAAACTAAAAGCGAGTAGTTTTCTAGTAGTTTTCACCGATATTATGAGTTAGAATAGTATATAGAATAGAATAGCTTAATAATTATAGTATTAAACAAAGTTGTAGGTACATTCAGCAATTATAGATATTTTAAGATAGATGGAAAACTTTTAGCAGTTCCGGCAAACAGTGCACAGACAAACAAACGTGGTGTGGAGACTATGTTTTGCAGGTATTAATTGATTAGTGAATATACATCACCAACACCATTACAATTAAATAAATATGATTAAAGCAAAGATGAACAACGGATAATATGTCTATTTATAATATTAGCTTTAAATGCTATATAGTAAGAAAGCTGTTTTGAACTGGTTGTATAAGGATAAAACACAAAGTAAAATGCCACTGCATATATTGTTGTAATTATTTCCAAAGCAGTCTATTAATAGTGGAATAGACAGACAGAGAGGTGCGGTGTTAAGACTTTGTTTTAAAATATATTAACTGATTAGTTATCATACCCCAAACACAATTAAAGCCAAAATGACTAGGTAATATCATGTTTATCTATGTTATTACACACTGATAAATATGAAGTTAGATGTTTTAAACTGGTTGTGTAAGGATAACAAAAACACATGTATAATTTAATTGTATTTATTATTGACAGTCATTATTATTTCAAAAGATATTTTCAAAATAACTTGATAATAACATGAATCAGAAGGATATTTTCAATGTTATGAGATATGATATAAGACTGTTGTATTCAATATCCATACTTTTTGTCCACGCCTACGAGCAGCTCTGCAAGATTTCAGCCTACAAGACATACACATTTATTCTAAGCGATCCACCTGAAAAAGTTAATGAATATTGTATAAGACTATATATATACTATACTTCAATGTCAATAAACTACATTTCCATGTTAAATAAATAAGAAATTATTACAAAATATACTCCATTAATTAGCTCCATATAATCAAATACACAAATAGTAGTTATGGATTTACATCAACAATATTTGACTTTGTAAAAGTTGTCTGATTTCTTATTTTCACTAGTTTCATGTAGGAAAAGGATATTATTTTATATTAATTATCTGATAGTAGATGACAAAATAATATTCCTTCTGCAGAGTTAACAAACATCAGTCTAAGGATAATAGAAGCATCTGATCAACAAGGATATAACCATTACACAAGTAAAAATATTAGATGACTACATATTTGTGCCATTTGCTGTAGAGACTATCGGTCCGTGGGGTCCACGTGCGGTGAAGTTCTAAAGGAACTCCATCCGCGGCTGGTCTTTGCTGCTGGTGATAAGAGGGCTGGCTCTTTTCTCGCTCAAAGGCTAAGTATAGCTATTCAGCGGGGAAACGCAGCCAGCGTTCTTGGCACGATACCGCGTGAGAGGACTGTTTGATAATTAAATTACTAGGTTTAGTTTTTTTTATTATAGTTTTTAATATTGTATATAATAGTAAAATGGCTTAACTAAGTTACAATACTTATGCAAACTGTATATTTGCTTCTAGTACAAGTAATAAGTACTTATTTACACATAAATATATGTACTATCTATACTGTCTATCTACTATGGCTGGCATAAATTCAGGATCCATGTTTGATATTTGGTATTGTCAAGTTTATGGAGCAACTTGCTGAATACATAAGGTATTTATACCTAAATGCAGTTAAATGAATCGCTCTTCAAAGCCGATGAAGCTACATCAAATAGAGAAATCTTTGAATCCTCGACCCATAGATTCTTTTTTATAATATACAGAAAAATCATTTATGTATTTATTCTATCTATTATTTAATTTAGATTTTACTAATAACATAAAACTTTATAACTTTGTCACTTTTAACATACTAATAAGGTTCTAAGACCTGTGTTTGTCCTTTTTAGTAATTCATCACAAATTATAGATCTTATTTAGATTTTCCAAAATTCTAGGTGTAAAAGTAAACTCTTGTATTATATACCTTAGAGAGTAATTGTGTTCTGTGATACATACTCTTATATTAATTAACTAAACTCATTAGTTTTCATTTTCCAATTTCGAATGTCATTGGCAATTTTACCATGAACAAAAAAATAAAATAAAAAGGAAAAAAGATATATTATCCATATTATGTTATACACTTGTGCATCGATGAGACGATATTTATTTTATTGTCTTGAAAACAAACAAATATAAACTTTTTGCTATTAACTAATTTTGCTATTGCTACAAATAATTATTTGAAAGTATATAACAATTAAGCACAGACCTTATTCTTAGAGTAGTGATGCAACTCGAAATCTGTTTTCACCGATTCAATCGAGTGAATCTGTAACTCGGTACTCGAGTGAAAATATTTTACTGAGTCCGCTTGCACTCGAGTTACGGAGTCAACTCGATGCACCGTGGATTAGTAGAGCGCTAGATATATGTCAGTTCACTAATTCATTAATTCTATCATCTAATCAACTAATTCACATAGTATAATGCGCCGCGGGCGTGAAACTTGCATCTGGCATGTTGTGTAGTCAAATATGAACTTAGTTTGATTTATAATGTCGTGATTGTTATCTTTGTTATTTCTTGTTACATCGTATAAGTAGTGCATAACATAAAAGGTGATTTAAATATACTTGTTTGTTTAAAGTATGAATGATAACAATGAAACAACAAAACAAAAATCGTCAGTGTGGCATTATTTTGAAAAATGGAAGCGATTTGTAAGATATGAAAATCAGTTTATAGATTTTGAAATACTACACATGTGTAGTAAATAAAAGAAACATGGAAATACTACAAATAAATAAATAATAAATATTTGTATTTTATTTCATATTGCCACATATTACTTATTTAATAAAGGTACCTATTTAAAAATGCTTTAACTAAGGTAATCGCCATCCTCAACTCGAATGATAAACTTCAATCGATGCAGGGACTGTAAATAGTTAATTGCATAACTCAAAAACTCGAGTACAACTACAGTGACATGATAAAACCTGAGTGACTGAGTCACAAAATTCTACTCAAGTCGTATCTTTATCTTACGGTCAATGCAGTGTCTGTGTACAATTTAGTGATGAACTCGACTTACTAATTCGAAGAATTTACTGATATAATAACATTAATTATAGGCTACGTCATAAAGTTAGAGTGATATTATTTTATTAAAATTGTCTATACGCAAACTAATAAAATATAACTACCTATTAAGTTAAGTAATAATAATTATCTTGGATGGAGGAACAAATTTAAAATAATTTGTAACAAACTGACACAGCTTGTTCCGCTAATTGAGTTGCGTAACTCGAGTACTATTCGAGTTAGTGAAATTCAACTCGAGTTAACTCGAGTCGAGTTTCTTCCGAGTTGGAACATCTCTACTACAATTTTTTTAATATTACGTTATCTGAACCAATGACATGAACACAAATATCAAAACAATTTTTTTTCAGATTTCTTGATTCCGTCTAGATTTTCATATAATCTTTGCTATTTACAATAATAAATTGGTATCTTTTTGTATATATATACCATTAAGGGTCGCGAAATTTCTAGGCCCAAAACGATTGACCTTTGACAAAATTATCAATTTAGTAGTAATTATATTTTTTTCAAATTATCACGCTCTCCGACTTTGTACATGCTGCTTTTGATTTGGTTTTTTTTGGTTGTTTAATTATAAAAGTAACCAAAATTTAAAACGAACCTACGCTGCGTATTAATTATTACTTTTCCTAACATTTTTTCCTAACCTTCAAAAGTGTGCGCACCAAGAAATAATGACAGAATTTTATAATAATGACGCTCACTCTTTAGGCCGATGGGACGGCTATACGAAATGATCAGAGGAGCTTGACCAAGCCTTTATGTGCTTTTCGTGGCACGTTGGTGAAACACCGCCAACTTCCTAACTCTAGGCTGCTGCTGAGAATATTTGACAGTAAAACACAATAACTGGTTATGGCCCGACTCGGATTTCAAACCTGAGACCACATATTCTGATATTCTGCAGTCGCGCTTACGACTAATAGAGCAACGAGGCAGTCAAAGAAGAGGTAAGAACGTGTTTTTGGCACGAACGTAAATCAAGGCATGCAAGAAGCCTTCATACTCCCAATTTTTATCTCGAAAATTTCTCTCCTGCCTGTCCTAGATCAGTACCTATCTTATCGTACCTAACAAGTGTTATAAATGCCAAAATGGCATTTTTTAAATATTTTCTGTCTTTCTGTCTGTATTGTAATATATCACATCACAACTTCACAGCTGAACATAGGTCTCTCCCATAGATTGTTAAACTGAATTTTAAGCACGGAAACATAAGTTATAACAAGAAAGTGAACATAAAGACTTTTCTCTTTCCACAGGAATAAAGTAGCTGGCAGAAACTAGTATAATACAAACGTAAAATGAATCCGTTAAAACTTTTACAAAAGAAATTACACTTTTTTTCCTACAAAGGAATAGATAGTCGGAAAACTATTTTATTTTGCGCCAAGTCTTAGTAAGGAAAACGATTTCGTTCTGCAGTCAACTTGAAAGATAAAAGGATAAGCCTTGTTGCGTAGGGATAATGCTCATTTTCCGTTGCAATTGGTAAGACTTACTAGCAAACTTTTTAGAAATAGTTTAGTATATGGAGAGTTTACTTTTTGGATATGAACACTTATAGAAGTTATGGAATGGACTTAAGCAAAGAAATATATTTTCTTTGCCTTATTTCTAGTCTATTCTACAGCTGTACATGGACTTTTCCTGTTGTAAAGTCTATCGTGCTAATAATCGTCACGCTTAGGAGCCGGGTTGTCGATACCCGACGCACCTTTGGCGCTGCTCCCCAACGTCAGTGTAGATATTTTAGAACTTCATTGTATTAACCTTATTTGGAATATAAGCTTTGGCGTAAATTAGTGATTACACGGATTTTTTACGCCACATCATAATGTGTACCAGTACCTACCGCAAGGCCAAGGCAATACGTCATAAGATATTATAAAATACATAGGGCGTATTGAAAGTTTTGCGCTACTGGCTGCTCATAAATAGCACATTTTTAAAACAATAAAATACTCATATTATATTGATTTATATAATTTTTGGCGGAAATTTGCATGTCAATATTATGTCGGGTGTTTTTATATTACAAGTTGTAGTAAGTTATTCGTTATTAAATTAACGCGAAAAGATTTTAGGGTGATAATTGTTTTATAATTTTGAAAGCTTACTCTCTTTACAAGATTTCACTGCTCGTATTCAAAATGATTTTGGAGGGGAGCACCTCATTTGAGCATCGTAAGGCATTGATACGTAGAATTTGATCGTGACCGTATTTCTCTATGATAAAATTCGTGAAAGTCGACCGTCAACTGCAATTATAGAGTAAAATGTGACTACTGGCAGGCGAAAAATTGATGAAAATTATGTATCATGAGCCAAAACAAAACAATACACATCCACATTTACAACTTTAAAAACATTGTTGCCGCTCGATTCTCATGAGCAAGCCTTATATAAACGGGCTTGAGTTAATTGATGAAAAAAAATTGTCAAATTGTGATCACGGAATATCAAATGCTGTACATTTGCTGACATTGTGACAGGATATAAAATATGGATATATTGTTACATTCCAGAAAGAGCACAGTCTTTATGGGTGTTCGAAGGTAACAGCAAAACCAACAAAATTGAGATAGATAGGCAGAATCGTGACAAAAAAAATATTTTGTAATTTTTTCTCCCAGACGGGTTTATATCCAACGTCCACTTAATACCATCAGGTGGACTGTTTGTAAATCTTATCATCATCATCACATCATCATTACAGCCCTTCACAAGTCCACTGCTGAACATAGGCCTCCCCACGGAATGCCGCAAAGCACGGTCCTGAGCCACCTGCATCCATTGACTTCTGCATGTCTTAACAGGTCGTCACCCATCTAGTGGGGGACGCCCTACACTTCGCCTGCCGTACGAGGCTGCCACCAAGAACCTTTCTTCCCATCGGTTGTCGGTCTTCGAGCTATATGGCCGGCCCATTGCCACTTCAGCTTACTAACTTTTGGGCTATGTCGGTTATCTGGTTCTACTGCGGATATCCTCATTTCTAAGTTTACGCAGAGAAACCCTGAGCATAGACCTTCCATAGCTCGCTGAGCGACCTGAGCTTCCTCATACGGCCAGCAGTGAAGGACCACGTCTCAGTTCCGTATGTCATCACTATGCAACACGCACTGGTTGTACAACTTAGTTTTGAGGTTTTGAGGTATGCTGACGAGAAGATGGGTCGTAATCTCCCGAACGCTGCCCAGCCGAGTTGAATCCGTCGATTGACCTCGGTCGAAGTTGGACTTACCTAGTCGGACTATTTGTCCCAGGTAAACATATTCGTCAACAACTTCGAGCTTAGTGCTCCCAACAACTACCGGTAGGTGTGACATGGACATTAAACATGATTTTTGTTTTGTCCATGTTCATCTTGAGACCCATCCGTTGGGAGACACTATTGAGGTCATTGAGCATAGTGCTTAGGTCCTCCAGCGATTCTGCCATAAGGACTATATCGTCGGCAAATCGAAGGTGAGTGATGTACTGCCATTGATGTTAATACCGTATCCTTTCCAGTCCAGTAGCTTGAAAACGTCTTCCAATGCAGCGGTGAAGAGTTTCGAGGATACGTCACCCTGTCTTACACCTCTCTGCAGTTGATAGGTTTCGTACTCCGGTTCTGTACTGATAGCCATCGTAGCCCTACTGTACAAACACTTCAGCACCGATATACCGACAGTCCACTTGGCACCGCTGAAGGACTGCAGCACCGCCCAAATTTCGACGGAATCAGGCTTTCTTATAGTCCACATACGCAAGGCAAAGTGGCAGATTGTACCGTCGGTCTTCTGTCAATTGCCGAAGGGTATATATGTGGTCTATGGTGCTAAAGCCTTTCGGAAACCGGCTTGTTCGAGGCTGGAGTCGTCGAGTCTGCATGACGATTCGTATGACTCTCGAAACAGCACGCAGACGCGGCTCAGAAGGAAATCGGTCTGTAGTTCTTCAAGAGCGTTGTCGCCTTCTTGAAGAACAAGACCACCGCACTTCTGCTCCACGCCGCCGGTGTATGCCACCATGGAGGACGGAATTAAAGAGCCTGAAGGACTCCTGGCAGGTTTTCCACCCGCTTTCAGCTCCGCTGTAATTCCATCTCGCCTGGGGCCTTGCCGTTTTAAGGTGCTGGAGAGCCATTCTAATCTCGCTCAGACTGACGTCCGGGATATCATCGAATAGTGTCGGATAAGACTTGCTCTTGGATCGTTACCACACTGCGTGTGCTCCAACGATGACGTGTACAGCTGCCCATAGAACCTCTAATTCACTCAAAATCTCAGGTGTCCCGGAACGATGCGCCACAATCGGTCTTCAGCTTCGACAGTTGGCTCTGGCAGACAGATCTCTGGCAAAGATTGAGCCCTGGTTCCGCTCGATCGCTTCTTCAATACGAGCTGTATTGAAGGCGCAAGTCCCGCCGCATGCATTTGGAGATCTGTCTGTTCAGTTGCTCTGTATGTCAAATCTCTGCTGAAGATCAGCTTCATCTCCCGTCTAACAAACCATGAGATTAAGAGTGATCGGAGCTTTTTGTGTTCTTCTGCGACGGGTCTTACAGAACTTAGTCTGACCGCATGGACAGTTTCCACAAGCTTGTCATTCATATCGTCCACTTCATTGCAAACTTCTAGCACTGAAAACGATTTTGTAATTCGAGCTGAAAGTTTTCGGGACTTTGGATTAGAGCACGAGGGACGGAGCGTTGACTTCATTAGACGTGACCTCTCCAACTTAACGTTTAGGTTCAGTGTGCCTCACCATTCGTGGTCGCTGCCAGTTTTCACCCTCGCGATCACTGAGACATCACTGAACAGTTGTCGTCTGGTCGTCATAATGAAGTCAATCCTATTTTTGTCGAACCGTGGCCTGACCAGGTCCATTTTCTGTGGGGTTGCTTTTGGAAGAAAGAGTTCATCATAAAGAGTCCTCTTTCTCCATAAAGTCGGCCAGCTGCTGGCCTTGGGTTCCGTTGCCCTATTCTGAATTTCCCTACTTTCAGCTCACCGCTCTCTTTGTGCCTAGTTTATGTTGAAGTCTCCCACACACCGTATGTGGGTTTGGAGGAATGCATGGCCTAGAGATATCCTCATACATTTCTCCACTCTCATCGGGGTGTGCCGAGGTTGTGCGTAAACCTGTATGACCTTCAGCGAATACCGTTTGGTGATTCTGAGTATAAGGTACGCAACCCTCATCGACACACCCCGATCTTACAACGTTGTTAACGAGAGACTTGTGGACGATAAATCCGACACCTCCTTGGGACAGATGGTCGCCCTGATAGAATAAGTTGCCCGAATCGAGGATTACCGTGTCCTCTTCGGTCCTCGGATAGTCCTATTATATTCCAGCGTAACTTATCATCTCTTCTTCCAGCTCCAGGATCTTCCTGCAGTCCTCAGGGTGCGTGCGTTATATGTTGCCAGGTCTAGTCGTCGTATGTGGCAACCAAACCTCCACCGGAGATTTAGCACCCCTGCCCTGCCGTTACCATGGTCGCCACCGTAGCCAGGAATAAGGGCCGCCGGGGACTGGGGCCGTTTATTTGTGTCGCGCTCATGGGTATATTGCCATAGTTGCCACGCTTGGCGAGCGGGTTGGCAACCGCAGTTTTTATTGTTTTTGGCTTTTATCAGAAAGATGCTGCTGCCCATCTTCTGTCAGTTTCCTTTGTCGCCTCTTACGACACCCACGGGAAGATATGGGGTAGTGGTATTCTTACCCGCCACTACACGGCTAAATCTTTATACCAATATAAATCTTAACGGCAAAAAATCTTAAGCATCTTAAATTAAAAGAACAATCAGTTCTGGATGATTTGAGAAATTGTTTTAGACGCTAAGAAATAAATTGGAAAATAGTTTGTAAATCTAAAAGTGCACGCCTCATGAGCGTTCTCATTTAATTTTAATGAAAAAATTAATTGCATTCCTGACTTTAAAGTATATTATTTAACTGTTTTAATTATGTCTATTATTTTAACAGGTAAGTCAGCTACAGTTAAAATGTTAACCAAAATAAATCGATTACACAAAGTATAAAATCGATATAGGCTCTATGGTACATTTGTCCTTTGTTCATCAAGGGCTAAAAATATGAACGCGCCTTTAAATTTTTAATAGCAACAAAATATTTTTTATCGTCAGCCATGCTGCAGCCATATTGTGTTGCAGCACGAATGGGTTGGCTCGTCCTGGGTGGGACCGCCTCATAGTTATACCAGCGTGAAAATGGCAGCTTGATGCTGCTGTGTTTCTATAAGATGCCATGTGAGAACTGGAGACCCTTTTACTAAAACGGCATACCATCTCTGTCCTCAGGGTGACAACGCATCTGCTTTTGATTCTTAATTGAGGATGGTAGATGTCTATAGGCCACGCACTGCTGCCATCGGGTGGACTGTGTGTTGTTTGTCAACTTTGTTCTTAAAAAATAATTATAAAAGTTAAAAATCATTTATTAACAAACTACGCGTACTGGGCTATTGATATGAAATAGGGAACCAGTTGGTGCAATTCCGAAGCAAATAAAAAACCCAGGCTCATACGTCATTTTTTTTGCACACGGACCAAGATGAATATATATGGATTAATTAGTGTTTTCTAATATACTATTACTCATATTATCGTATAAGCAATATGGTTATGATAGAGGCATTTAAGAACTCAAAATTGCTCGATCTTGACGTGCCGAGTAAAGCACTACCTAATAACGCTTAGCGCTATGAGGCGCAATGCAGCACTTGCAAGATTATACGTCAGCGTCGCATTTATCAGGCGGATTAGCAATTGAACTGCTGTAAACCTATTGTCTAGCTAAGCCAGAGCTTTTTCAGCTGAAGCTTAGCACTGGCTTATTATATGTAAAATGCCATTAATTATTTTCTATTAAGTAATAATAGTCCTGCAATTTTTATGGGTATGATGGCGCTGATGTTTTTATTTATACTAGTAGGTACCATGCATTAAGAAGAAATAATTGTGGGAATATCGTTTTAAGAGTTATATTGCGATATAATATGTTGTGTTGATTGTTACATGTTGTTGCTGGATGCGTGAAGTCGAAGATCTGGCTAAGTAGTGCGCCTTGAGAGAGCCCAGAGAGATGATGATGATATTCTTGCGATACGTGCGCCACCTAGTGTAAGTTAATTTTACTATGCCTATAACCTTAAGTGCAAGCAATAAGTTGACAAAGTTTTACCGCAATCTGATGAATGGTATGGTTGCGCATAAAATACGAACAAACAAACATTAATTTTTATATATTAAGAAGATTAGATTATATTAATCGTCTTGTCAAATTTGACATGACATTTTTTACCTTCTGAGTTATATTTCTTATATTGATTCGGAAGCTCATAGCTCCACTTGATAACACTGTTTATTTATATAAACACTTTATTGCAAAAAAGCCCAGACTTCATATGTATGTGTACATAAAATTTAATGATCCCCACACCATCAGAAATATTTTAAGCAACTTTTGTTAGCACTAAAATGGAAATTGCTCGTAAAATAAACAATAAACTACGTCAATGTGCGCCAAATAATATTTGGCGATGTACCAAGCATTTTATGTGATCGTCTGTAGGTATAATTATAGGTATATTTGGCGATAAATTTACTCACAGTCGGTGTTAAGGGTTTTACATTAATTGGTATTAATATAATTGCTATATTATTTTAATCTTATGTAAATAAAAAAATATATAATATATATCCAGATTTATCCTGATTAATGAATTATTAACAAAGTAAATCCATAATGATTTCTTATATTTACGAATACTACACAATTAAATAAAACTAGTTTTACGAATTTTATCGCCTATATTAACTTATTTTATATTCCCTGACGTTTCTGAATACTTACAGCACCATGGTCACGGGGGCTGAGGTGTATGACGTCCAATGTCATAATCAACCACGGCTACCCAGGTTAAAATTAATTTTGTTCCGATTCACGGTATGAGCTACAGCATCTTGAAGTCTTGCAGTTGTATGCTTGGGTTGGGATTTAATTTTATTAATTATGGGATCCCCAGCAGATGGTAGCACCCAGCCATCTTCTATTGAAATAGGATCTAGCCTCGCGAATCATCCTTGGAAGGAATCGGTGTTCTTTAGCGAGGATTTGTGGTCATCAAATCTAATGTAGTGATGGGGGCGATCCTGCACGTGTTCACAGACTGCAGACTTTCCGGAGCGTAGATTCTTCACATCAGCTATGTCTTCAACAACGGGTTTTATGGATCTTTAGTTTGTCCCATATAAGAGAGACCACATTCAAATCAAGCTTGTACACCCTGCATCTTGCAGAGGGACATTACACTTGACTGATGGTAAACTGACTAATCTTCGGCGGCTCGAAGTATGTTTTAATGGAAGCACGCTTCAAGATGTAGCCAATCTTCTCAGTGACACCTCTGACATATGGCAGGCCAGAAGCACTCCGCTCGACTGTGGCCGGCTTCACTCGTTCACTGTAACGTAGGCGCGGAGCCGGCTTATTGTCGTTCAAACTTGCTTGACGTGTTGGAGCTGGCGGCAGGTGTTAATGTCACAGATCCTCGTGCTCTCTGAAACAAAGATTTACACACGGTAGCTAATCAGGATGGTGATGAGAATCACCGTTTAAATATCTATCTGTATGGGACTTTTTCTATACACAGTGTGGCTCAAGGTGTTAGCAGGATTCCGAATTATAACCATTTAGAAAAGCTAAAATTGTTTGCCTAACTCCATTGTGAACTGAATTTTAGAATTATGGAGTTAAGATGGTTCAAAATGCAGTAACTTTATCAAAGGTAGAATTGTGAAAGTGTCGTCTACGTACCGCTTTAGAATCTTTGATTTACAGGAGAAGTGCAGGGCTTTCTCCTCAGTCTTCCATGAATATATCGGCGACAATGGAGATACAGGTGGCCCATCGCCACACCATCTACTGCTTGTTGAACTCTTCCTTCCACAATAGGCAGCCAGATGTAAGGCAGTGTCTGAGCAATGCTGCATATTCTATGGGCATTGTTTCTCTAGCCTCTAGTTACAATCGAGATGTGTCTTCAACAGGTAAGCATATGAACAGAGACTGCACATCAAACTGACCATAGTTTCATTGTCTGCCAGATGTTCTTTAATCGCTGACAAAATGGTAGGAATCTTTGTGTGTGTGCTTTGTATGTTCCCTGAGCGGTGTAAGTATTTTCGCTAAGTGTT
Organism: Parnassius orleans; assembly: GCA_029286625.1. Taxonomy (NCBI): domain Eukaryota; kingdom Metazoa; phylum Arthropoda; class Insecta; order Lepidoptera; family Papilionidae; genus Parnassius; species Parnassius orleans. Next base: position 232,708 of record JAGSMP010000339.1, on the reverse strand, counting down.
GAGCCAATCTGTGTTGGTGAATCGATTTGGCTCGCAGGACGGAGTGGAGCATTGGCTTGTGTATTTTGTAACCCATACAACTTCGGTGGTTTGCACACGTATTTTATCGATTTTACGTCCAGATTTAATTTTTCGGAGTGTTTCTTTATGAGATCACTAGTTGTTTTAAGTGTTATTTGTTGGGTCGTTTTTAACTTTTTATAAGTGCTTGAACCGACAAAAGTTCTTGTATTTTAAAATTATAATCTGACGTATCCATGACTACCGTGGCATTTTATCTGCACGGAGAATCGTTAGTTCTGGTTTATTGCGTAGGTTATTCAACGCTTTAAATTCGTCCTAGGTAGATTCGGTTTCGGCGTGAACTTCGACGTAACATAGACGAAATTTCTTGACTTATCAGCCAAATCTTCCTTTGCATATTGTTTTTAAATAAACAGTCCTCGACACTGCAGATAATTTCTCGTACGGTAATATTTTTCGTGTTATGGCGAAATTAAGGCCTTTCGATAATACTCTAATTGTTGCAATCCGAGTTTGTTTGACAGATTATAGACCGCGTTTAATCTATGATCCGAGTTTGTGGTCAACGATTGCGTTTCGTTCTCACGTTGACACAGATGTTTGACATTTTCATGTTTGTTTTGCACGTTATATTTATTAATTTCTCGTTTATTTAACGTTTCGATGCAAATATTATAAACACTATAATTTTTAGTTGTATGGGTTACCAAAATACACAAGCCCAATGTCCACTACGTCCCATAGTAAACCAAATCGATTCACCAACTTACAGATTGGCTCAACACTTAGCGAAATACCTCATCGCCTGTGGACATACAAGAGCACACACAAAGGATTCCTACCAATTTGTCTGCGAGATTAAAGACCTACATCTAGCAGACAATGAAACTATGGTATTGTTTTGATGTGCAGTCTCTGTTCACATGCTTACCTGTTGAAGCTGCATCTCGATTGTTACTAGAAGGCTGGAGAAAACAACATGCCCGTAGAATATGCAGTATTACTTAGACACTGCCTTACATCTGGCTACCTATTGTGGAAGAAAGAGTTCTACAAGCAAGTAGACAGGTGGCGATGTGGGCTCACCTGTATCTCCCATTGTCGCCGATATATTCATGGAAGACTTTGAGGAGAAAGCCCGCTTACTTCTCCTATAAATCCAAGATTCTATAAGCGGTACGTAGACGACACTTTCAGAATTCTACCTTAGATAAAGTTATTATTTTTAGACCATCTTAACTCCATAAATTTAAAATTCAGTTCACAATGGAGTTAGAGGCAAACAATTGTTTAACTCTAGATGTGTTAGTAATACGAATCCTGATAACACCTTGAGCCACACTGTATAGAAAAAGACCCATACAGATAGATATTTAAACGGTGATTCTCATCACCATCCTTCAGTTGGTTATCGGGTAAATCTTTGTTTCAGAGAGCACGAGGATCTGTGACAGTAAACACTTGGCCGCCGAGTTCCAAACGTCAAGCAAGTTTTGCAGGACAATAAGCTTCGGGACCCGCCTACGTCACAGTGAACGAGTGAAGCTGGCCACAGTCGATGAGTGCCTGCTGTACTGCCATATGTCAGAGGTATCACTGACAAGATTGGCTACATCTTGAAGCGTGCCCACTAAAACATACTTCAAGCGCCGAAGAAGATTAGTCGTTTTACCATCAGTTATAATGTTCCTCTGCTAGATGCAGAGGTGCAAGCTGATTGTGAATGTGGTCTCTTATATAGGACAAACTAAAAGATCCATAAAAACTCATTAAAGAACACATAGCTGATGTAAAGAATCGACGCTCCGGGATATCTGCAGTCTGTAATCATATCCTAGACGGCCCCCGCCATTACATCAGCTTAAATAGACTGCAAACCTCATGAAAGAACACCGATTCCTTCCAAGGATGATTCGCGAGGCTATTGAAATCAAAAACATCCTAATTTTATAGAGACGATGGCTGGTGTTACCATCTGCTTGGGATCCCATAATTAATAAAATTAAATCCCAAACCCAAGCATACAACTGCAAGACTTCAAGATACTGTAAGTTCATACTGCGCATCGGAACAAACTAATTTTTAATCTGAGGTAGCCGGTTAACTATGACATTGGGACGTTTACACCCTCAGTCCCCCAGCACCGGGTGCTGTAAAGTACTGAAACGTCGGGAATATAGAATAAGTTAATATACGCGATACAATCCGTAAAACTAGTTTTATTTAAAGTAAATCCATATTATCGAATATGCAATATGCTTTCAGACCAAAACTTTCTACTGCTGATGCTGTGCAGGTAATGACTGATTACGTCTCTCAAGAATTAGATAAAGGCAACCAATCAATTAGCATTTTCTTGACCTTGCAAAAGCTTTTGATACAGTTTCTATTCCCATCCTATTAAATAAGCTAGAGAGCATAGGTATTCAAGGTAAACAGCTTCAACTTTTGCGAACTATTTAGAAAATTGATATCAATGTATAAAATCGAAAAGGTTATTACCTGAACAAAAATACTCATTTTGGCTTGCCTCAAGGTAGTGTATTAGGCCAACACTATTTTTGATATATATAAATGACCTTTGCAATCTTGAACTTAACTCAGGTAAAATAACATTTTACGCAGATGATACCATGCTCCTTTCTGCAAATACAGTAGAAAAGGTTTATTTATGTGCACACCAAGGTTTAGACAGGGTTAATAAATGGCTACAACAAAACATATTAACACTGAATACGGACAGAACCAAATATATTAATTTTTCTTTTCGCAGCTCAACACAGCATATAACCATTCCAGAAATTTATGCACATAAATGTTGCTCAGTCGCAGAGTCTAATTGTAACTGCCCAGTTATTTTTAATACAAAAACTATTAAATATCTTGGAATAATTATAGATTTTACTCTTACATTTAAAAACCACATAGACTACCTCTGCAATAGAGTCTGTAAAATAATGTTTGTTTTAAAAAAGATTCGTTCTTTTGCTGATATTAAGGTAGTAAAGCAAGTATATTTCTCATTATGTCAATCAATTCTCACCTATTGTATAACCTCATGGGGAGGAGCAGCTAAAACTACACTGCTATCTCTGGAACGCGCACAAAGAGCTGTATTAAAAGTCGCAACATTCCACCCTATCCTATTCCCGTCCCATCTCCTATATAAATCCTATAATGTCTTCTCAGTGCGCAAGTTATTCGTTATGAGTACGTTACTAAAACCGCTCTTAAAATTGCCCTACAGAAGAATGATCACTGGTAAAAGACGCAAAGATAAAGTCATTGAAACTAACATTAGAATAAGGCATTCTTTCATGCATAGATTTTTTACATTCCTTGGCCCTTTTCTGTATAATCAAGTCAATGCAATTTTGTATATGTATCCATTAAAAATGGTAGATTGTAAAAATGTAATTCGGACATGTTTACAAAATTTGTCATACGATGATACAGAAAAGTTGCTGATTTTTTAAAGTTAATTAATATCATAAGTAAATTAATGATAAAATATTTTACCGAAAGAACCCTAATTAGTTAGTATGTTATTCATATTATATAAGAAACAGAAAATATTTGTAAATGTATCTATTAGCACATACACCTGAGATACAGGTTTATCCTAGTTCAGGTGCCTGTTATTGTAGACTATTTTAAATTAAGACATTATTTGAATTAATTGTACAGTTTCATGAAATAAATTATTATTTTTATTATAATATTATGCAAACAACCCGGGTTCGATCCGCTGGCACCAATATCATTTTAATTGCAGTTATAACGGCTGATATCATTGCGCTTTCGGCGGTGAAGGAAAACATCGTGAGGAAACTTGGGTGTTTCAAGTACTAGTAAGAACGGTGCAGCGGGACGGACTGATTGTTTCATAAACATATCAGATTTGAGAGGAGGCCTTTTTTTTTTTTTTTTGCGGATGGAAAATCATCTAATGACGCCTTCGCTGTGGGTGGAGCGGAAGGGAGGTCAGACTTTACTGACTAAAAACCATCCGTGTTCCTTCAGTGCCCTTACGTTCCGGAGCCGCGGTATCTCTTTCGAACAGCCCGCAGCCCCGGTAGGCGTCGGCCCTTGCGGCCCCTTCACGCTGCTGACAGCTCTTGAGGCGCGCGTGAACAAAACGCGCCGTCGACACGGCCTGTCGTCGTTAGACGGACGGACGGCGAGCTACCCATTGCTCGCCGTCCACAGGTCCGCGCTTCACGGTGGTCAGGGGCCACGACGTAGCCCCTGACGCCCGGGCGTTCCCCGCGGCGGCCGGGAAGGAAAGCTGCTGCTTTTCCTTCTCCGCTCCGCCACCTCCTTCGCTAGCATCACTGCTTCGCAGAAGGTGGTGACGGCATCCCATTCCGTCTCTGCCCGACCATGGCTTCGACCAGGCCGGACGCGAGAGGTCGCCGCTCATCGCGCCGCTACGAGTACACGGCGGTGTTCCGCCCAAGCAGGCACACCTCCACGGTGTGCTCCACCGTGTCCTCCGGTCGATCCTCGCAGGGAGCACCTGGCGTTTCCTCCCGCCTGATTCGGTGCAGGAACCTCCTGAACACACCGTGTCCGGTGAGGACCTGCGTCAGGCGGAAGGTGAGGACACGTGGCGTCTCTCTCGCCACTCCTCAAAGAGGGTCTTATCGCCGCTATAGTGGCGTGCCCAGCACGGGGTTGCGACAGTCGCTCTCCATGTCGCCATGAGATCATGCCGGAAGTCTGTCGCTGCGCGACAACTTGCCGCGGCAGCGGGTTTCCGGCATAGTGCCCGCGCGCCATTCGTGCAGCGCGAGGACTATCGCCTCCAGATCCCATGGCGGCAATCCAGCAAGGAGGCTCGCCGCCTCGCGGGAGATCGTGCGGTAGCCGCGAACCATCTTTACGGCAACCACCCTTTGGGGCGTTTAGGTGGTGGACGGCAAGCCGCGCCAAACCACGCGCCCACACCGGGCCCCTGTAAAGGGCCATGGACCTCACGATCTCGTGTAGAGCCTCCAGCAGGAGGCGTTTGGCCCCTGTTCGGCAGGAGCCGCCTGAAGGCAGCCCCGGTCCGTTCCAGTTTGGGAGCCAAACGTCGGAAGTGCTCAACGAAGTTCCATCGGCCGTCGAGGACGAGTCCTAGGTGTGCTCAACGTCGACTCGACGCCGACGGATACCCTCCTACCATCACTGAGGATCCCAGTAGGCCTGTTCCGAGGACCATGGAAGTGCATGGCCTCGGACCGTGCAGAGCCACCCGAGACCCAGCTGCCGGATCCTCTCAACGACTATCGCAGCCCCGCGTGTCATAGTTTCCGCCGCCGCCTCGTACGACCCCCTGTGCCAGCAGTATCGTCAGCGTAGCAAACTACGCTGACGCCGGTAGGAGGTCGGCGCGCAGCACCCAGTCGTAACCGATGTTCCACAGGCGGCCCCAGAACTGAACCCTGGGACACCGCACGACATCTCTCGCCGGTTCCACTCACCGTTTCGACCGGGTAGATGACGGCCCTGTCCGTCAGATAGTCCCCGACATACGACGGAGATAGGTCGGCACCCGGTGATACCGGAGTGCCTCCATGCAGCTCCAGGGCATGGAGTTGAAGGCTGGCGATGTCGAGAGACACCGCCAATACAACCCCTGGCCACTGCATCCCCGTCGTGAGGGCTCTCACGCGCATGATGGCGTCCACCGTAGAGCGCCTCTTGCGGAAACCAAACTGGTGTTCCGCAAGATCCGGCCCTGTCCCGCAGGTGCTCGGCGAGGCGGTTTGCAATTACTTTTCAAAGAGCTTGCCCACCTCGTCGAGCAGCACCACGGGGGTATGCGGACGGAGAGTCCGCAGGCGCCCGGCTTCCGAATGAGGACCAGCCCCGTCTTCCAACGAAGGGAATTGGCCTCCAAGCATGCGCTTAGGAGCCCTCCAGTCGGGGCCCGAGAGCCTCGAGGCCAGGACCCAGGCTTTGCCAGGCGTTTCATCGGGTCCTGGGGCGGTATTCCTGGCCTTGAGCCTACGTGCGCACTCTCAGGTCTACCCCGGTCCCTTCCGGGATGTCGTCGTCGTCGTCCTGGTGGTCCGCTTCCGGCACCGCAGGTGGCAGGCAAGGGCGGATGTTCCCGCGCGGGGCAGAGCGCTCACCACATCCTCCACGAGCTGAGGCCGGAGACTCTGCGTCATGGGGGCCCAGGTGCGGGATCCCGCACCATCTTGTAAGGGCGCCCCACGGATCTCTATCGAGAGTCTCCAGCATTTCCTCACGGGCCCGATCCCGGGCCCGCAGGACAGCCTCCCGGAGGGCGGTCTTCGCCGCTTGTATCCCTCGTACAGCCAGCCTCTCGCTCGCTGCGCATTCGGTGGACGAATGCGGAGCCTGCGATGCCTGGCGTAGCAGGTGCCGCGCGGCGACACACGCCTCGCGCAGAGACGTCAGCTCACGCGACCACCAATACACCTGACGCCGGGCACTTCCTGGCCGGACGCGGGGCATGCCACGTCACATATCTCGGACATGGCCTCCTGGAACCACCCTGCCTCATCATTGACGTCGGCAGGCCTGTCCGGTGATGACACCCAGGCCTGCACGATCGAGGCTTCCAGAGGAGAGAGGAGGCCTCCCATGTTGGTTTGGGACTTATAGGTCACATGTTTATGTGGGATTTATGACAAAAAATAATGTGTAAACTGCGTTACTTGCCTAGTATGTGTAATAAGTGACTTTTTGGATATTGGTTTAGTGAGTGTGATATGACTTCTTTCACAGTTTTCCATCTATACCTATATTTTTTGGCTAAAATTGCTCCGAGTAGCTCGCTATACTTTGGACTCTGTCTACTCTCTCGTCGATTACAGTTGGTATATATATTGTAACTTTACAATTAACCACTAATAACATAAAATATTATAAATATTTTGTGTTATACCTCAATAAAGCACGCGATAAACCAATGCTTAAAAGTGCATTAACAAGTTGTCAAACACCGTTTTGTAATAGAAAAAAAAATGATATTGTCGGGGAAAACTAGTAATACATTGTACTATGAAATTATGGTCTATTATATAGGTGTTAGTTTCACAATCGACTTGTTTAATATAACAAAAAAAATGAAACTGCCCGATCGTAGCAAACCACGCTCTCGCAGACCACCGTAAATTAGCAGCATAATGAGGTGACTGATGAGAACCAAAGAATCTTTTTACTGGTAACGAGGTACTCCATCTTAGTATACGTGACAACGCATCGACATTTTGATTGTTAATCGAAGATAGATCGAACTTTTATTTAAATGTAGAATTAATTTTCATTAATCTATGTAAAAGGAAAAAAAAATACATGTAAAATATAGCAATATTTTTTAACTCTGTATAAGTTGCCATTGGAATCAGAAAAAATAACTGCATCCTATATTTGTATATGTTTGTACTTAATACTAATTGCTGTATGAAGGCCAAATAAGGTTATTTCACATATTATTCTTTATTTACAGCAAAAGAAAGAAAATTTGATAATCCAAATGTGCACGCCTCATGAGCGTTTTTTTTAAATAACTTTTAAACGGTGTTGAGATCAATAACAAAAATCAATAGGGATCCGCCTTAGAATATATACAATCTATTGCTTACATTCCTATTAAGCGACAAGACTCACCGATGCACAGACCAACGGACGGCAGTCCATTTTTTTTAAATAACGTTTTTAGTTATGTAATCTAAAGTGAAAAATCTTCCCCTATTATTTAAAAAAAATCTCAAACATTCTGTCCTTTTTATCTTTTAAATTCAAAATGCGTGCTAATGCATTATTTTAACTCATTATTATTCATAAATATCTAACGCCTACTATTTCACAATGCACGCACACATTCGTAAGAGTCGATCCGTAAAATTAGAAAATAAACTAATCTTATAATTCAATGTCTGTAGTTATTGTCAAGTTAATAATAATATGGATTTGATGTCTAGCTAAAACTATAAGAACGATTTTATGTAGCGAAATTGAGGTATGGCCACATATCGAGAGCAGAGCACTCCCTCACGTTGTGAGGCGCACTTTTTTGGCTACACGTACATCTTCCGCATCCAAAACTCAAGGCTAATTACATTTACAAGGCCATACTTATTTCTAGGGCATATGATTTGCGAGATCAATTTACTTAAGGTAGTTTTACGGGTCGTATATTTTTGGTTTCATTGTGGACTTACGGCAGTTTATCATGTTTATGTTTATCTACATATTTTGTTTATTTAAATATTATTATCGTTTAGTTTTATTTTTATTTCCGCTTTTAGTTTAAAAAATAGTGTCAGTCCTGTTTTCCTACGGTTTTTACCGATGGAAGAAAGTTTCTCGAGTGGCAGCCTTGTACCAGTAGGTGATGTGTAGGGCGCCCCTCCTAGTGGTTCATCATCATTATCATTATTACAGCCTTTAACAAGTCCACTGCTGAACATGGGCCTCCCCCAAGGAATGCCACAAAGCACGGTCCCGAGCCACCTGCATCCATTGACTTCTTGCATGTCTTACCAGGTCGTCACTTCGTCATTTTTTGTTCATATTTAAAGTAAATTTACATTAATGATTTAATTAAAATAAGATTTTAATACTTCGATAATTGAAAAGTCCAAGAATTTTTTTTTAATTTGCTTACTGCATTTTATTTCACCCTGACATTATGTTCCCAAATGACTTACAGAATTTCTAGATATAAATATTAATATTATTTAAAGTAAATTCTTAATTTGCGGATCCAGATAAGTCTTATTACGACGGACGATATTTTTGCCGCCGGTAAATTTAAAGCATTTCTTTTGACACGAACATTTCGCTTCCTTAGTTACAGTGTTTTGAGGTCAGTGATTTGAAGACATTTCTGGTGTGAGTAGCTAACTCATACTTTTAGAAACTTTGGACAAAAAGTTTTTATTGGAATAAATATAAAAAATTGGTCCAATTTACGCTGATATTCTGTGAGAGCGTGGTTGAACCCTCGTTGGTTGAATGCACCTCATTCAAATGAGGTTGGTATTAGAAGAAGTTGTTATGTCCCTGTTTATATCATTCCTTCTAATTACTTTTTCCTTTGTAGAAAAACTGCGGTTAAAAAATAAAACTGCGTTTGCCAACCCACTTGCTAAGCGTCATAACTATGGCTAATGTCTCCTCTATGAAGCAATATACGAGGGAGGTCTATGTTCAGCATTAGACTAAAGGGTTATCCCTATTCCTTTTCTTCTACTATTGTGTTTGCTAATCGAACAGTGAAAGTGTTAATAGGCTGTAACGGTAACGGTTGTAGGGAATATGCCCCATAATTTCTTCTGTTGGAAGGTGGATTAACAATCTCAGTTTCAGACGTTTCACATCTTTGATGCTGCTCCCAGTCACTGGTCATGGTATTTTATGTCTGGCGTAAGCGAAATCGCTGAACTATTGAAAACGGATCTTTCTACCATTTTTTTTACAAAATTAAAGAAGTTGCAGTAGCCCATGGATATATGCAACCAACTTCAACAAAAAAGCTACAGATGGGCAGATACAGATGGGAGATCACCTCTGAGGACTAAGATGGAATACTTTACAGCCAGTAATTATACTGGCTTCTATACACTTCTGACCTAAACGCAGAAAAAGCAAAGAGGATGGTTATAACGCAGGTTGACTTCTAGGCAGAAAAGGAGTCCTACCTCCTAGAAAAATCATATCCCATAGTTGCCTCTTACCATCGAAAGGAAATGGGGTGAATGACTCTTTGGCGCCGGTACAACACAACGTCTTTTTACAAGAACATAATCCGCCAAGTTTGTTTTACTGAAGTTCTCGTTAAATAAGGAAAATAAGCCAAATTCGTTACCATTGTTTAATTTGTCAATTTTGAGGGTAAACGTGTAGGCAAGGCGTGTACAAGGCCTTGAAAAGATATGTAGTCGAAAAAGCAAAGGAACACTTTTCTGCGCATATTTCTGTCTGTAACTCTCTCAGCAGATTATAATGGCTGCTATTATTTTATAATGACTGCTATTGTTTTTCAGTACTTTTTTATCGTTAAGACCGAATAAGATGTATGACGCCAGAAAGATCTTTATGGTGATCATTATAGCTTCAGATATACATTATTATAACCATCTCTTTACACCAGGCGTAAAATCCGTGCGATGCGAAACGTCAGGTTCTGTGATCGACAATGTGCCTGCCGCAAATCTACTTTACAACGAAATAGGCCCATGTCCAGATCCTAATTTTAATAGAGAAGATGGCTGGGTGCTACCATCTGCTTGGGATCCCATAATTAATAAAATTAAATCCCAACCCAAGCATTCAACTGCAAGACTTCAAGATACTGTAAGTTCATACTGCGTAGATCGGAACAAAAATTAATAATTTTTAATCTGGAGGTAGCCGTGGGGGGGACTGAGGTGTATGACATTGGGACGTCATACACCTCAGCCCCCCCCCCCGTGCCCATGGGTGCTGTAAAGTACTCGAAACGTTGGGAATATAAAATAAGTTAATATACGTGATAAAATCCGTAAAACTAGTTTTATTTAAATGTGTAATGTTCGCGTAAATATAAGAAATCATTAAATCTATATATATAAAAGGCAAACCTGACTGACTCATCTCTCAACGCACGGCCGAAACTACTAAACGGATTTCGCTGAAATTTGGCATACAGACAGTTTTAATGACGTAGGCATCCGCTAAGAAAGAATTTTTGAAAATTCGCCCCCTAAGGGGGTGAAAAAGGGGTTAAAATCTGTATGGAAGTTCGTCATTTTTAGAGCTACAAGCCTGAATCTTTGTTTTTAGGTTAACGATTAGAAATAAACAATTACGTGTCCTAGAGTTTTTGAAAATTCAACCCCAAAATGGATGAAAAAGTAGTTGAAAGTTTGTATGGGGAAACAAGGTTAGCTAAACTATTTTATTCGAAACTTCACAGGAGTACTCCTATCAATAAATGAGTAAACAAGTGTTTCAGGCTCTTTCAGACTTCAACCCCTAAAATGTGTAAAAGGGGTGACAAATTCTGAAAATCAACATGGGTAACACAAAACAACAACTATTTCAAAATCCAACGTAGCAAACGGGAAATACCTACCATCATCCCCTGTGAGGGTGTGATGTGGTTGAAATGTCAATATGGGTGTCGTTTTATGGTTTTTTGGGACGTTAATTACGAAAATGGCATCGATTATGGTTTGAAACCAACATGGATGGAAGGATGGATGGATGTATGTTTGTATGTAAAAATCATGGTGACTTGGGTGTCATTTTTAAGGTTTTTGGGTCGTAAATAATGTAAATGATATTGATAAATATTTTAAACTTAATTTATTAGAATAGAAAAGAATATACTTTTATTGCACAAAAACATAAAACAAAATATACAAGAAGATTTGTACAAAAAATTTGCACAAAATTACACCTGAACAAAAAAATTCTAATTTAAAAATTAAAAAACAATAAAGATAATCAACCAAACCAAATATATTTTTTACAAATTAATAAATGGCAAAACCAAGAGGTACCCACCTATTTTTGTATTGATCTTCTAGTTCCAACCCTACCAATAGATGGCGTTGGTATCGTTTAAGAACGCGGTAACGTTGTTTTTTCGAACTAATATAAAGTGAATGGTGAATGAGTGTTTCAACCTGTACCACACACGGTACCCATTCACTGTTAACGGATATTTGACTAGACTTGACCTTGTTTGCTTGCTTACGGTTTAAGATTTGGTTCGTATTTCGGATTAATTGCTTGATTTTGTCTTTCTTACAACCACTGTTTAAACTTGGAATTGATTTGTTTTGTGATTAGGTATTGTTGATATAAGTATTTTTCTCACTGAAAAATGACTACAGAACCTTAATATTAAAGGAAAATGGAAGAATATACTGTCGTCCCCAATATAGGTGATTTATGCCTGTTTGTTTCTTGTGCTCTTTCATTTCTAATGTACGGAACCCAAGAAAAGCGATGGTTGAAAGTTCACAAATTGGTACATTTGTGGTAAATGATTGGCCTAGGTTTTCAGTTATGACCCACGACAGAAATGGCGATAATTATTCAACAGCAAATGAATATTCAGCCGATATTAAAAAAATTAAATTTACGGTGGACTTTGTGAATTGTAGCTGCAGGATTAATATTTCCGTTTCGGTTTGAAGTATATCAAAATGGTCTGCTATAACAAAGTCCGAACAGATATCTGTCCAGTAAGGCAATTACCATTTAGCTACATTAATGTAATGGACATTTTGACGCTTATCTGCCTATTACGTGAAGAAAATTACACAGCGTCGCATGGAGATACCTGTCGAAGAGCGTGATCCTTTTTCAGAGCTTGACCATTTAACTGTTACATCTTTTGTAAACAATGAAATATCATCTCCAACCATCGGAACAGATCAATCTGTATCGTCGACATTAAAATATGAAAAAGAAAAATAAACAAGGTCGAGATTTACTAATTACACAAGAAAAAGTTAATTAAAAAGTGCACAAGAAAGATATAGGCAGAACAAGCCAGATTCAAATCGTAAAGCTGTGTCCGCTTATCAGAAAATAAATCCCGATATACACAGGCAAGCTATTGCTAATTACCAAACTGCGAATCCACAAGTGCATAGAGCAATTCAGTCACGGTGAGAGGAAAACATTACACTGCGTTTATGGAAAAACAAGGTCCATTCCGCTATGGACTATGACCCTGATATTGCTTATAGAACTGACAGCAGTGTAGCCTTGGGTTCTATGACATACTTAAATTGACATAATTGTCAATAGTGCAATGCGCTGAAATGGAAGGATGAGAAATATGGTATGTGTTGCAGCGCTGGAAAGTTGAAACAACTGCCTAAACCACTCTTTAGTTTGATTAATGATCTACACCCAGATCATGACCATATTATGGGTAATATTCGTAAATATAATGCCTGTTTCCAGATGACTTCTTTCGGTGGTAAACACGTAAGAGCAGATGGTTTTTCACCGACTTTTAAAGTACAAGGCCAGGTTCCAATTAAAGGTCTACCATTTAATTGGAAGTATATTACCAGAAGCCGAACATGACGCTCAATACCTTCAAATATATTTTGTAGATGAAGATGATCGAGAAGCAAAGATTCGATGTTCTAAATTTCCTAACTTAAAGCCAAATTTAATCAAACAATTGCAGAATATGCTGCATCAAGTGAACCCGTATATAAAAGATCTGAAAAGTGCCATTGATAAAGCCCGTCCTTCAGAGTCATACAAAGTTGTCATACATGCTGATAAAAAACCACCAGAAGAACATAGAGGTAGGCACAATGCACCAACTACAAATGAAGTGGCTTTAGTGTTAGTGGATCAACATTTGATCGAAGGACATCATCCTCGATAGCTGAAGTAATTCTACCAGCGTATTAGTGAGACACATCGAGCATGTGATGCGCTACAGTATCCATTGATATTTTGCTGGGGGATGATGGGTATTCAATCAACATACACAACGCGATCCCACAACCAGTTGCTGCTTAATAAAACTGTCTCTTCTAAGTTTCTATTCGTACAGGATAATGATTAAAGAAGGAGAAGATAACTATTTAGTCAACTATCGTGCCCTTTTAGTCATTATTTGGGGATAAATAGGAAACAGAGGGATTAAACTATATCAAAAATAATCAAGCCAAATTACGTGCTGATAGTTACATCCATTTAAAAGATAATATTGGACGACAATACGCAGAAGCCAACCAACTAGGACAAATGGTTGTCCTTCCATCATCTTTTACGGGGGGACCTAGGTATATGCACGAAAGAACACAGAACGCTATGACCTGTGTTAGAAACTACGGCCGGTCTGATCTTTTTATCACTTTCACATGCAATCCACTCTGGGACGAGATAAAAGAGCAATTGCTTGAAGGACAACAATCTCATGATAGACACGATATAATTTCGAGGGTGTTTCGACTAAAAGTGAAAAAGATCATGAACTTTTTGACAAAGGCAAAATATTTGGTGAGGTGCGATGCTATATGTATTCAACGGAATGGCAAAAAAAGAGGTCTTCAACATATTCATATTTTTTATGGCTTCACAATCGTATTACTCCGGATCAAATCGACAATATAATTTGAGCTGAAATACCGGATCCCAAACGTGACCCAGACTCAGGTCCATGTGGAACTTTAAATCGAAAGTCACCATGTATGTAAGATAACATGTGCAGTAAACGATAACCCAGGGCTCTCATAAGGTAAACTCAAACTGGTGAAGACGGTTATCCGCAGTACAAGAGACGTTTACTAGATGACGGTGGGTTCTCTGTTGATATCAAAGGCACAACCATAGATAATATACACTGGGTAGTCCCAGTTTATTAAAAACATTTAACGCTCACTTAAATGTGGAATATTGTCATTTGGTGAAATCAATAAAATACGTCTGTAAATATGTAAATAAAACTTCAGACCAGGCATCGTTTGTTTAGAGAACAGAGAAGAAGTTAAACCTACACAAGTGGAAGATATATAAGTTCATCAGAGGCAGTATGGCGAATCCTTGAATTTCCTATTCATGAGTGTTTCTCCTGTAGTCCACCTCTCTGTTCATTTGGAAAATGGGCAAAGGGTTTATTTTAATGAGCAAAATCTGAGTGAAAGAGTGAACAGTCTTCCAACAACCACACTCCTACCCTTTTTTGATTTGTGTAAAGTGGATAACTTTGCAAAAACATTGCTCTATCTAGAAGTGCCTGCATACTACGTTTGGGATAAAAGAAAGTTCCAAAGTAGAAAGAGAGGAGCAAAGCGGACGAAGTCGCGGGCAAAAGCTAGTAGTAAATAAGCGTGTAGTGCTGACGTAAAAGAATCCAAACCCTATATCTTCCGCCTGCCAACTTTGGCAAACATCCCCACGTGAGGACTTTTGATAATCTACAATGAATGAATGCAAATAGTAAATAGCCGTTATAAGATTAAAAGCAGAAATTGCCGTGTAGTAGCGGTCTAAGAAAATCCACTACCCTATATCATTCCGTCTGTGTCGAAAGAAGGGACAGAGGGAAACTGAACCAGGCAGTGGGCAGCAGAATATGCCTGATAACAATTGAATAATAAAAACTGCGGTCGTCAACCCGCCTCCCAAGCGTGGCAATATCCCTTTAAATTAACTAATCCCTTTAAATTTTGATGAGCTGTAGCAAAGGATTGAATGAAAATACAAATAAGGAAATCCTAGAGCGATAAGATTTGACAGGGAGTTGGAAATTTGCCAAAACCTCGTAAACATTTTATTATTCAAGAAAAGCGGAGATTTGTTGCACTGCGTTAGGTTACACGTACAAGTGTATGGGGGCAAGTTATAAAAACTTCTACAAAAATAAAAACTACTACTTTTACCGATTGAATTGTCCCCGCTACAGAATAAAATCGGAGTTGAAATGTACATTTTCACGTTAAGATTGTTAGTTTTTACGTCTTAACATTATTTTGTAGAAGTAAGATAATATAACGGCCTACGTCTCACTGCTGGACACAGGTCAGAGAGTGTTATGGAGCGATTTGTTTTCCACGCTGCTCCAGTGCGCGTTGACTGACTTCATATGTCTTCGAAATATCTTCGTTCCTCAGACATGCAGGTTTCCTCTGGATAGTTCCCTTTTACCGCAATTTCATGATGTTGTACTGTAAAACTTATGACCAGCGCTTACGTCGAACCCCTGAGCTACCATGGCTCAATTATTTTAGACCTCATTTCTAATCTCATTAAGTTAAAATAATAAAAAAATCTATAAAAAAGTTGTAGAAGAGAATAGTAAAAATGTGTAAGAATAAAATAGTTGTTAAAAGAAATTCATAATAGAAAAAATTTCATTAAACATGGAAATGGCTTCTTACTTCGCTGTTTTAAGCTTGTATTTTATATTATAACTCCAAAAAATACATAAAATATAACGGCATAGTACAGCAATGCCTAAGCTTTTGCCTAGTACGGTGCGGGGTCGCGGCTGGAATCCGACACAATTTTGCACTGGGCAAGTACGTAATTTTTTTTCCATGTTCAATTTTTGTATTTTAAACGAATTTATTAAAACAAAATAATCATGATGATGATGGCGTAAGCGTTGTCACCCATGAGGACTAAGACGGAGGCCTTGTTTCCAGTAAAAAGGGTCTTGGAAGGTCTCGTAGAAGCTTGTAGAGGGATATTACATTTGACTTTTTAAAACTGACTATTCTTCTTCGGTGACTTGTAGAATATTCGTTGAAAATAAGTGAAAATTAAATAGTTTTATTTGATATATAGTGTCCTCGCATAAATGTAAGAAATCATTTTACAAATCGCTTATGAATTAAACCACACTATAGTCGCATATGTATAAAGTTTTAAGCACCATAGGTTAGTGAAATATAACAGAAGTGCTCGGCACTTTAGCGAATATCAGTAGGTACATCATTATTTGACTGCATCGCACTTGAACTATTTGTGTTGCAGTTGTTTCAAATGATAACGAGGATTTCTTAGTGATTCTTCCAAGGACGAAGGTATTTTCCGAAGCAGTGGTAAATAAATTCGTTAATTATCAATAAGTTTTATGTAATAATCTATATTGAATAAAAGATATTATATACTGTTCTTATATTTATACTATTGAAACATTCATGATCTCTAATCATTTTTTTTTCTTTCAAGTTAGGCTGTTTTGCTGTTAGTTTTGATTAGGTAATCATTTTTTTTAATTATGCCTATGTACTTTTATTTCTAAATTAATTATAAATAAAATAGTATTTCGATTGTTCGAAGGTGCAATGGCTAAACGTTCGGCTGCAGTGCGGGCCGCGGATTCGATTCTCGCGTAGAACATATTGTATGGCTTACAAATAATTATTTTGGGGCTAGATGTTTTCCAAGTGCAATTCATGTTTGTAAAACACCTTTACGATGCACAATTAATGCTACATACTGTAACTTAAAAAGAAAAGATTCCGTATTGGTGGGTCTGCCTCCTCCGAGGGTGTAGCGAGCCAGTATAATTAAAGGCTCTGTGGCATTCCTACTCAGTCTTCAGAAGTGGCATCTGAAGCCTTCTTTGTTTGAAGTGCAGATGTCAATGGACTTCAGTAGCCACCTACTCCCAGGTGGACTAAATACTGGTGGCATAAAACTGTAACAGTTTGCACTGTTTTGCCACAAAATTCTCGAAAAGACACCTGAAGTTTAAAAAAATGTATAAAAAAAACACACGTATAAAATTATTTTAAACGTGGTAGAGCCAAGCTGCAGCTATATTATGGTTGTAGCACGAATGGGTCAGCTCGACCGGGGATGGACTACGTTCTCACAGAATGCCAGCGTAAATAGCAGCTTAATGCTGCTGTGTTTCGTATGGTGAGAGTAGAGAATCGGAGACCCTTTTTACTGGAAATGAGGCATTCCATCTTAGTCCTCAGTGGTGACAACGCATCTGCATTTGGATTCTTAATCGAGGATAAATGTAGATGTCTATAGGCCACAGCATCCTCTTACCATCAGGTGGAATGTGTACTCATTTGTCACCCATATTCTATAAAAACAATTATAGGTGTTAAGAAAAAGGTGTAATATAAATTGGATGGTATATAACGTTTACTCAAATATATATTATTTTATATACATATTTACATACACACGTTACATATATAAGGATGAGAATTTTCGCACATGCCATATTGTATAAGCTTTCACTCACAAAGCATACCTTTGAATAATACTAGACCATTCTATTTCAAACAAATTTAGTAGTAGCTCGTACTGACAGTCGTTATGCGACCACATCACTGAGGTTCACCTTTATGTCGCGACTGACCTGCTTTATTATTCTACTAAAATATCTCTCGGAAATTAAATGTCACATTTTGTGATATAGTTAATTTGAAACTGCAAGCAGACTGTGAAGATTCGTTGTGTGAGAAATGAATGAAGGAAACGATAACTATTTACGAGTTTTGCGTGTTAGAGACACTGGAGCTGAATTATTCATAGCTGCAGAAAAAAACGAGTCGGCACGGCTGGGGATAGAATATCTACAGAATATCAACAGAACCGGAGTTTCTTTGCACTGGTAACGAAGTATACCATCTAGATTCTCAGGGTTAACAACGCATCCTTATTCTATTTCTTAATTGGGGACAGGTACTTACAATTCAGAGCCGTCCAAGAGGTCAATGGCAGTAACTTATTCGTCTAGGGATATCGATCTTTTTTTAAATTCAAAGAAATTACACATTACAGTTAACCGTGTGGTAGCGATGTAAGAATATCCACTACCCCATATCGTCCCACGGGTGTCGTAAGAGGCGACAGAGGAAAATTGAAATAGGAGACTGGTAGCAGCATCTACTTCCTGCATATAACCTAAAATTATAAAAAACTTAGTTTTCCAACCCGCCTGCCAAGTATTTTTTTACTATTCTTAGCCTCCTGATGGGAAGTGATGACGCAGCCGAAGGCGGTAAAGCAAACTGAATTAGCTTAACAAAAGCCTGTTCACTCTTGCCTTTGTAACTATGTCAAAATCCCTCCTATGAGGCAATCTATGGCGAAGACATATGTTCAGCAGTGGATTTTTATATGCAGTATTGGATAAATGGATACATAACAGTAGGTTATTCGGCAGGTGTCTTACAAATAAAACTAAGGTCATTTCATCATCATCATCATCATTACAGCCCTCCACAAGTCCACTGCTGAATATAGGCCTCCCCAAGGAATGCCACAAAGCACAGTCCTGAGCCACCTGAATCCATCGACTTCCTGTATGTCTTACCAGGTCGTCATTCCATCTAGTGGGGGGACGCCCTACACTTCGTCCGCCGGTACGAGGCCACCACTCGAGAATCTTTTTTCCACATCGGTTGTCGGTTTTTCGAGCTATATGGCCGGCCCATTGCCACTTCAGCTTACTAATCCGTTGGGCTATATCATTCACTCTGGTTTTACTGCGGATATCCTCATTTCTAAGTTTATCATGCAGAGAAAATTCCGAGCATAGTCCTCTCCATAGCTCGATGAGCAACCTTGAGTTTCCTCATCCGCCCAGCAGTTAAGGACCACGTCTCAGTTCCATAGGTCATTACTGGCAACACGCACTGGTTGTACAGTCTCGTTTTCAAGTTTTGAGGTATACCTGACGAGAAGATGTGCCGTAATTTCACGAACGTTGCCCAGCCGAGTTGAATCCGTCGATTGACCTCTCGGTCGAAGTTGGACTTACCTAGTCGGACTATTTATCCCTGGTAAACATACTCGTCAACAACTTCGAGCTTAGTGCTCCCAACAACTACCGGCATAGGTGTGGCATGGACGTTATACATGATCTTTGTTTGTCCATGTTCATCTTAAAACCTACCCGTTGGGAGGCACTATTGAGGTCATTGAGCATAGTGCTTAGGTTCTCCATTGATTCTGCCGTAAGGAGTATATCGTCGGCAAATCGACGGTGAATGATGTACTTGCCGTTGATGTTAATACCGTATCCTTTCCAGTCCAGAAGCTGGAAAACGTCTTCCAATGCAGCGGTGAAGAGTTTCGGGAATATAACGTCACCCTGTCTTACACCTCTCTGCAGTTGGATAGGTTTCGTACTCTGGTTCTGTACTTGGATAGCCATCGTAGCCCTACTGTACAAACACTTCAGCACTTTGATATACCGACAGTCAACTTGGCACCGCTGAAGGGACTGCAGCACCGCCCAAATTTCGACGGAATCAAAGGCTTTCTCATAGTCCACATATGTTCGCCAGACATAGCGGCAAATTGTACACCTCGGACTTCTGTACAATTTGCCGAAGGGTATGTATGTGGTCTATGGTGCTAAAGTTTTCGGAAACCGGCTTGTTCAGGAGGCTGAAAGTCGTCGAGTCTGCGTGCAGACGAATGACTCTCGAAAACAGCATGTAGACGCGGCTCAGATGGGAAATCGGTCTGTAGTTCTTTAAGAGAGCGTTGTCGCCTTTCTCGAAGAACAAGACCACCGCACTTCTGCTCCACGCCTCCGGTGTAGTGCCACCATAGAGGACAGAATTAAAGAGCTTCTGAAGGACTTTGAGTACCGGTTTTCCCACCCGCTTTCAGAAGCTCCGCTGTAATTCGATCCTCGCCTGGGGCTTTGCTGTTTTTAAGCTGCTGGACAGCCATTCTAATCTCGCTCAGACTGATGTCCGGAATATCATCGGAATATCAAAGGTCATTTCAGTCGCGTTATAACTCAGAGTACATATTATGTATTTTACTACTCTTAACAAGCGACACGAACTAACATGTCAGTGTTGTTCCAAAAATATTGTATATTGACAGTCTAGAGTTAAAAAAAGAGTCTTTGCAATGAAAGAAGGCTCTTAGCCATCATCATCATTGTCATTACGTACCTTCACAAATCCACCGCTGAACATAGGCCTCCCACAGGAAATGCCACAAAGCCACTTATATGATTGAAGCCACCTGCTTCCATCGAATTACTGCATATTATATTACCAGGTCATGTATGTCTTTGCAATAGGCTTTTGTTTAAATCTTAGACTAATTGTTAACTACTTTTTGAAATAAGACGGTTTAAATTTTCAAGGTAATATGAGGGCGCTACTAATTCCTTTTGCTTGATTGCTTCGTTGTCCGTTCTGTTGCTATAATTGGTAAAAGCTCCATAAGAGATTAAACTAGATAAACATTAAATTGGTTAAAAAATCTGTTAGCCCTTTCAAAATTGTTCACCGTTCTAAACTGGGGTATTTTGTATGTACATTTCTGGCAAGCCATGAAAATATGAAAAACTTTAACATGTTATATCTCTATTTTATCACAGCTCTATTTTATATTCCGAACAAAAATACTTGGTTTGAGTTCACAGGTAGAGATGCAGATATAAAACAAAGAACTTTTACAAAGCTTTGGTTGAACATTGTTTTAAAAGTCTTTGTACGTCATGCAAAAGGTTGTAAAAAAACTGATGGTTATATAAACTGCATGTCAGATATATTTTATATTACTTTTTGCAACTGATTTTGCATTTAAATTATACCGGAGCGACTGGTTTCATCATTATTATCATCATCGTCATTACAGCCCTTTACAAATCCACTGCTGAACAAAGGCCTCCCCAAAGAATGCCACAAAGCACGGTTTTGAATCACCTGCATTCATCGACTTCCTGCATATCTTACAAGGTCGTCACTCCATCTAGTGGGGGGCTGCCCTTCACTTCACTTACCGGTACAATATTGCCACTCGAGAACCTTTCTTTCCCATCGGTTGTCGGTTCTTCGAGCTATATTGCCTGGCCCATTACCACTTCAGTTTACTAATTCATTGGACTATGTCGGTTACTCTGGTCCCATTGCGGATATCCTCCTGGCTTCGCTCTACGTTAAAAGATTTTTTCTTTGGTATCAAACTTATCTGGACAAACTTGGAGAGTAAAACATTATCTAAACATATCATCTCAAGTCGTAAGAGGCGATAGAGGGAAACTGAACCAGGAAATGGGTTGAAGCATCTTCCTGATAACAGCTGAATAAAAATAACAAATTGCATTTGCCAAGCGTGGCAACTATAGCGAATATTCTCTTATGAGGCAATCTGCGAGGGAAGCCTAAGTTTTCCAGCATTTGTTTGGCCAGTCTCTTTGAAAAAGTTATCCTATTGCACTATAACAATGCTTCGGCGCACACCGCGAACTTGATAGTCATTATTGGCTTCTGAAAAGGTGGAGCTTGTGAATCATTCCGCACATAGTTTAGACCCCGCACAATACCATTTTTTATTTTCCTAAAAATCAAATTTTTTAGAGTTTACGGAACGAGAAGACGCCATTGATAGCTTTCAACCAGTACGTGAAAAACATGCCTTAGACCAATGGTCCTTATGTTTTCGATATCAGTTTGTAATTTAACCTGTGACCACACGATCAACAGTCGTGCTCATTACCACCAACGAGGTAATCGAAGATTTATAAGACTCTAACTACTAAGTCATGGCAAGAAATTGGTTTTTGTTTTGTTAATATTATATATTTATTTACAATATTTATTTAAAAACTTAAATTTTAGTACAGTCCTATTTCCCGTGATAATGCTATAGTGTTGCAATTTGAATAAAGTTCAGAATTGCCGAAGAAGTTTCATCCTTCCCATAAAAGTTTCGAAACCTTATTTAAATTTCAATATATAGCTTTGAGCACGAAGTAGGTAATTGTGAACGCATTTCGTATCTTGATGGTGATTTTTTTTTGACAACTTGTAGTTACATATTCTATTTTGATGTTTGTTTGTCTTTACGTAGTAAAACCTGCTGCTGAATTATAGCCGCAGTATGAATAGTTCGGCTCGACCAAAGAAAGATCATGCTCGCACTAAAACAATTGCATAGTACTACCGTGTTTCGTACGAGTGGGCAAATAAAACTGGAGCCATTTTTACTGTTAACGAGGCATTCCATATTAGTCCTCAGGGGTGTCAACGCATTTGCATTTTGATTCTTAATCAAAGATAGATAGAAATTCGTATTATTCGTATTTTAAATGTGAGTTTTTTTTAAATAGAATAAGGATAACAAAGAAGCACGCAATCAACCTGGTGGTAAGTGGATGCTGTGGCCCATAGACACCTTCATCTTTCCTCGGTTAAGTATCAAAATATAGATGTGATGTCACCTCTAAAGATTAAGATAGAATGTCTCGTTACCAGTAAAAATGGTCTCTGGTTCTCTATACTCACCACACGAAACAGCAGCACTTGAATGCTCTTCACCATAGCTCCAATGGTACATAAACCATAACATCATATATTTTATGTCATATTAATTGTGATAGGATTTATGGGACGCAAAAATATGTTAATAGGTTTATCGTTGCTCTTAAAAGCATTATCTTATCAAGGTTTTGCTGAAAGCTAGGTAAAATTTGTAATGGAATATCTTGAGATATTGTTTAAAAGTTATATAGTTTATGTTTGGCTAAAAACAGTGAGATAAAGTTGTAGAAAGGTTAAAATCAAGGGGAAGTTTTGATAACCAACTATATCCAAGCGTGTTCTAGTGTACTTATTTGGTGATCGATATCGATATCAAAATCGTACCCCATAAATATTCCAACATAAGGGTGAAAACTCTCACTCAATTAACAACTTGTAAAGTTTTCTGTTAACAACTGTTAATTGCTTAAAGAGTTATTAACAATTAATTAAATTCATATTAAATCGTTTCATATTACACAACATTTAACACGCAAAACATGTAATCTGTTTGAGGATTTAAGGCAGCTTTCCACGATGTTGCGAACTATGTTGATGATGAACTAATTACGAAATCTCGTTACCAATGGGTAGCGAAGTGGTAATCTGCTTAAGCGTCACCTCGCTTGTCTTTCAATAGTAACGTCTGTGATAAAGAAACATTATGATTCCTATAACTTGCTATTTCTTTACGTGCAATAGTCTTCTTTTTTTATAAAATTCTAGCAACAAACGAACTAATCCACCTAATGTTAGTTGGTTACTGCAGCCCATGGACACTTGCAACCCTTCAGGTACGTTGTTACCTCTGAGGGTTAAGATGGAATGCCTCACAGCCTGTAATAATAACAAGATGTGAGGCATTCCATCTTCATTCATTCCAGTATAGTACTGGCTCTATTTATACTGGCTCTCAAAACCTTCAAGAACGGAACACAGCCATTCAAGGCGCTGCTATTTGAAGGCAAAAATATTTAAGAGGGTAGTACCTAACTAGACATACTGCAAGGCAGAAAAGGAATCCTACTACCTAATACATATACTACATAGTTAATAAAACTTTCTATAAACATAGATACGGTATGATAGACTTTTGAAAATGATATATCTTATAAACAAATATAATTATATTTGAATAATTTTATGGATTCTATCGTATTTAATTTGAACTTTTTTTTGATGATAGGTACTAATCCCATAGTCATTACATATTTCATATTCTCTATTCATAACATATTCTCTATTCAATTTATGATGTTTAACTATTTCAATGGCCACACGAATTCTTGGCAGGAGTCGGAAGGAGCGAGAATTTCTGGTTTATCAAATCTGATGTAACGACGGGAACGATCTTGATCAGACTGCAGACTTCAAGGAACATTTGCTTTTCACGTCTGTTTTGATTTGGGTGTTTTAAAGATCTTTCATTGATAAACGTCTAGTATTCGCGTAAATATGAGAATTTCTAAACAATAACTATAATGACTGTTAAAATAGATCTGGTTATGCTAGGGATACCCACTTCAATATCGCGAATATGTATATCAATACCTTATATATCTAATAATATTTTTTATGTTAACAGCCAGTTTTTTTATGTATTTTGTTCGCGACGGCAAAAAGTGCTTGAAACATAGTTATTAAAAACAATATTAAAAGTGTAATAAGGAAAAATATTAGTGACAAACCTGAGTAAAAGGTGCAATAGTAAAGGCTCCGTGGCGCAGTGGCTTAGCAATGAGTTGCAACGCTGGGGGCCGCGGGTTCGAATCCCGCACGGAACAAGTATTTGTATGGCCTACAAATAATTGTTCCGGGTCTGGATGTTTGTCCTTGTGCAATTCATGTTTGTAAACTGCCTCCACGATACAGGAGAAAATCCTAGTGTGGGGGTAACGTTTTTTTAAACAATCAATATAAATAGTATAATTTTACAACATGTTTGCAAACTTAGTATTATAGTATAGAGCATCGTTTGGTAATAGTTAAGAATATAACTCTTATTTGTACAAACGGGAAGTCGACCAATCAGAGCGCGACACGTTATAAAACATTCTAGGCATTATTAATTAACTGCTTAATATTTAATCCCGAAAATGATGGAAATAATTTTTATGCTCTAGAAGAATTGTAAAAATAATATTTAATTACATTAAGCTTCATAGATTAAGGAAATAAAAGAATATTTAGCGTGATGAAACTTATTTCCTACTTATAGTAAAATTAAAGAATGAATGTACCCAAATATTGTGAAAATTTGTGATATTTTGGTTAATAACTTTTTACATTGTTAATATATTAAGAAACCTTTATGGTATGCTAATAGACAACTGAATTACCAATTTAACAATGTATAGTACATTAGTGTAAGAATTAATCGTGTATAGAAAAAAATATGATTTAAGACAATTGTATAGTGAAAATGTTAACCAATAAAGAGGCAAAACGGAAAATGGCAAGCGGCTCACTTTAAAGTAACGCTCGAGTCTACCTTAGGGGCTCGGGGCCCAGTAACATCGTAGTAGCTGAAGTGACTAGTAGCAGAACCAAGAAGTAGCAGAACATAGAACATAGTAGCTGATAACTGCAGCTACACAAGTGGTAGTAATTGCTAGTTGTACAATATAGTAGCTGATAATAGCATAGCATTAAACAGAATAGAATAGAATAGTAGTAAGTTACTAGCGAAAAACTTAAAGAAATAGTCAACTGAAGAAATAATCTGAAGAATATAGTGACCAACCGATAGCGAACAACCGATATAGAACAACCATAGTTGAACAACCATGTTCAACAACCGTGGCCGATAACCAATAGTCAGAAGATTTCCGCCGAACAGTTGAGCAGTCGAACCGCTGGCCACTACCTTGCCATTTGTATTCTACAGTTCGTGCATTTTGATTGGAGGTCAGTCCACAGTACCCCAGCTGCACCTACAAAGACGGCAGTAGAAGTATTCACCGGAACCTATAGGTGTAGGACGTGAGCGACTCGCTGAGTATCTTCGACAACATTTACTCCGAGTTTCGCCCGTCCGGCACATATTTCGAGTTATTATCAGAAAGATGTTTCTACACATTTTCTGTTTCATTTTCCTCTGTCACACGCACAAGATGATATGTGGAAGTGAATTCTCTTACGCCACACCCGGTGGGAATATTCTTCTTTTCCATAGACGCCCAAAAATCCTTGAGATTTGTGTTATCATGTAAACATTTTTAATCATGCGCTCCGCTCAACACTCAACGGACTAACAATTCGCAAGTAATTTGAAGTTTCAAAGTGACAAATCACAAAAAGAAAACTCATTCCCTTGATTCAAGGAAATTTTTTTCCAATATCGATCCTAGTTCTTAAAATAAAAAAGGGTATTGCTTTAATTTATTTTGTCTTTAATATATTGGTTTGTTTTGTAGTATTTTATAACATCAAATTCTATTTAATCGTTTAGTGGCGACGTAAAATGGTTCAATACACGAAAAAAACGAACTGTAACTTCAACATACATTATGTGTATAATTATGTTTTTTAATTCTATAAACAATTAGTCACCTTGTAGTGGGGGCGTGAGTGAATCCACTGCCAGAAAAATATCCAAAAACTGATTTTTTGGCCCAACCCGGAACCACATGATCAACAGTCTGGTACTGACCTCTGGACCAAAGAAACAGTATACTTGTACAACACTGATTTCCGTGTAATGGCAATATTAAGGAACCCACTACCCCATATTATCCCGTGGATGTCGAAAGAGTCGGCAACGGGAAACGAAAAGAAGATGGG
Source organism: Parnassius orleans (assembly GCA_029286625.1). Classification (NCBI taxonomy): domain Eukaryota; kingdom Metazoa; phylum Arthropoda; class Insecta; order Lepidoptera; family Papilionidae; genus Parnassius; species Parnassius orleans. The sequence continues at coordinate 206,165 of JAGSMP010000339.1, read as the reverse complement.
CAGCATCATACATATTTCTGATAATAACTCAAATTAAAAATACCCGCCTGCCAAGCATGGTAACTATAGAAATATATCTTCTATGAGACTATCTGTGGGAGAGACCCATGTTCAGCAGTAAATTTTTGATATTCTATATTGAATGAATTAATGATGAATGAAAAAAAGTTACAGCATCACAACGGTATTGACCAAGACAATACTATACCGTTCTATACAAAAGTTCTAACTGAAACTTTGCACCGCTTCTATGAACTTCGCCAGGCTGCAATTGAAAATGTCCATTGCCTTGGTAATATTTTTAGAGCGCGTGATATTAATGCAAACCTGTTCAAAGGTTTGTCTTGGTGTATGGCACCTTAAAAGTGGGATATGGGCGACGCCAAGTCATCACCATTTAATGGCGATAGGATTACTGGGTCTTAATAAAAATTAATAGCCATGAAGCTGTGGTTGAGAGCATCAATTATTCAATCACAAAGATGTTACAAAAAGTTAGTAAAACTTTGTAATGGAAAACTTCGAGAGATTGTATAAAAGTTATCTTATTTATTCTCAATCGAAAATAGCAAGATAATGAATAAGAAAAGATAAAACCAAGGTGATATTTTTATAATAAAACCAAGACGATGTTTTGATAACTTACCGCCTGCCCCGCGTCATCGTGTTATCCGTGGCAACATAAATTAGTCACTTTTTATTGTTATGCAGGGTTATTTTGCAATAAGCCAAAGGAGACAGTTTCTTTTGTATGGAGAATGGGCCCACCACGATTTTAGTGAACCTCAATGAAATGTATGTTGATTTATTTCTTATAATCTATAGATTACAAAATTAATATTAGTTTTATCGCTTCTAAAGGAATTCTGAAAATTAAAAATTAAAATATGAATATCATAATACCTTAAAACAAACTAAAAGCGATTTTCTAGTAGTTTTCACCGATATTATGAGTTAGAATAGTGTATATAGAATATAATAGCTTAATAATTAATAGTATAAACGAATTTGTAGGTACATTCAGCAATTATAGATATTTTAAGATAGATGGAAAATCCTTTTAGCAGTTCCGGCAAACAGTGCACAGACAAACAAACGTGGTGTGGAGACTATTTTTTACAGGTATTAATTAATTAGTGAATATACATCACAAACACCATTACAGTAATTAAATAAATATGATTAAAGCCAAGATGAATAACGGATAATATGTCTATTTATAATATTACCTTTAAATGCTATATAGTAAGAAAGCTGTTTTGAACTGGTTGTATAAGGATAAAACACAAAGTAAAATGCCACTGCAAATATTGTTGTAATTATTTCCAAAGCAGTCTATAGTGTAATCTAATAGTGGAACAGACATACAGACAGGTGCGGTGTCAAGACTTTGTTTTAATATGTTTTGGTTGATTAGTAAAGATGCAGTGTGTAAACTTTGTTTTAAAATATATTAACTGATTAGTTATCATACCCCAAACACAATTAAAGCCAAAATGACTAAGTAATATCATGTTTATCTATGTTATTACACACTGATAAATATGAAGTAAGATGTTTTAAACTGGTTGTGTAAGGATAACAAAACACATGTATAATTTAATTGTATTGTTATGTCAGTCATTATCATTTCAAAAGATATTTTCAAGATAACTTGATAATAACATGAATCAGAATGATATTATCAATGTTGTGATATAATATAAGACTGTTGTATTCAATATCCATATACTTTTGTCTTTGCCTACGAGCAGCTCAAGAGATTTCAGCTTTCATGACATACACATTTATTCTTAGTGATCCACCTGAAAAAAATTTATGAATATTGTATAAGACTATATATATACTATACTTCAATGTCAATAAACTACATTTCCATATTTCTGTCAGTATTTTGTTGTCTCTGCCTGTATGTTAAATAAATAAAAATTATTATAAAATATACACCATTAATCAGCTACATATGATCAAATACAAATAGTAGTTATGGATTTACATCAACAATATTTGACTATGTAAAGTTGTCTGATTTCTTATTTTCACTAGTTTCATGTAGGGAAAAGGATATTATTTTTATATTAATTATCTGATAGTAGATGACAAAATAATATATTCCTTGCTGCAGAGTTAAAAACACATCAGTCTAAGGATAATAGAAGCATCTGATCAACAAGGATATAACCATTACACAAGTAAAATGAGCAACTAAGTTACAATACTTATGCAAACTGTATATTTGCTTCTAGTACAAGTAATAACTACTTATTTACACATAAATATATGTACTATCTATACTGTCTATCTACTATGGCTGGTAAATTCAGGATCCATGTTTGATGCCATTTGGTATTGTCAAGTTTATGGAGCAACTTGCTGAATACATAAGGTATTTATACCTAAATGCAGTTAAATGAATCGCTCTTCAAAGTCGATGAAGTTACATCAAATAAATTTTTAAATCCTCGACCCATAGATTCTAATTTTCTTATAACATACAGAAAAACTTCATTTATGTATTTATTCTATCTATTATTTAATTTAGATTTTACTAATAACATAAAACTTTAATACTTTGTCACTTTTAACATACTAATAAGGTTCTAAGACCTGTGTTTGTCATTTTTTAAGTAATTCATCATAAATTATAGATCTTATTTAGATTTTCCAAAATTCTAGGTGTAAAAGTATACTCTTGTATTACATACATACCTTAGAGAGTAATTGTGTTCTGTGATACATACTCTTATATTAATTAACTAAACTCATTAGTTTTCATTTTTCAATTTTGAATGTCATTGGCAATTTTAGCATGCGACCACAAAAAATAAAAGGAAAAATAGATAGTATGTTAAACACTTGTGCATCGATGAGACGATATTTATTTTATTGTCTTGTAAACAAACACGTATAAACTTTTTAGCTATTAATTAATTTTGCTAGTTTGCTACTAAAAATTATTTTAAAGTATATAACAATTAACCACATACTTTAATCTTAAAGTAGTGATGCAACTAGAACTCTGTTTTCACTCGATTCAATCGAGTGAATCTGTGTAACTCGGTACTCGAGTGAAAATAAATTTTACTCGAGTCCGCTTGCACTCGAGTTACCGAGTCAACTCGACGCACCGTGTGGATTCGGAGAGTGGTAGATAGATGTCAGTTCACTAATTCATTAATTCTATCATCTAATCAACTAATTCAAAGTTGTAGTCAAATATGAACTTAGTTTGATTTATAATATCGTGATTGTGCTATCATTGTTATTTTTTTACTTCGTATAAGTAGTGCATAACATAAAAGGTGATTTAAATATACTTGTTTGTTTAAAGTATGAATGATAACAATGAAACAACAAAACAAAATCGTCAGTGGCTTATTTTGAAAAATGGAAGCGATTTGTGAATGTAGAAAGCAGTTTATAGATTTTGAAATGCTACACATGTCTGCAGTAAATAAAAAAACATGGAAATACTACAAATAAATAAATAATAAATATTTGTATTTTATTTCATATTGTCACATATGACTTATTTAATAAAGGTACCTATTTAAAAAGTATATTAATATAGAAACTCCACTTAATATTTTATTAAAAACTATAATAAAAAAACTTAAACTAGTAATTTAATTATCAAACAGTATTATTATTATTTAAAAATGCTTTAACTAAGGTAATCGCTATTATCAACTCGAGTGATATACTTCAATCGATGCAGGGACTGTAAATAGTTAATTCGCATAACTCAAAAACTCGAGTGCAACTACAGTAACATGATAAAACCCTAGTGACTCGAGTCACAAAATTCTACTCGAGTCGCATCTTTATCTTACTGTCAATTCAGTGTCTGTCTACAATTTAGTGATGAACTCGACTTACTAATTCGAACAATTTATTGATATATTATGTAATATCAACAAGCTGATTAAGTATAATACGTGATAGTTAAATTATTAATAACATTAACTACGCTACGTCATAAAGTTAGAGTGATATTATTTTATGAAAATTGTCTATACACCAATAAAATATAACTACCTATTAAGTTAAGTAATAATAATTATCTTGGATGGAGGAACAAATATAAAATAATTTGTAACAAACTGACACAACTTCGTTCCGCCAATTCGAGTTGCGTAACTCGAGTACTATTACGTTACGTTTCAACTCAAGTTAACTCGAGTCGAGTTTCTTCCGAGTTGGCACATCTCTACTAATTTTTTAATATTACATTATCTGAACCAATGACAAGAACACAAATATCAAAACAACTCTTTTCAGATTTCTTAATTCCGTTTAGATTTTCACAAAATCTTTGCTATTTACAATAATAAATTGGTATCTTTTTTTGTATATAATACCATTAAGGGTCGCGAAAATTTCTAGTGGGCCCAAAACGATTGACTCCTTTGCAGATAAGGATCAGAATAAGTATTATAGGCAAAAATGGTGAAGAAACGTCCTTTTTATCTTTTAAATTCAAAATGCGTGGTAATGTATTATTTTAACTGACTGTCATTCATAAATATCTAACGCCTACTAATTTACTACGCACGCACACATTCGTAAGGGTCGATCGGTCAGCAAAAACGTTGTAAGTTGAATAGCACACAGAACGGCGCGCGTACGCGTAGTTGTTGCTCATAAATCACATTCAATTTGGGATAATTTCAAATAAAAGTTGAAGCCTTATTTACTCATATTTTCAAAAACTGAAATAACGGTATATCATACCTATATTTCAACTTAAGTTTAACATTTGGTTACTCTTTGAAAAATAACCCTGTATTAATCGTTTGTTCACTGTCCCATTAAGTAAAGAAAATTATTTAAAAGAGCTTAATGTGATTTATCAAATTGCGGTCTCTAATGGTTTTCAAAAATCTCACTAACAATTTAATTAAAAAGAAACATAAGCATGTCGTTCGCAATTCTCTGTACGCGATTCAACATCAAAGTGTTCGTCGATATGTGAGCAGTTTGAACTACTTTGGCTCCATATCTGAAAAAATAGCTAATACTCTTCGACAGAGCGGCGTTTACGTGGCGTTCAAAACAAACAGTTCTCTTAGGAATATCTGTAATAATAAAGATAAGTTGGATATTCGACAAAAGTCGGGTGTTTACGTTGGTCAGACTGTTCGCAACTTTCGAGACATGTTATAAAGAACATTTAGCCAACAGGAATAAAAATAAATTAATAAAATAATTTTTTTTTTTAATAAAAAGCCTTTTATTTCCTGTAAATTTACATTTCTTATAATCTATGCATGTGTTAGTTTGGTTTATTCTATGTTATTTATTTATTACTTGCTTAATATAGATTTATCTGTATATAAAGTATATGTACCTATGTAATAATATTTTTTAACTAATGTTTTATATAACTTTATTATGTAGTATAATCTTTCATAAATTTATATTTATCTATTTATTTTTAACTATTTTTTGATAATAATATATTTATTTGTCTAATCTTATTTTTATTTACTCTACCGGAACCCCATAATGGCTAAAGTCCTCCTCCAGTGATGTCCATTTGACTCTATCTTGAGCTTCTTGTCTCCAATTTGGAACAGCTATTGTTTTAGTATCGTCTTCCCATCTTGTACTAGGTCTCCCTCTTGTTCTTTTGTTTATTGGGTCATTCCAGAATGTTACTTTTTTGTTCCATCTAAGATCAGTTAGCTGCGCAACATGTCCTGCCATTTAAATTTTTGTCCGTAGCTCAGAGCGTTTGTTGCTTTAGTTATTTTTCTTATTTTAAGTGTGTCGTATTTTATCGAGCTTCCTTATCTTTAGCATACTTCGTTCGAGTCCTCTCTGACAGACGTTGATCTTTTTTCTTATTTCAGCAGTGAATTTCCACGTTTGGCAACCATATGTCAAACAAGGCAAGAGGCTCGATTTCATGACTTTTGTTTTAATAGCTTGTGGTATATTAATTTTAAAAATGTCCTTGAGACTCCAGTATTTGTTCCATGTTAATTGGATTCTTCTTTCTATTTCTATGTTCTTATTTTTCCTGTCAAAACTAATAGTTTTTCCCATATAGACATATTTTTCAACGTATTCCAATGGTTTGCTATTGACTAATATTGATCTTTTCAAACTATTTGTCATTGTCTTAGTCTTCGTAATATTAATTTCTAGCCCTACCTTTACACTAGCTAGGTGTAGGTTTTCTACCATGTTCTGTAGCTGGGAGAATGATTCTGATAATAGTACTAAGTCATCAGCGAATCTCAGGTGGCTTAAGTAAGTGTCATTTATGATCGCCTCGAGGACGGCTATAAATATTATTGGAAACAGCGGATCGCCTAGTCTAACTCCACTTTCTATTAGGAAGCAAGGCCTGAGGTTTCTAGCAGTTTTACCCTTATTGTTGTTATATATGGATTTAATGATTTTACATATATTTCTCCTCTTTGTTCCTTCAGGCTTTCCCAGATGCTTATGTCTTACGGTATCAAAAGCTTTTTGGTAGTCAATGAATGCTATATAAAGTGTTCTTTGGTTTTCCTAATACTTTTCCATAGTGTGTGGATTTGGTCAACCGTTGAAAAACCCTTTCTGAAGCCTGCTTGCTCTACCGGTTGCTTTTTTTCCAATGTGTCACTAATCCTTGTTTTTATAATGGTGGAGAATAATTTGTATAAGCTCGGTAGCAAGCTAAATGGTCGGTAGTTGCCGATGTCCTTCGGGTCGCCTTTTTTATTTATTAATATGATGTTGGATTCGAACCATAGGGACGGTGTTTCAGAATTTTGCAGAATCATGTTAAACAGTCTAGCTAATGGTGCAGCTAGAGTTATGTGTAATTTTTTCAGTGCTTCGTTCGTAATTTTATCTGAACCAGGGCTTTTATCTCGCTTCAGTTTGTTTATTGCTTCTATTATTTCTGTTTCGTCTATTGATTTAATGTTTCTTTTTTGGGTGTCATCTATTTCTTTGTCGAAATTTATGGTTGTTGTGTCTTTGTTGCTGTATAGATTTCTGTAAAATTCTGTTGCAGTAGTAATGATATCGCCTCTAGTGTACAGTTCTATATCTTGTTTTCTCAGTCCTTCTATCCATGTTGTATTGGTTCTCAGTTTCTTTTAGGCCTTCTTTGTACTTCCAGTGCTTTGTAGATGTTCTTGTATTGTGTCTTGTCTATATTTTGAGTAATTTGCTTTTATATATTTGTTGACTACTTTATATAGTGCGGAAAGTTCCATTTTCTCACTTCGTGATTTATTTTTAGTTATCTGTAATTCCTTTCTTCTCTTTAATAGCCTTACTGTACTTGCAGATAGTATTTTATGTTGTTTGTTTTTTCTTTCTCTTTGGGCAGGCTTGTTTTAAACTAAAAGTGATGGCCTTTTCTATCCTGTCGTAACAATATTGTATCTAGGTGTTTTTCCAGGGAGTTGGAGTTGCAGATAGCTGTGATATTAGGCTTTCATTGTACTTGTTTATTTCGTCTTCGCTCTTAAGTTGACTAATTTGGCTATTTGTAAATTTGGCTCTAGATATTTTTCGTTTGGTTAGTGTTATTGTTGATCCAATTATTCTATGGTCCGAATGGTAGTTTAGGTTCAACGTCTCGATATTTTGGAACATTTCTGGTTGGTTTGACAAGATAAAATCGATTTAGTTTTTTATTGTCCGTTAGGGGATCGCCAGGTCCATCTACGATTTGTTTTTTTTTAAACATGTGTTTATTATCGTTAGTTTATGTTGGAGCGCAAAGTCTACTAGTCTCTGTCCTTTTTCGCTTCTTTCGCCGTATCCGTGTTTTTTTGTAACTAAATATTTTTCCGCTTTGGGAGTTCCAACCTTAGCGTTAAAGTCTCCCATTAGTATTGTGGTTTTGTGTGCTGAATCCAGGGCTTTCTCGATTGTATTGTAGAATTCTTCAATATAATATTCGCTTGCTGATTCCGTTGATGCATAAACTTGTATGAGGGATATCGTATGACCTTGATATTTGTGTATGATATTTATATTTAGTGTTGCGACTCGCTCTGTTATTGCATTAAAACTTATTATGTTGTTTTTGAAGGACTTGTTTATTATAAAACCGACCCCGTATTTGCCAGAAGTTTGTCCTATGTAGCACATTATAAAGTTTTCGTATTCTTCTATTTTGTTTCCATGTCTTCTCATTTCCGATATTCCAATTATATCATATTTTATATTTCTTATAGCTTCCTAAAGTTCAAGCAAGCGATCATATGATGAAAGAGTCCGGACGTTGTATGTTGCAATCGTTAGTTGATATTTATGTAGGGTATTGTTTTTATCTGTTGATGTATTCATTTTGGTCATATTCTTCCACGGTGACCAACCGGATTGGAAGATTATTTCGGCTATGTTGTTGTTTTTTCTTTTGTTCAATTGTGGTATCTGTGTGGTAGGAGGGGCGTAATTGTTATATGTTCTCACTTTTATTTTCTTGATTGTTGTTAGCTTTGGTTAGATTTTTGTTGACCAAGAAGTTGAGTATGCTAGGTTTTATAACTCCTTCTGAAATGCTGTTTGACCTAGTAACTGTTTTGCCAGATTGTTGTGTCTTGTTTTTTTTACTAGCTTGAGTATGCATGTCCGGTTTAGTTAGCGTGATGTTGTCTGGTGATGACAGGAATTTTCTTTTACTGTGATATTTTGATACAGTCAGTTTATCATATTTGAGTTGGCTGTATTTCCTTTTTCTCTCTCTAGTTTCAGTTGCTCCTGTAGCTCCTTCCTTTTTTCAAGTACATATTTAGGGTAGTCTTCTTTTATGTAGTATTATTGTGTATCTTTCAGCGCTCTTTTTTGTTTTAATATTTTAATTTTTGAGTTGTGAAAGTTATCACAGTTGAACGTGGTCTCTCTCCTTTCTTTCCCAGTCTTTTTACATCCTGAATGTCACTGTAGGTCAGTTTAGTAGCGAAATATTGTTCTAGCCATTTAATTATATTCTTTTCAAAACTCTCATATGATGTTTCGTTTTCCTCGATACCGAAAAATACCACATTTCTTACTCTTGCATGTTTTTCCAGATAATAAATTCTTTTTTCTTGATTTTCCACAATTTTTTCATTTCTCCAAGTTTTCCTTCCCAGGCCAAAAATTTAACCTCGAATAAACTGCGAATATTTTGTGTGACTTGTTCCGTAACATTTTTCCGGATTCTCTAATTTCACTTCTTTGTTCGTCTAGCTCTTTTTTTATTGTTTTTAGCGTATTTAGAACTTCTTCCGTCATTTTGGTTTAGGTTTGTTTGATGATGCCCTCTAGCGGTGCTATGTATTAGTTAGTCCTTTGACGTGGAGTACTATGGATCGCCTCTAGATATCGATGCTTGTGTCACAATGAGTGTGACGTGGTAGTGTGCCCCTGTTCTAATAGATGGCGTTGTGCCTGCGATGGTGCGCTGCTGGGAAGATGATTTGCAAATCAACAAACAACAATTATTTAGGTTATGATAATTTGCACTTGTTTTATTTTACACTGTGATCAGTTATTTGCACTATTACACACACGAACGTATTCCGGCTTGAGATGTTGGGTCTTAAAAAACACAAAATGCTCTCAAAAGACCTTGGAGTTCAAAATTTAGTTGTTGGTTTGCACTACGTTTGGTTCAAGTTTTTACGAGTTTGATACTAATTTTTCCACTGTACTTTATCTTTACCAGTTCACTAAGCACTATGTCTCTGTACACATTTGTATAGTATTGGTCAAAATTCGCTTTTTATATTATATTTTTGTTATTTTTAACGGAGTCGATGTTTATCGTGCCACGGTGGCGCCCTCAGGACAGGACAGGAATTACAATCCCGATAAATCCCATATTGCTAAACATCTCTTGGACACTGGACACAACCTAGCCAACGAACACTCCTTTAAAGTCTTACATACTTGTAATACAGGGCTGCGACTGTGTGTGCTGGAACCGGTATTAAAAAATAATAATAGTAACGTTGCACTGCTGAATAAACAAACAAATGTTTCTAACTCACCTCTCTCACACATCTCTAAGCCTGCTCTCTAATAACAGACAGCCTCGCAATGTGGTTGTTCGTCAGCCTCACGGTAATCAGCGATTGTATGCGTGGTTGGAGGGTAGGCGGGCGTTTCGCAGCGGTTTGTTATAACAGCAAGCGGCTGCGGACGTAATATGGTGATTAGTCACATGTCAAATCGCATGACACGGTCGCTCGCTACTTAAGTGGGGAGCGGTTGCGTCAGCGAGTTGTTTAAATAGCAGCTGTTTTGGCTCGCCGCTCACTTAACGATGAGCTACCGCGGAGTCTACTCGTGTAGAGGCGGAACACGGTCGGTGTTGTGTCTTTCCTAGTGTAGTGACTTTCTTAAGTAGACTTTGCCGATAAAACAGTTAAGATCTGAATAGATGCCGAGGAGTGCAAGCAAATCCAAGGACGTTTTACATTTTTATGCTATAGACATATAGAAATGATTTAAGGAACTGCTATGAAACTTGACACGTGTTCAGATCTCATCTCTTTTATTGGCGAAGCTGACAAACTTGAAGGTAGACTGTACCGAATTTGTAAATTAATTTAAAAATAAAATAATTAAAAAAGGTTTATCCTTTTAGGTAATCTAAATAAATAAGTGACCTGCAAAGTCTTTACCACGTGCCAGTTAGTTTTACCATGAGCTCGGCGGTAAGGGAAAACATCGTGAGGAAACCTGCTTGTCTGAGAAATAAGAAAAAAAAATATATTTCGAAGACATGTGAAGTCCGCCAAGACGCAGTGGGGCTGCGCGGCGGACACTTTCTTGCCCTAAAACCCTCTCAGAAATGAGAGGCCTGTGCCCAACAGTGGGACGTATACCTAATAGGCTGCAACTTTAACTTTTTAAATTTAAAGTTTTACCTTCCGGTTAAGCTTTACTGTTGTGTTGTTATTGTAATTTAAACTACATTTATGTATTTGGTGGGTTTTATATTCACAACTTCCATTGATAATTACTGTTAATTGATGTAATTTAACTTCTATATAGTCCTCATCTAATTTTTTTTAAATTGTTTCATTCAATAATAAAATAACCGTATTCATGTATACCACTTCAATTTTGTAAATAATTCCATTCAGAAACATTTCTAAAGGCTGTATACAAGAAAATCAAACTTTAATCATCGTTGAGTTTCCTTTTGATTAACTTTCTTATTTGTGCTTATAAAATATTTCGTATTAATTGATGACAAAGTTACGATAACAACACAAGACTAGGCTAGACTTTTGAAAAGGAGGTAGTTGACTTCTTCTGATTACGGTCACCAAATGGTTTCTATCGACGCTAGGACTACGGATGTGTGCAAAGCATTTTCGTGACCTTGATGATATTTGCGAAAGTAAACTTGAGGTAGGTAGTTAAGTGGAGATATCATCTCTTTCACTTAAGCGATGCAGCTTTACTGCACAATCTACTTATTATGCAATGACATACATATGTAGTTTTACAGGATTGTTCGGTCCATTAAAATTTCTTATAATATATTCGCATTTCTTAATATATAATTCAAACTGCTGATCACCATCAAACATAGGGATCAAGCTTAATTAATCTTTAGGAATGATTTGAATAGAGGACATACTCCTTCTTGTTCCATTTTATAAAAAAAAAAAAAATATTTTTTATACGTGGTAGAGCCATGCTGCAGCTATATTAGTAGTATAGTTGTAGTACGAATGGTCGGCTCGACCAGGAAGGACCACGCTCTCACAGAATACCAGCGTGAAATAGCAGCTTAACACTGCTGTGTTTCGTATGGTGAGTGTAGAACCGGAGACCCTTTTACTGGAAATGGGCATTCCATCTTAGTCCTCACGGGTGACAACGCATCTGCATTTTGATTCTTTATTGAAGATGGATGTAGATGTCTATGGATCACAGCAACCACTTACCATCAGGTGGACTGTGTGCTCGTTTGTCACCCTATCCTATAAAAAAAAAAAAAAATTATTTAATAAACGATTATAAAATATTATCATATTTAAAATATTTCAATAATTCAATCACTTTTGAATTGAAATAACTTTATTTTCATTTAATTCACTTTATTTTTCTTAATAATAATATTCTTTTAATAAATAACTGCCAAGTTTGTGCACAAGTCAAATAACTTTCAACTATTTTAGTTTAAAATTACGATATAGAGCAAAAAAAAACAACCACAGGAAATAACTAGGATGAGACAGGATAGTAAAAAGGTTTAATTACAGTCCGCTCACTCCCATGTCTACTCGTAGAACTTCTCTTCTTTGGCGCCCTTATTTCTTCAGCTTCCGATTGAACACATTTATTTGATTCGATGATATCCGGAACCGTGGACAAGACCAATTTGAGTGTACTTGAACTCAGCTGTAATCGCGGATGTCCTACTAGCTGCGCCAGTTAAGTTCCGGGAGCGGTGCAGAAGCTTTTTAAAAAGAACTAAATAAGTCTCGAGGACATTTATTACTATTACATTACAATAATGTATTAAAACTAATTCAGTGCAATACTGACTTCCTTAACTAAGTGATTACATGACTACGATGAGTTCTATAATGAATCTTATTCTAAATGCAACGGCTTGTATAGCATGGTCAAAACAAGTCTGTTGACTGAAAGTATAACGCCTTGGTTTGACCAACAATAACAACTATACAGTGGAATCAGCGTCTTCTGTAACGTTATACTTCATAACATGTTTTCAGTAATCTAATAATAAAAACTTAATAGGCACAATTCGTGGTCAACATGTTATTAAAATTATGGCTACTTGCAATTATTGTGTTTACAGTAACCTAATACCGAAAACTTAATCAGGACAATTTGGGATCAGCAGGTTGTTATGATGTTACGGCTACTTCAGACTGTATAACTAGGTATACGTAAGCATATCCCATTAAAAATAAGGTGAGTGCCTCCTAAAACTGGCACATAATAGTTATAACTTTTAACAAAAAGTAAAACTGACTTCAAATTACTAAAAGAAGTTAATAATAATAATAATATGATAATAATAAAATAATATGATACCCACATATAATAATAATAATTATGCCCTAAACAACCACGTCCTGATTGACCATCTAATCACGTGGGGGCGAACACACGAATGAAAATTACTGGCGTGACTAACGTGGCTCTGAAAACCCATAAAAATGGAGACTCGTTCTAAAAGTAAACGTATAGGCCGCTGCCAGGGGCGATCGCCGGGGCGCACCTGGAGCTGACGCTGGGTGTCTCAACATGCGAACCGTCAGCGGTGAGGAGTTGAACAGGCGGGCTCCCACCGACAAAGATACTACAGCCGAAATCATTGACGATGGTGACAGACTGATAGACAGGACAGACACCCTGTAGAACCGTATAGTCAAGCACAGTATCAAACACCTCTCAAGACCATCCATACCATCGTCACCAATACTTTCATCACCCCCATTATTAGTTTAAATACAGTTCCACCCACTTCAAACTTGAATGCTGCGCGGGGTATCTACCTTCTTACCCGCGTCCACCAAGGCTGGAAAAGCAAGAGTTCGCATGAAATGGAGTAAAAAGTAAATATATTTATCATGCGAACTTATCTATACATTACTAAATTAGAGACTGATATGACAACCTATAGACAACAATTACATGCACTTTTCATTCGACAATATCCAGAAATTGCCGTTTCAGAACAAAGAATCTCAGATCAAAGAAGAACCATAGTTAGATAAACTTCTATCTCAAGAAGAAATACATCAATTAAAGAAGAGTACGAACACAATTACTTCAAGAAGAAGTAGTTAATAATTATGTAGATATTAATAATACCAAACAAAACACCAATGAAAATAGTCATCATGTACAATCACAATCCTTCATCAATCAAAACTCATTTATGCGCAACCTCAGCGATACAACCAATCACTAGCCTACACACACATCACACAAACCAAATCCATAATCCTAACACTAGAAAATGACATTAAGACCATAATTGTTCCAGATAAACGCTTAACAACAGATACATATATTCAAGAAATTAATAAGAGATTTAGAACAACAATAACATAATACTCTGGGATGGATCCAGCAGCGCGACCAAGATTACCCAAACTTAAATACACACCTAACCTTTTTCGCCCGATCAATTACTTTAATGAAACTATACTCACACAATATATATCTGATGACACACAACTCATAGACATACATTTACTTATATATTACACAGCGGTAGTAATATCTGAAGAAATGAACTTTAAAATCACAAACCACATAAGAACGACAAGAATAAGACAAAACATAGAACCAGCATGGCAACAGAGACTAGAAAAAGACATTGAAAAATAAGAGCAAACATAGGCAGACTCCTCAATATATTAACGGTTGTAGATCTAATAAACTAGAAAAAAGTTGAGGCCATATTTAGGAACAATTCCACGCACACACAAATACGAAAAAAGTAACACAAGACTTGACGAATTTTTAGACATCTTAAAACAAAACTAGCACTCAAAGTTCACAGGCTCAAAAGGTATAAAAGGCACTACAGCGCAAAAGATAACACCACATTTGCAACAAACGAAAAATGTTTTATAGAAACCCACAAAAACCACAAACAGACACAATTGATGAACATACCACAAACACATCTAACCTACCTACAAAAGAACAACTGAAAGCATATTGGGCTAGTATTTGGGACGATCAAAAACAACACAACGATAAAGCATCTTGGATAGTGGAAGAAGAAGCAAAATGGAAAGATATTGACGAGATGGAATTCGTAGAGGTAACAGAGTCAGATATTACACATTACAGCTAGACTACATAATTGGAAATCGCCTGGTATAGACAAAATACATAATTTCTGGTATAAAAATTAACCTCATTACACAAATCTATAGCAAAAATTTAACAGATATTATAGTAGGACAACAAAACTTGCCCGAATTTGTTTCAACAGGAATTACTCTTACTCAGGTGATTTTTTGTTTCAGGTAGCATTACCTGAACAAAAAAATCACCTGAGCTCTAGACCAATTACATGTCTACCCACAATTTACAAAATATTGATGCAATTACAAAGAAAATTCACTCACATTGAACACCACAATATAATAGCAGAGGTACAGAAAGGATGTAGGAAGGACCACATGGGATGCAAAGACAGCTGATTATTGACTCCACTATTCATAAACATGCCACCTCTAAAAACAGAAATTTTCATTGCACCTATATTGATTATAAAAAGCTTTTGACAGTGTTCCTCATTCTTGGTTGTTACAAATATTAGAGATTTATAGAATAAACCCGAAAATAATAGATTTCTTACACCGTATAATTTTACAATGGAAAACAACACTACAAATAAATTGTGACCAAAATACTGTCACAACGCGACATATTTCCATCAAAAGGCATCTACCAAGGTGACTCCTAAGCCAACTATGGTTCTGTCTCGCCCTAAATCCTCTGTCTCATTTGCTGCAAAGTGTGGGGCCAGATATTGCTTCAAACACAATACAGACGAAACAACAATATCGCATCTTATATACATCGACGACATCAAATTATACAAAAAACAGAAAAGATATGAAGAAATTAGTAAATATTACAACAGAATTTAGTAACGATATTAATATGCAATTTGGTTTGGATAAATGTAAAACACTTCACATTGTAGGAGGCAAATTAAGGCCCGGCGACTATGTAGTGAATGACACGGATGCTATTACAGCAATGGAACCGACTGACTTGTATAAATATTTGGGTATGTGCAACAAAGGTCTTGATCACGTACGAATAAAAGTTCACTAACTACGGAATACAAGAACTTAACGCCGTTTGTAAAACGCAACTTTCAGGTAAACATCTCATCAAAGCCATAAAACCTTCGCCATCCCCGTATTAACGTACTCATTCGGGTTATAAAATGGTCCAAAGCTGACACATAACCATTAGAGCGTACTACGAACAACACTTACGAAACATAACAACCTTAACCTAAATCCGCCATAGAGATTAACCATAAAACGGGAACATGGAGGAGGCCTAATAGATATCCAGCACCTAAGGCGGAAACAAGTTGATCGACTAAAATCATTCTTCTACACAAGTCCCGCACTAGTAATATACATAAAGCCATAGTAACAAATGATATTAACTACCTCCACTTAACCTAAGCAATCAAATAGAAACAAAACACCACCAATGATAACCAGCAGATACAAAAATTGAAGATTGGAAGAGAAAGTACTCACGGTCGACACCCTCATGAATTGGAGCAATCTCACATAAATAAGTTAGCCTCAAATAAATGTCTGAAAATAGGCAACTTGTTTCCGGAAACCGAAGGATTCATAATAGCTATTCAAGACCAAATCATAAACACAAAAAATACAGAAAATTCATAATCAAAGATCCTACAGTAATTAATGACAAATGTCGCAAATGCCACATCCATCCAGAAACCATCCAACATATAACAGGCGCATGCACAGCTCTGACGCAGACCGACTACACCCACAGGCACAACAAGGTGGCCAATGTCATTCACAAAAACTAGCACTCAAACACACTCATTAAAAATACCAACACTCACTACAATTATACACCAAAATTACCATAGAAAATACCACACATAAGCTTTTTACGACCGCGCCATTCTTACTGATAGGACAATCCATTATAACAGACCAGATCTAATCCTACAAGACAAAATAAATAAAATTACTTACCTGATAGAGATTGCAGTCCCTAACACACACAATATACAGAAGACAATCACAGAAAAATTAGTAAGTACGCGGAGCTCAAAGATGAAGTGACTAGAATCTGGCGACAAGAAAAGTATATGTAGTTCCTATAGTCTTCTCACAACAGGCGTAATCCCAAATCATCTCCTCCATAGCTTAAAATTATTAGACCTAAAAGAAACCCTCTATATTACACTGCAAAAGCCGCTATATTGAATACATGCAGAATTGTCAGGAAATTCATGCAGATAGAAGAAAACGATATAGGATCTTATAAAAATACATAAAAATACACACCACACGCTGCATTTGCTTGGTTTCGGCCCGTAAATGTAGTTGAATTCCATCTAAGGACTGAGAAGTGAAAAACACTTTCGAAAATAATAATATTTGTTTATTCCCTCCAAATTTTCATCATGACTTACACTATATACATAAAAAGTACCATCAATTACATTGAGAGGTTAACGTTGGCAGCCATTCCAAATTTGTAATGGACCACATTTGAAGTATAACCTATTTAAAAAAAAACGAATCATCAAAATTGGTTCACAATCTGCGACGATATCGCGTAACATACATACAAAAAAATACACTCAATTTAGAACCTACTCCTTTTTGATGTCAGTTAAAAATTAAAATACAATAATTATAAATCCGATATCTTCACCCCCTTTAGGAGGGTAAACGTAAGCATGCCCCATTAAAGAGAATGCATCCCGCAACTGGCAAGAATAGGTGAAAATATAGTAATTATAAATGCGATATTTTTACCCCCATGAGGTGGGTATACATACAAGCATACCCATTAAAAAGAGTGGTACCTCCACAACTGGTACGTAAAGGTTAAATATGTGGATTCATGTAGTAGCGAACACAATTGCGGGACACTATTATTACAGTATGTCATTAAATATGCCTTTCACAGCAAATAGCTCTATCTTAGATGGTAGGACTATTCTTCTTCCTAGGAGTCTATCTGGGAAGATCCTACCGACCTATTACTGCCGCCTAACAACAATGCGTGCACGCAAGTGTTTCATCTGAAGGTATAGATAGCCAATATAATTACAGGCTAACAGGCATTTCATCTTAGTCTTCTGAGCTGACAACGCATCTATTGTCTCCTTTGTTTGAAGTTGGCTGAAGGTGTCCATGGTCTGCAGCAGCTATTTACGAACACGTGGACTGTAAGTTCGTTTGTCACTTTAAAAAAAAAGCTATTTATGGGCTACGGTAGCCAGTTACCATCAGGTGCATTTGTCAGTAGGTTCGTTTGTTTCTTCAGTTTTATGAAAAAAACTCCTAAAAAAATTTGCTACAAGCTATTGAAGCGTGGTAGAGCCATGCTGCAACTTTATGATGGTTGTAGCACAAATAAGTCCGCTCGTCTGGGAAAGGACCACGCTCGCACAGAATACCAGTGTAAAATAGCAGCTCAATGCTGCTGGGTTTCGTATGGTGAGTGTAGGGAACTGGATATTCTTTTTATTGGAAACGAGGCATTCTATTTTAGTCCTCAGGGATGATAACGTATCTGCATTTTGATTCTTAATCGAAGATAAATGTAGATGTCTATGGGCGACAGTATCAACGTACTAAGGCTGACCGTGTTCTAATTATTCACCATTATTAAATAAAAAGTAAATACATGTAAATACATATGAGATAGAAATTTTTATGATAACCTAAAGACTCTATCATACGAAAAATAAAGAAAAGTGAAGTAACAACTTATATGCATCGCACTGCTCGGGGCACAGGTCCTCATTTCCGTGAAAGTTTTAGAGCAAAGAACACCTTGAATTCTATTATACCTATATGGTTCCGGGTCTGGGTTTTCATGTGCAATGTATGTACTTACCGTCTTCACGATAAAGGGAGAATCTTATAATGAAGATGTTGTACATTAACTTTTAAGATTTTTGTTTGACCATATTTTGGCCGTGAAGAAAGGGAGATCTCCCGCCGGGCAAGGTTTTCAGTCCGAGGAGCGCCTAACGCTTCGTTTGATGGTATAGAGCTGTCCTAAATATACCGGAGTAGTTCGAGAACTTTGTTAGCGTGATTTAGAATTCGGTTCGTTTTGTTTGTGGCGGCTCGTTGTGCCATAGGTAAAGTTTATTATTTTAAAAAAATTGAGGGCAGACTTCGACGTGCTGGCCCAACGCGTGTTTCAGTGTTCAGACTAAGCGTGTTTTCGAATTAGAATATTATTTTAATTTTACTTATGTCTAGAACCAGCTTCGTCACGAAAAAAGTAAACCTCAATTTTGTTGGATAAATAATTGCTTCGTTACACAAACTTTGACGTCGAATAAAATCGAAATTAATTGATTCAAAATAAGGAGCACAAAATTTCCCTCACTGTTCTTGTGGCTTCGTTTCATTTACGCTGTAATAAAGTATTTGAAGCTATATAAGCTGTCAGAAAGTGGTTCACTGTTTCTCCGCAACAAGACTATAACCTAACCTAAATAAATACAAAGGAAAATAAAAAAACACAAATTTATATATTTTTAATAATAGATGAATGATCTAGATTATTATTATTTGTTCAGCACTGAACATTGCAACGCAGCAGACCAATGACTGCGTTACTAAAACTCACGCACACTAGTAGTTGTTGCTGAGTAATCTTAATGTATTAATGTAAAATTGTATGTTTTAAGTTGTATAAATTGTAACATATTGTAAATAAAACTCTCTTTCTATTTCAACGCTGGTCCGCCGTTTCGTTACTAACGTCGAGACTCCTGGTAAGGTCTCCCTCACACTGCGGCCAAGACACCTTTAGCCGCCAGAACCCCTGATCAATCTTGTGAGTCTACTTGACTGGCAGTGAGAGATCCACATCACCTAACCTTGACATTCTGTCTCCATCCGTCTGTTACATTGAGTCTCATGGTGCAGACATCCCGCACTTGTTTATTTTATTTATGTATGTCTATATGATAGAGCTAGGGTATTAGAGACTACTAGATACTGCTAGGTATAGGGAACTTAGAAAGGGTCTGTAGGGTCTAATACTCCTGCCATATTCATGTGCGGCCAGGTAGTTGAGCTATTGAAGTGAAATTGAGTTAATATTTAAACAAATAGCCACCTGGCTGGACATTATTTATTCAAGATAACAGCAGTTTTTAACGGTCTTTTCACTTATTACTGTAATCACTTAACACAAAAAAGCTAATTAGAGTTATCAAGTATCCACTAAATATTAATACAACCAAACAATCACGATAATTGAAACCTGTACGCAACGCTACTTCGTGTAATATATTATTTGTAAACATTTTATAAGAAATCAGTACAAGTTTTCAAATTTCATTTTTGAATCCACATCTGGTTTAATCCAAATTGATAAAAGTTACCTCTACACTAGGATTTTGCTGTATCGTGGGGTCAGCTTACGTACATAAAGTTCACAGGGACAAATATCCAGACCCTAAACAATTACTTGTAGACCATACAAATACTTGTTCCGTGCGGGATTCGAACCTGCGGCCCTTAGCGCTGTAACTCGTTGCTAAGCCACTTCACCATGGAGCCGTAAAATCTGGTACTAGTATAAGAATTAACTGAGTCGTTAAATCGAGTTAAATAAGTCGCTACAAAACGCCCTAGAACACTGTCTCTCTCATAACCGCAACCAACTACAAAAAGGTCACAGATATTCTGTAACTCCCGAGGGCTGGAAAGGTCTCACAGTCTGTTTTATCTGATGATAATAACTGAACATGGACCACTACTGCCTAGGAGTCCGTCCTGTTAGATTTCCTTCCATCTATTACTGATGCCAAATAGCAGTGCTGGTACTTCTCTTTTTTATAAAATAAGGTCGAACGAGCACACAGTCAACCTGATGGTAAGTGGATGCAGTGCAAAATTTATTTCGGAAAGATTCTGTGTTCAATCTAAAGGGTATAGAGAGCCAGCATAATTATCCTTAGAGGTGACAACAGATCTGTTCTATACCCTTCCTTGTCTGAAGTTAGCTGCGGGTATCCATGCACTAGCCTGCAGTAGCCACTTAACATCAGATGAACTATAAGTTCGTTTGTCACTTTAGTTTTACATAAATATGTATAAAAACATTGTTGTACACTTAAGTTGGAGGTTCTCCAAAAAACTTTATCTATAGCGTATAAAGAAAGACAATACTATCACAAGGTAAATCACACGCCAACTTTTTGAAATTTTACAGGACGAAAGCTCAGTTTAATCTCACAAATGTGACATTTAAATTTCCCCGTAGAGGTTGTACTCAAATACTAAATCAGGTCAGTAAGCACTACAAAGGTAAATATCAGTGACGCTATCGCGTAATGGATGCTTTTTGTGTTAGATATTTATAGCAGTAGCAATGCAGTATTTGCAAAGGAATGTAAGGTCTGAAAATACGTTTATTGGCAGTGTAATCCATTACCTCATATCGTTCTGTGCGTGTCGCAAAAGGCGACAAAGGGAAACAAACCAGGAGGTGGGCAGCAGCGTCTTCGTAATAACAATAAAAATTAAAAAACTGCGGTTGTCTTCCCGCCTGCCAAGCGTAGCAACTACGGCAAGTATTCCCCCTATGAGGCAATCAATGAGAAGGGTTATGTTTAGCTGTGGACATTTGATAGGCTGAAACGGTAATTAAGCCTGAAAACAGGAAACATCATTAAAACTCTTCGTCATCGTAAGACATCGTTAATTCGGTCGATAAACTTTCGCCTAGGACATACCTAGCTGATTTTGCTACTCACTTTTGCAGCATAAAGCTTCGTCACGCCTTTCGCATTCATTATTCCTACGTGCCAAATCACCGAAGTATTCCATACTTAGTCCTGATCACAACATCTTCTTGCAAACCACACTTTTCTATTATCACACAATTTCCCACCCTATCATTCAAAAGCATACCTAAAATACTTCCTAATTTCTTAATTTTACTCTCATCCTTTTTCTGCCATACCCAAATTAAAGACAAAATAAAATCAGATGTTACAAATTGGAGAACTGAATATTGTTGAATATAGTTAAAAATAAACGCCCTTATAATTAATATCAAAAATTTCAGTACAATATTTTATTAAAGCGAGCAGTAAGTTCAACCGAAGAAACTAATTAAAGTGCCTACTTAACACAGTTCAGAAAGGTGTGAGATATTACAGTCTGGAATAGTTCAAGTGCAGTTAATTCATTTGATGTGCTGAGTGTTGTCAAGAAAGTGCCAAAAACTACTGTTATATTTTACCAACTGATCTCCAAAACTTTATCCTGGAGCATAAAACTACGAATATGTGGTCAATTTCATGATATATTTAAATTAATTTCTAACCAACTTATACGCGATAGAAAATTCAAATTTCCTAGTGTAAAATTCCAAGTGTACTCACCTAGCCTAAGGCACGAGTGGACAGAGTGCAGCTAAAAGAGGTGTCTAAGATGCGAGACGTCTGTCACTGTGTTAATCCGAGAATATCCACCTATGAGTCACTTATGGGAGGCCGTATTTTCAGCAGTGCTGTATACAAGAAAATCAAACTTTGATCATCGTTGAGTTTCCTTTTGATTAACTTTCTTATTTGTGCTTATAAAATATTTCGTATTAATTGATGACAAAGTTACGATAACAACACAAGACTAGGCTAGACTTTTGAAAAGGAGGTAGTTGACTTCTGATTACGGTCACCAAATGGTTTCTATCGACGCTAGGACTACGGATGTGTGCAAAGCATTTTCGTGACCTTGATGATATTTGGCGAAAGTAAACTTGAGGTAGGTAGAGTTATGGAGAGATTTCATCTCTTTCACTTAAAAAGCGATGCAGCTTTTACCGCACAATCTACTTATTATGCAAATGAAATACATATGTAGTTTGCACAGGATTACCCGGTCCATTAAAATTTTTTATAATATATCTGCATTTCTTAATATATAAATTAAATTGATTTGATCACTATCAAACATATAGGGATCAAGCTTAATAAATCTTTAGGAATGATTTGAATTAATAGAGTGAACATACCTTCTTGTTCCATTTTTATAAAAAAAAATTATTTAATAAACGATTATAAAATATTATCATATTTAAAATATTTCAATAATTCAATCACTTTTTGAATTAAAATAACTTTATTTTCATTTAATTCACTTTATTTTTCTTAATAATAATATTCTTTTAATAAATAACTGCCAAGTTTTGTGCAGAAGTCAAATAACTTTCAACGATTTTAGTTTAAAAGTTACGATATAGAGCAAAAAAAAACAACCACAGGAAATAACTAGGATGAGACAGGATAGTAAAAAGGTTTAATTACAGTCCGCTCACTCCCATGTCTACCCGTAGAGCTTCTCTTCTTCGGCGCCCTTATTTCTTCAGCTCCCGATTGAACACATTTATTTGATTCGAGGATATCCGGAACCGTGGACAAGACCAATTTGAGTGTACTTGAACTCAGCTGTAATCGCGGATGTCCTACTAGCTGCGCCAGTTAAGTTCCGGGAGCGGTGCAGAAGCTTTTTAAAAAGAACTAAATAAGTCTCGATGACATTTATTACTATTACATTACAATAATGTATTAAAACTAATTCAGTGCAATACTGACTTCCTTAACTAAGTGATTACACGACTACGATGAGTTCTATAATGAATCTTATTCTAAATGCAACGGTTATATAGCATGGCCAAAACAAGCCTGTTGACTGAAAGTATGACGCCTTGGTTTGACCAGCAATAACAACTATACAGTGGAATCAGCGTCTTCTGTAACGTTGTACTTCATAACATGTTTTCAGTAATCTAATAATAAAACTTAATAGGCACAATTCGTGGTCAACATGTTATTGTAAAATTATGGCTACTTGCAATTATTGTGTTTACGAGTAACCTAATACCGAAAGCTTAATCAGGACAATTTGGGATCAGCAGGTTGTTATGATGTTACGGCTACTTCAGACTGTATAACTAGGTATACGTAAGCATATCCCCATTAAAAATAAGGTGAGTGCCTCCTAAAACTGGCACATAATAGTTATAACTTTTAACAAAAGTAAAACTGACTTCAAATTACTAAAAGAAGTTAATAATAATAATAATATGATAATAATAAAATAATATGATACCCCACATAATAATAATAATTATGCCCCTAAACAACCACACGTCCTGATTGACCATCTAATCACGGGGGCGAACACATGAATGAGAAATTACTGGCGTGACTAACGTGGCTCTGAAAACCCATAAAAATGGACCTCGTTCTAAAGTAAACGATAGGGCCGCTGCCCAGGGCGATCGCCGGGGCGCACCTGGAGCTGACGCTGGGTGTCTCAACATGCGAACCGTCAGCGGTGAGGGAGTTGAACAGGCGGGCTCCCACCGACAAAGATACAGCCGAAATCATTGACGATGGTGACAGACTGATAGACAGGACAGACACCCCTGTAGAACCGTATAGTCCAAGCACAGTATCAAACACACTCAAGACCATCCATACCATCGTCACCAATACTTTCATCACCCCCATTATTAGTTTAAATACAGTTCCACCCACTTCACTTGAATGCTGCGCGGGGTATCTACCTTCTTACCCGCGTCCACCAAGGCTGGAAAAGCAAGAGTTCGCATGAAATGGTAAAGAAGTAAATATATTTATCATGCGAACTTATCTATACATTACTAAATTAGAGACTGATATGACAACCTATAGACAACAATTACATGCACTTTTCATTCGACAATATCCAGAAATTGCCGTTTCAGAACAAAGAATCTCAGATCAAAGAAGAACCATAGTTAGAATAAACTTCTATCTCAAGAAGAAATACATCAATTAAAAGAAGAAGTACGAACACAATTATCAAGAAGAAGTAGTTAATAATTATGTAGATATTAATAATACCAAACAAAACACCAATGAAAATAGTCATCATGTACAATCACAATCGCTTCATCAATCAAAACTCATTTATGCGCAACCTCAGCGATACAACCAATCACTAGCCTACACAAACATCATCACACAAACGAATCCATAATCCTAACACTAGAAAATGACATTTAGACCATAGTTGTTCCAGATCAACACTTAACAACAGATACATATATTCAAGAAATCAATGAGAAATTAAGAACAACAATAACACAATACTTGGGATTGATCCAGCAGCGCGACCAAGATTACCCAAACTTAAATACACACCTAACCTATTTCGTCTAATCAATTTATTTAATGAAACTATACTCACACATATATATCTGATGACACACAACTCATAGACATACATTTACTTATATATTACACAGCGGTAGTAATATCTGAAGAAATTAACTTTAAAATCACAGACCACATAAGAACGACAAGCAAAAGACAAAATATAAAACCAGCATGGCAACAGAGACTAGAAAATACATTGAAAAATAAGAGCAAACATAGGTAGACTCACTCAATATATTAACGGTTGTAGATCTAATAAACTAGAAAAAGTTGAGGCCATATTTAGGAACAATTCACGCACACCAAATACGAAAAAAGTAACACAAGACCTGAAGAATTTTAGACATCTTAAAACAAAAACTAGCACTCAAAGTTCACAGGCTCAAAAGATATAAAAGGCACTACAGCAAAAAGATAACACCACATTTGCAACAAACGAAAAATGTTTTATAGAAACCCACAAACCACAAACAGACACAATTGATGAACATACACAAACACATCTAACCTACCTACAAAAGAACAACTGAAAGCATATTGGGCTAGTATTTGGGACGATCAAAAACAACACAACGATAAAGCATCTTGGATAGTGGAAGAAGAAGCAAATGGAAAGATATTGACGAGATGGAATTCGTAGAGGTAACAGAGTCATATTACACACATTACAGCTAGACTACATAATTGGAAATCGCCTGGTATAGACAAAATACATAATTTCTGGTAAAAAATTAACCTCATTACACAAATCTAAAGCAAAAATTTAATAGATATTATAGTAGGACAACAAAACTTGCCCGAATTTGTTTCAACAGGAATTATTTATTTATTCAGGTGAATTTTTGTTTCAGGTAGCATTACCTGAAACAAAATTCACCTGAGCCTTCCCAATACCGACCAATTACATGTCTACCCACAATTTACAAATATTGATTGGCATCTGCAATTACAAAGAAAATTCACTCACACATTGAACACCACAATATAATAGCAGAGGTACAGAAAGGATGTAGGAAGGACCACATGGGATGCAAAGAACAGCTGATTATTGACTCCACTATTCATAAACATGCCACCTCTAAAACAGAAATTTTCATTGCACTATATTGATTATAAAAAGCTTTTGACAGTGTTCCTCATTCTTGGTTGTTACAAATATTAGAGATTTATAGAATAAACCCGAAAATAATAGATTTCTTACACCGTATAATTTTACAATGGAAAACAACACTACAAATAAATTGTGACCAAAATACTGTCACAACGCGACATATTTCCATCAAAAGGCATCTACCAAGGTGACTCCTAAGCCAACTATGGTTCTGTCTCGCCCTAAATCCTCTGTCTCATTTGCTGCAAAGCTGTGGGCCGGATATTGCTTCAAACACAATACAGACGAAACAACAATATCATCTTATATACATCGACGACATCAAATTATACGCAAAAACAGAAAAGATATGAAGAAATTAGTAAATATTACAACAGAATTTAGTAACGATATTAATATGCAATTTGGTTTGGATAAATGTAAAACATCACATTGTAGGAGGCAAATTAAGGCCCGGCGACTATGTAGTGAATGACACGGATGCTATTACAGCAATGGAACCGACTGACTTGTATAAATATTTAGGTATGTGCAACAAAGGTCTTGATCACGTACGAATAAAAGTTCACTAACTACGGAATACAAAGAAGACTTAACGCCGTTTGTAAAACGCAACTTTCAGGTAAACATCTCATCAAAGCCATAAACACCTTCGCCATCCCCATTAACGTACTCATTCGGAGTTATAAAATGGTCCAAAGCTGACACATAACAATTAGAGCGTACTACACGAACAACACTTACGAAACATAACAACCTTAACCCTAAATCCGCCATAGAGAGATTAACCATAAAACGGGAACATGGAGGAGAGGCCTAATAGATATCCAGCACCTAAGGCGGAAACAAGTTGATCGACTAAAATCATTCTTCTACACAAAGTCCCACTAGTAATATATAAAGCCATAGTAACAAATGATATTAACTACACTCCACTTAACCTAAGCAATCAAATAGAAACCCAAAACACCACCAATGATAACCAGCAGATACAAAATTGAAGATTGGAAGAGGAAAGTACCACGGTCGACACCCTCATGAATTGGAGCAATCTCACATAAATAAGTTAGCCTCAAATAAATGGCTGAAAATAGGCAACTTGTTTCCGGAAACCGAAGGATTCATAATAGCTATTCAAGACCAAATCATAAACACAAAAAACTACAGAAAATACATAATCAAAGATCCTACAGTAATTAATGACAAATGTCGTAAATGCCACATCCATCCAGAAACCATCCAACATATAACAGGCGCATGCACAGCTCTGACGCAGACCGACTACACCCACAGGCACAACCAGGTGGCCAATGTCATTCACCAAAAACTAGCACTCAAAAACGCACTCATTAAAATACCAACACTCCTTACTACAATTATACACCAAAAATTACCCTAGAAAATACCACACATAAGCTTTTTTACGACCGCGCCACTCTTACCGATAGGACAATCCATTATAACAGACCAGATATAATCCTACAAGACAAAATAAATAAAATTACTTACCTGATAGAGATTGCAGTCCCAACACACACATATATACAGAAGACAATCACAGAAAAAATTAGTAAGTACGCGGAGCTCAAAGATGAAGTGACTAGAATCTGGCGACAAGAAAAGTATATGTAGTTCCTATAGTCTTCCACAACAGGCGTAATCCCAAATCATCTCCTCCATAGCTTAAAATTATTAGACCTAAAAGAAACCCTCTATATTACATTGCAAAAGCCGCTATATTGAATACATGCAGAATTGTCAGGAAATTCATGCAAATAGAAGAAAACGATAGGATCTTATAAAATACATAAAAATACACACCACACGCTGCATTTGCTGGTTTCGGCCCGTAAATGAAGTTGAATTCCAGTCTAAGGACTGAGAAGTGAAAAACACTTTCCGAAAATAATAATATTTGTTTATTCCTCCACAATTTTTCATCATGACTTACACTATTTACATAAAAGTACCATCAATTACATTGAGAGGTTAACGTTGGCAGCCATTCCAAATTTGTAATGGACCACATTTGAAGTATAACCTATTTAAAAAACGAATCATCAAAATTGGTTCACAATCTGCGACGATATCGCGTAACATACATACTAAAAACATACACTCGAATTGTGAACCTACTCCTTTTTGAAGTCAGTTAAAAATTAAAATACAGTAATTATAAATCCGATATCTTCACCCCCTTTAGGAGGGTAAACGTAAGCATGCCCCCATTAAAGAAGAATGCCTCCCGCAACTGGCAAGAATAGGTGAAAATATAGTAATTATAAATGCGATATTTTTACACCCATGAGGTGGGTATACATACATCAGCACATACCCATTAAAAAGTGAGTACCTCCCACAACTGGTACGTAAAGGTTAAATATGTGGATTCATGTAGTAGCGAACACAATTGCGGGACACTATTATTACAGTATGTCATTAAATATGCCTTTCACAGCAAATAGCTCTATCTTAGATGGTAGGACTATTCTTCTTCCTAGGAGTCTATCTGGGAAGATCCTACCGACCTATTACTGCCGCCTAATAACAATGCGTGCACGCAAGTGTTTCATCTGAAGGTATAGATAGCCAATATAATTACAGGCTAACAGGCATTTCATCTTAGTCTTCAGAGCTGACAACGCATCTATTGTCTTCTTTGTTTGAAGTTGGCCGAAGGTGTCCATGGTCTGCAGCAGCTATTTACGAACAGGTGGACTGTAAGTTCGTTTGTCACTTTAAAAAAAAAGCTGTTTATGGGCTACGGTAGCCAGTTACCATCAGGTGCATTTGTCAGTAGGTTCGTTTGTTTCTTCAGTTTTATGAAAAAACTCCTAAAAAAATTTGCTACAAGCTATTGAAGCGTGGTAGAGCCATGCTGCAACTTTATGATGGTTGTAGCACAAATAAGTCCGCTCGTCTGGGAAAGGACCACGCTCGCACAGAATACCAGTGTAAAATAGCAGCTCAATGCTGCTGGGTTTCGTACGGTGAGTGTAGGGAACTGGATATTCTTTTTATTGGAAACGAGGCATTCTATTTTAGTCCTCAGGGATGATAACGTATCTGCATTTTGATTCTTAATCGAAGATAAATGTAGATGTCTATGGGCGACAGCATCAACGTACTAAGGCTGACTGTGTTCTAATTATTCACCATTATTAAATAAAAAGTAAATACATGTAAATACATATGAGATAGAAATTTTTATGACAACCTTAAGACTCTATCATACGAAAAATAAAGAAAAGTGAAGTAACAACTTATATGCATCGCACTGCTCGGGGCACAGGTCCTCATTTCCGTGAAAGTTTTAGAGCAAAGAACACCTTGAATTCTATTATACCTATATGGTTCCGGGTCTGGGTTTTTTCGTGTGCAATGTATGTACTTACCGTCTTCACAATAAAGGGAGAATCTTATAATGAAGATGTTGTGCCACATTAATTTTTTAAGATTTTTTTCTTTGACCGTATTTTGGCTGTGAAGAGAAAAGGGGAAATCTCCCTTCCGGGCAAGGTTTTCAGCCCGAGGAGCGGCTAACGCTTCGTTTGGTGGTATAGAGCTGTCCTAAATATACCGGAGTAGTTCGAGAACTTTGTTAGCGTGATTTAGACTTCAGTTCGTTTTGTTTCTGGCGGCTCGTTGTGCCATAGGTAAAGTTTTTTATTTTTAAAAAAGGAGGGCAGACTTCGACGTTCTGGCCCAACGCGTGTTTCAGTGTTCAGACTAAGCGTGTTTTCGAATTAGAATATTATTTTATTTTACCTACTTATGTCTAGTAAAAGCCGGCTTCGTCACGAAAAAAGTAAACCTTAATTTTGTTGGATGATTAATTGCTTCGTTACATAAACTTTGACGTCGAATAAAATCGAAATTAATTGATTCAAAATAAGGAGCACAAAATTTCCTTCGCTATTCTTGTGGTTTCGTTTCATTTACGCTGTAATAAAGTATTTGAAGCTATATAAGCTGTCAGAAAGTGGTTCACTGTTTCTCTGCAACAAGACGGGGATATAACCTAAATAAATAGAAAGGCAAAAGAAAAACACAAAATTATATATTTTTAATAAAAGATGAGTGATCTGGATTATTATTATTTGTTCAGCACTGAACATTGCAACGCAGCAGCCCAATGACCTCGTTACCAAAACTCACGCACACTAGTAGTTGTTGCTGAGTAATCTTAGTGTATTAATGTAAAGTTGTATGTTTTAAGTTGTATAAATTGTAACATATTGTAAATAAAACTCTCTTTCTATTTCAACGCTGGTCCGGCGTTTCGTTACTAACGCCGAGACTCCTAGTAAGGTCTCCCTCACACTGCGGCCAAGACACCTTTTAGCCGCCAGAACCCTTGATCAATCTTGTGAGTCTACTAGACTAGCAGTGAGAGATCCCCATCACCTAACCTTGACATTCTGTCTCCATCCGTCTGTTACCTTGAGTCTCATGGTGCAGACATCTCGCACTTGTCTATTTTATTTATGTATGTCTATATGATAGAGCTAGGGTATTAGAGACTACTAGGGACTGCTAGGTATAGGGAACTTAGAAAGGGTGTGTAGGGTCTAATACTCCTGCCATATTCATGTGCGGCCAGGTAGTTGAGCTATTGAAGTGAAATTGAGTTAATATTTAAACAAATAGCCACCTGGCTGTACATTATTTATTCAAGATAACAGCAGTTTTTAACGGTCTTTTCACTTATTACTTTAATCACTTAACACAAAAAAGCTAATTAGAGTTATCAAGTATCCACAAAATATTAATACAACCAAACAATCACGATAATTGAAACCTGTACGCAACGCTACTTCGTGTAATATATTATTTGTAAACATTTTATAAGAAATCAGTATAAGTTTTCAAATTTCATTTTTGAATCCACATCTGGTTTAATCCAAATTGATAAAAGTTACCTCTACACTAGGATTTTCCTGTATCGTGGGGTCAGCTTACGTACATAAAGTTCACAGGGACAAATATCCAGACCCTAAACAATTACTTGTAGACCATACAAATACTTGTTCCGTGCGGGATTCGAACCTGCGGCCCTTAGCGCTGCAACTCGTTGCTAAGCCACTTCACCATGGAGCCGTAAAATCTGGTACTAGTATAAGAATTAATTGAGTTGTTAAATCGAGTTAAATAAGTCGCTACAAAACGCCCTAGAACACTGTCTCTCTCATAACCGCAACCAACTACAAAAAGGTCATAGATATTCTGTAACTCCCGAGGGCTAAGAGGAAATGTCTCACAGTCTGTTATTATCTCATGATAATAACAGACTGTGAGACAGCTGGACTCCTTTTCTGCCTAGGAGTCCGTCCGGTTAGATACCACCTTCCCATCTGTTACTGATGCCAAATAGCAGCTCTCTTTTTTATAAAATGAGGTTGAACGAGTACACAATCCACCTGATGGTAAGTGGATGCAGTGCAAAATTTCTTTCTGAAAGACTCTGTGTTCAATCTAAAGTGTATAGAGAGCCAGCATAATTATCCTTAGAGGTGACAACAGATCTGTTCTATACCTTTCCTTGTCTGAAGTTAGCTGCGGGTATCCATGCACTAGCCAGCAGTAGCCACTTAACATCAGGTGAACTATAAGTTAGTTTGTCATTAGTTTGTCTTTAGTTTTATATAAATATGTAAAAAAAATTGAGAAACCTGTCATGTTGTACAGTTAAGTTGGAGGTTCTCCAAAAAACTTTATCTATAGCGTATAAAGAAAGACAATACTATCACAAGGTAAATCACACGCCAACTTTTTGAAATTTTACAGGACGAAAGCTCAGTTTAATCTCACAAATGTGACATTTAAATTTCCCCGTAGAGGTTGTACTCAAACACTAAATCAGGTCAGTAAGCACTACAAAGGTAAATATCAGTGACGCTATCGCGTAATGGATACATTTTGTGTTGGATATTTATAGCAGTAGCAATGCAGTATTTGCAAAGGAATGTAAGGTCTGAAAATACGTTTATTGGCAGTGTAATCCATTACCTCATATCGTTCTGTGCGTGTCGCAAAAGGCGACAAAGGGAAACAAACCAGGAGGTGGGCAGCAGCGTCTTCGTAATAACAATAAAAATTAAAAAACTGCGGTTGTCTTCCGCCTGCCAAGCGTAGCAACTACGGCAAGTATTCCCCTATGAGGCAATCAATGAGAAGGTTTGTTTAGCTGTGGACATTTGATAGGCTGAAACGGTAATTGCCTGAAAACAGGAAACATCATTAAAACTCTTCATCATCGTAAGACATCGTTAATTCGGTCGATAAACTTTCGCCTAGGACATACCTAGCTGATTTTGCTACTCACTTTGCAGCATAAAGCTTCGTCACGCCTTTCGCATTCATTATTCCTACGTGCCAAATCACCGAAGTATTCCATACTTAGTCCTGATCACAACATCTTCTGCAAACCACACTTTTCTATTATCACACAATTTCCCACCCTATCATTCAAAAGCACACCTAAAATACTTCCTCATTTCTTAATTTTACTCTCATGATTTTTCTGCTATACCCAAATTAAAGACTAAATAAAATCAGATGTTTCAAATTGGAGAACTGAATATTGTTTAATATAGTTAGAAATAAACGCCCTTGTAATTAATATCAAAAATTTCAGTACAATATTTTATTAAAGCGAGCAGTAAGTTCAGCCGAAGAAACTAATTAAAGTGCCAACTTAACACAGTTCAGAAAGGTGTAAGATATTACAGTCTGGAATAGTTCAAGTGCAGTTAATTCATTTGATGTGATGATTGTTGTCAAGAAAGTGCCAAAAACTACTGTTATATTTTACCAACTGATCTCCAAAACTTTATCCTAGAGCATAAAACTACGAATATGCGGTCAATTTCATGAGATATTTAAATTAATTTCTAACCAACTTATACGCGATAGAAAAATTCAAATTTCCTAGTGTAAGAATTCCAAGTGTACTCACCCTTAGCCTAAGGCACGAGTGGACAGAGTGCAGCTAAAAGGAGCGTCTAAGATGCGAGACGTCTGCCACTGTGTTAATCCGAGAATATCCCCCCTATGAGTCACTTATGGGAGAGCCGTATTTTCAGCAGTGATATATACAAGAAAATCAAACTTTGATCATCGTTGAGTTTCCTTTTAATTAACTTTCTTATTTGTGCTTATAAAATATTTCGTATTAATTGATGACAAAGTTACGATAACAACACAAGACTAGGCTAGACTTTTGAAAAGGAGGTAGTTGACTTCTTCTGATTACGGTCACCAAATGGTTTCTATCGACGCTAGGACTACGGATGTGTGCAAAGCATTTTTCGTGACCTTGATGATATTTGGCGAAAGTAAACTTGAGGTAGGTAGTTAAGTGGAGATATCATCTCTTTCACTTAAAAGCGATGCAGCTTTACCGCACAATCTACTTATTATGCAATGAAATACATATGTAGTTTGCACAGGATTGTTCGGTCCATTAAAATTTCTTATAATATGTTCGCATTTCTTAATATATAAATTCAAACTGCTTTGATCACCATCAAACATAGGGATCAAGCTTAATAAATCTTTAGGAATGATTTGAATAGAGGGACATACTCCTTCTTGTTCCATTTTTATAAAAAAAAATATTATTTAATAAACGTTTATAAAATATTATCATATTTAAAATATTTCAATAATTCAATCACTTTTTGAATTAAAATAACTTTAATTTCATTTAATTCACTTTATTTTTCTTAATAATAATATTCTTTTAATAAATAACTGCGAAGTTTTGTGCAGATGTCAAATAACTTTCAACGATTTTAGTTTAAAAGTTACGATATAGAGCAAAAAAAAAAAACAACCACAGGAAATAACTAGGATGAGACAGGATAGTAAAAAGGTTTACTTACAGTCCGCTCACTCCCATGTCTACTCGTAGAACTTCTCTTCTTTGGCGCCCTTATTTCTTCAGCTTCCGATTGAACACATTTATTTGATTCGATGATATCCGGAACCGTGGACAAGACCAATTTGAGTGTACTTGAACTCAGCTGTAATCGCGGATGTCCTACTAGCTGCGCCAGTTAAGTTCCGGGAGCGGTGAAGCTTTTAAAAAGAACTAAATAAGTCTCGATGACATTTATTACTATTACATTACAATAATGTATTAAAACTAATTCAGTGCAATACTGACTTCCTTAACTAAGTGATTACACGACTACGATGAGTTCTATAATGAATCTTATTATCAAAATGCAGCAAGGATTACCTGCAGTGAAGAAAATTAAAGAAATACATAAAATTAATAAATATAAAGTCAAGTTAATTAAAACCATAAAATTAATGTCAAAATTATATAAATATGTAAAGAAAAGCAAGAATTAATTAATAAACTTAAACTATATTCAATTGAGTGGAAAATATGAATAACTGTTATGAGACTGATATAGAGTGTCTGAATTTAACAATTTATCACTTAAAACTCCCTACAAAGTATATCAATAAATATGAATCGGTTGGATGAGATAAAGAACATATTGGCCATGAATGATCTGGTAAAGTCATGGTATAATGAGGAGCTTTGACTCCTTAATTAAACATCAGAGTGAGCAGTGCGCCCATCATACCAGGTTCATCGGGACATTGTGTAAAATAATGATATAACAGTAAGGACTCATTATTTTCACCCCAACACCTGACAGTACTATAACAAAAGAATATTAACTTAAAAAGTAATTTAAATATTAATAAAAATAAAGTTATTATGTATTGTGATGACATAGGTGAAATTTACACAATGTTAAATAACTGTTTAAAAGGACATCAGGTTAGTAATTGTTGTATGCCTGAGCATCCAGTCATAATGAATAAAGTTTTAACTAGTAAGTTTCGCCCTAATAGCACATTAATAATTTTGTTGGGAGAAGAGCAATGTAAACAAAACTCAATTATTAAAATATATTGATCATCTAAATACTTTAAATGTACATAAATTATCTTGTTTACATTGCCTTACATACAGGGTTGCCACAGGAAAATAAAACAGATACAATTTAAATTTATTAATGAATAACTTTTCATTTAATAACAATATAAACTTGACAGCTAATTTTGTAATTATAATAATATAATAATTTAATGACATAAATAATTTAATTAAGAAATTTTGACTAGAGATAGTATTACCATCCAAATATAATTTAAGACAGATAGCAAATGTGCTATCTTATTGTTTATATTAACTCAGCCAAGGACTTACACCGACATCTGCTTTTACAATGACTTAATAGTAATTGGAATCAGTTCCAAGTAATTTAAATTAGAAAATGAGACAATAGAGGTAATCTAGCAGTTATAATAATTTAAAATTTAGAAATGTAGCTTACAAACCTTCATTGTATGACTTCACAGAGTGAAAATAAAAATTGTTTACAATTTGCATCAGAATATACAAGGCATGATAGGCAAAGAGCTAGAAATTGAATTGTTCTTAAATAGCAACAATATTCATAATTTTGTATTACTGAACATTGGTTAAAAAGCTATAACATAATGTTTAATTTCAGTAACCAGGTGGCAGTTCGTTCAATAGAGAAACGGTTTTAAGAGGTGGCTCGTTAATATTAGCTAGTAAATTATTATCATGTAAGGAACGTAGATATTGTGAGCCTCTGTTGAGCGAACTGTAGAAATGGCATGTGTTGAGTTTGAGCACCTCATTGTTGTGTGCGTCTACAAACCCCATGTTCTATATACAATACTTTTGAAAAAAATTATGGAGGAAGTTTTGTTGTTTAATAAACAGAATAAATCTGTTGTAATATGTGGAGACTTTTATCAATCTCCTAGAAGCTTCCAACAATATTAAATTTAGATCATTGTTTAAACATATGGTCTTTTAATTTATTTTTAGAGCCAACGCGTATTATTGAATGTAGTGCAACATGTATAGATAACATTTTACAAATGTTAAGCCGTTGCATAAATGAATAATTCAAAAATTGAGTTCTGATCACTGTGGACAGTTAGTTGTTACCTTATGTTCACAAAAGCAGATGAGAAATTGTGTTTGTTCCTGTAAATGCACGTCGCTTGGAGAAGTTTAAAGTAACATAGTGAAGAAACTTCCATCACTTTCATACCAAATGATCCTAATTTTTGTATGGAACAGGTTTAAACTTATTTGCAATGAATTTGATAATATTTTACTTAAAACGTTCTCCTTGAACAGTCTGAAGGCTCAATGAATGGGCGACAGTAGGAGTCCATAAGAGCAGACAAAGGTTATATGAACTTACCATGAAAGGTCAAACCCTAGCGTCGTCAATTTAGGAATATGTTAAAAATATTCAAAAATATTTAAAGGAGTGTGTCTCAAAGCCAAGTCTTTGTTCATTTGAGCAACAAAATTAAGACGGTTCTAATAAAATTAAATGATGGAGTATAATTAATAGTGAAACTGGTAAGGTCAACTCGCAATTCAAACTACCGGTTGAGTTTTAACAACAAATTAACGGAATCAGATCAGGATGTTGCAATGGTTTTGAGAAGTATTACGATATTCCGATCCAATCAACTATGTCACTGAATTTTCTCCTGCCGTCGCCGAATCATTGCTTAAACAAATGTAAATGCGTGTACAAAGAATTTTACATTTCATAAAATATCATCAAAAGATACTAAAATATTTTAAAACTATTGATGTTAAGAAAACTGCGGATCTGGGGCATTTCGTTGGCGTCAATCGATATAATCGCGAATCAGTCATTATTTTTAATACTAGTATCGAATATGGTAAGTTTCCTGATTTGATGAAGCATAGTAAAGTAATAATTTTATTATAATTATAATCAGTACATTAGACCCCGCCTAGACCCATTTCTGTACTGCCAACACTAAGTAAAATTTTGAAAAATTATTCTTGATCAAATGTAATTTTTTAATGTTAATAATTTACTTCAAAAATCACGGTTTCACAAGGGTCGCTCGACAACTGATGCTGGTGTTGAGCTCGATTAAATATATCAATGCATGGAGAATTCACAGGATGTTTTGGGTATACTGTGACCTATCCAAAGCCTTCGATTGTGTTCCACCATGAAACATTAATCAGGAAACCACAACACTACGGTGTAAGAAGTAATGCTCTTAAATTAATTGTTTCATATTTAAGTAACAGAACTCAAAAAGTTGTCATAGTATGAGCTCTTCCGGGTCGATAGTACAAATGGTGCCTTCTGCCCAGTTCTCGGCCCTTTCTGTTTTGTATATATTAATGACTTCCTCCACATAGTAGGGGATAACCATAATATAGTATTATTTGCTGATGACACTTCATTAATTTTCAAATTAAAACGACAATTATTAAAATATGACTAAATAATGCTATATCTAAATTAGTAAATTGGTTTAATGTTAATAACTTGCATTTAAATAGCAACAAAACGAAATGTATGAAGTTCGTGACCCAAATGTCAGACAATTAAATACTAATGTAATTTTAAATGGAGAGGAACTGAGTCTTGTCGATACCACCATTTTTGGAATAACACTAGACGCGAAGCTCAATGGAGCCCCCATATATCAAAGTTAGCAAGCAGACTTAGTTCTGCAGCATATGCTGTAAAAAGATTAGAAATCTTACCAGTGTGGAAACAGCTAGACTTGTTTATTTTAGCTATTTCCATAGCATAATGCATGGTATTTTTGCTATGGGGACACGCAATGACACTGAAATTATATTTGTTTTTTTAAGAAGAGGGCCATAAGAGCATCTATGATTTAAAACTTAAAGTCGCTCAGACAAAAATTTAAGGAAATTAATATATTAATTTTGGCCTCTCAATACATTTATGAAAATGTAATGTGTCGTACACAAAATAAGTAGTTATACAAAAATAAGTGATGTTCATTCTGTAAATACTAGGAACAAACACAAGCTAGTAGGTACTCAGTTACTCGACTCCACTGAGTCAGTAATTCATTCTTGGGGCGATGTATATGCCTACAACAAAATCCCAGAAAATATAACAAAATTCGACCTGCTCAAATTCAAAACATAGTTTGTATAAAAAGGGTTATTATAATGTTAAGGAATTTATGGATAATAAGCCTGGGAATGAGGTGTTTTGCAATGGCTGTTTCTAATTTGTTTTGTGTGGTTAATGTAATATACATGATTGTAAGCTGTTGTTTAAAAAGTCCCGCTGGGTTTTTGCTGGTTCTTCCAGGACAGAGGTTTTTTCTAACCAATGGTAATTAGAAAGAGGACTTCAATAAGTATTATTTATAATCTATATTGAATAAAAAGTTTCTGTTTCTGTTTTGTTTCTGTTCGTTTCTAAATGCAATGGTTATAGCATGGTCAAAACAAGTCTGTTGACTGAAAGTATAACGCCTTGGTTTGACCAACAATAACAACTATACAGTGGAATCAGCGTCTTCTGTAACGTTATACTTCATAACATGTTTTCAGTAATCTAATATTAAAACTTAATTGGCACAATTCGTTATCAACATGTTATTATAAAATTATGGCTACTTGCAATTATCGTGTTTACGAGTAACCTAATACCGAAACTTTAATCAGGACAATTTGGGATCAGCAGGTTGTTATGATGTTACGGCTACTTCCAGACTGTATAACAAGGTATACGAAAGCATATCCTCATTAAAAAATAAAGTGAGTGCCTCCTAAAACTGGCACATAATAGTCATAACTTTTAACAAAAAGTAAAAACTGACTTCAAATTACTAAAAAAGAAGTTAATTATTTGCTACCCTTAGGGGATATTTTTTTTCAAATTTATTATGGACCACCTTTGAAGTATAACCTATTTAATAAAAAAAAAACGAATCATCAAAATTGGTTCACAATCTGCGACGATAT
Source organism: Parnassius orleans (assembly GCA_029286625.1). Taxonomy (NCBI): domain Eukaryota; kingdom Metazoa; phylum Arthropoda; class Insecta; order Lepidoptera; family Papilionidae; genus Parnassius; species Parnassius orleans. Next base: position 167,243 of record JAGSMP010000339.1, on the reverse strand, counting down.
CGCGTAACATACATACAAAAAACATACACTCGAATTGTGAACCTACTCCTTTTTGAAGTCAGTTAAAAATTAAAATACAGTAATTATAAATCCGATATCTTCACCCCCTTTAGGAGGGTAAACGTAAGCATGCCCCCATTAAAGAAGAATGCCTCCCGCAACTGGCAAGAATAGGTGAAAATATAGTAATTATAAATGCGATATTTTTACCCCAATGAGGTGGTATATACATCACAGCACATACCCATTAAAAGTGAGTACCTCCCACAACTGGTACGCAAAGGTTAAATATGTGGATTCATGTAGTAGGAACACAATTGGGGACACTATTATTACAGCATGTCATCAATATGCCTTTCACAGCAAATAGCTGTATCTTAGATGGTGAAATTCTTCTTCCTAGGAGTCTATCTGGAAGATCCTACCGACCTATTACTGCCGCCTATAACAATGCGTGCACGCAAGTTTCATCTGAAAGGCATAGATAGCCAATATAATTACAGGCTAACAGGCATTTCATCTTAGTCTTCAGAGCTAACAACGCATCTATTGTCTTCTTTGTTTGAAGTTGGCTGAAGGTGGTCTGCAGCAGCTATTTACGAATAGGTGGACTGTAAGTTCGTTTGTCACTTTAAAAAAGCTGTTTATGGGCTACGGTAGCCAGTTACCATCAGGTGCATTTGTCAGTAGGTTCGTTTGTTTCTTCATTATGAAAAACTCTAAAAATTTGCTACGCTATTGAAGCGTGGTAGAGCCATGCTGCAACTTTATGATGGTTGTAGCACAAATAAGTCCGCCTGTCTGGGAAAGGACCACGTTCGCACAGAATACCAGTTTAAAATAGCAGCTCAATGCTGCTGGGTTTCGTATGGTGAGTGTAGAACTGGATATTCTTTTATTGGAAACGAGGCATTCTATTTTAGTCCTCAGGGATGATAACGTATCTGCATTTTGATTCTTAATCGAAGATAAATGTAGATGTCTATGGGCGACAGCATCAACGTACTAAGGCTGATTGTGTTCTAATTATTCACCATTATTAAATAAAAAAGTAAATACATGAGATAGAAATTTTTATGACAACCTTAAGACTCTATCATACGAAAAATAAAGAAAAGTGAAGTAACAACTTATATGCATCGCACTGCTTAGGGCACAGGTCCTCATTTCCGTGAAAGTTTTAGAGCAAAGAACACCTTGAATTCTATTATACCTATATGGTTCCGGGTCTGGGTTTTTCGTGTGCAATGTATGTACTTACCGTCTTCACGATAAAGGGAGAATCTTATAATGAAGATGTTGTGCCACATAAACTTTTTAAGATTTTTTTCTTTGACCATATTTTGGCCGTGAAGAGAAAAGGGGAGATCTCCCGCCGGGCAAGGTTTTCAGCCCGAGGAGCGCCTAACGCTTCGTTTGATGGTATAGAGCTGTCCTAAATATACCGGAGTAGTTCGAGAACTTTGTTAGCGTGATTTAGACTTCGGTTCGTTTTGTTTGTGGCAGCTCGTTGTGCAATAGGTAAAGTTTTTTATTTTTAAAAAAGGAGGGCAGACTTCGACGTGCTGGCCCAACGCGTGTTTCAGTGTTCAGACTAAGCGTGTTTTCGAATTAGAATATTATTTTATTTTACCTACTTATGTCTAGTAAAAGCCGGCTTCGTCACGAAAAAAGTAAACCTTAATTTTGTTGGATGATTAATTGCTTCGTTACATAAACTTTGACGTCGAATAAAATCGAAATTAATTGATTCAAAATAAGGAGCACAAAATTTCCTCGCTATTCTTGTGGTTTCGTTTCATTTACGCTGTAATAAAGTATTTGAAGCTATATAAGCTGTCAGAAAGTGGTTCACTGTTTCTCTGCAACAAGACGGGGATATAACCTAAATAAATAGAAAGGCAAAAGAAAAACACAAAATTATATATTTTTAATAAAAGATGAGTGATCTGGATTATTATTATTTGTTCAGCACTGAACATTGCAACGCAGCAGCCCAATGACCGCGTTACCAAAACTCACGCACACTAGTAGTTGTTGCTGAGTAATCTTAGTGTATTAATGTAAAGTTGTATGTTTTAAGTTGTAATAACATATTGTAAATAAAACTCTCTTCTATTTCAACGCTGGTCCGGCGTTTCGTTACTAACGCCGAGACTCCTAGTAAGGTCTCCTCACACACCAAGACATTTTAGCCGCCAGAACCCTTGATCAATCTTGTGAGTCTACTAGACTAGCAGTGAGAGATCCCCATCACCTAACCTTGACATTCTGTCTCCATCCGTCTGTTACATTGAGTCTCATGGTGCAGACATCTCGCACTTGTCTATTTTATTTATGTATGTCTATATGATAGAGCTAGGTATTAGAGACTACTAGGGACTGCTAGGTATAGGAACTTAGAAAGGTGTGTAGGGTCTAATACTCCTGCCATATTCATGTGCGGCCAGGTAGTTGAGCTATTGAAGTGAAATTGAGTTAATATTTAAACAAATAGCCACCTGGCTGTACATTATTTATTCAAGATAACAGCAGTTTTTAACGGTCTTTTCACTTATTACTTTAATCACTTAACACAAAAAAGCTAATTAGAGTTATCAAGTATCCACAAAATGTAAATACAACCAAACAATCACGATAATTGAAACCTGTACGCAACGCTACTTCGTGTAATCATTATTTGTAAACATTTTATAAGAAATCAGTATTGGTTTTCAAATTTCTTTTTTGAATCCACATCTGGTTTAATCCAAATTGATAAAAGTTACCTCTACACTAGGATTTTCCTGTATCGTGGGGTCATCTTACGTACATAAAGTTCACAGGGACAAATATCCAGACCCAAAACAATTACTTGTAGGCCATACAAATACTTGTTCCGTGCGGGATTCGAACCTGCGGCCCTTAGCGCTGTAACTCGTTGCTAAGCCGTAACAATAACCAACCGTAACGTAACCAGCCGTAAAATCTGGTATTAGTATAAGAATTAACTGAGTCATTAAATCGGGTTAAATAAGTCGCTACAAAACGCCTTAGAACACTGTCTCTCTCATAACCGCAACCAACTACAAAAAGGTCACAGATATTCTGTAACGAGGGCTAAGAGGAAATGTCTCACAGTCTGTTATTGCTGAACAAGCTGGACAGCTGGACTCCTTTTCTGCCTAGGAGTCCGTCCGGTTAGATACCACCTTCCCATCTATTACTGATGCCAAATAGCAGCTCTTTTTTTATAAAATGAGGTTGAACGAGCACACAGTCCACCTGATGTTAAGTGGATGCAGTGCAAAATTTCTTTCTGAAAGATTCTGTGTTCAATCTAAAGGGTATAGAGAGCCAGCATAATTATCCTTAGAGGTGACGACAGACCTGTTCTATACCCTTCCTTGTCTGAAGTTAGCTGCGGGTATCCATGCACTAGCCAGCAGTAGCCACTTAACATCAGGTGAACTATAAGTTCGTTTGTCACTTTAGTTTTTTTTTTTATAGTATTGGGTGACAAACGAGCACACAGTCCACCTGATGGTAAGTGGTTGCTGTGACCCATAGACATCTACATCTATCTTCAATAAAGAATCAAAATGCAGATGCGTTGTCACCCGTGAGGACTAAGATGGAATGCCTCTTTTCCAGTAAAAAGGGTCTCCGGTTCTCTACACTCACCATACGAAACACAGCAGTGTTAAGCTGCTATTTTACGCTGGTATTCTGTGAGAGCGTGGTCCTTCCCCGGTCGAGCCGACCCATTCGTACTACAACTATACTACTAATATAGCTGCAGCATGGCTCTACCACGTATAAAAATATGTATATAAATATGTATAAAAACATTGAGAAACCTGTCATGTTGTACAGTTAAGTTGGAGGTTCTCCAAAAAACTTTATCTATAGCGTATAAAGAAAGACAATACTATCACAAGGTAAATCACACGCCAACTATTTGAAATTTTACAGGACGAAAGCTCAGTTTAATCTCACAAATGTGACATTTAAATTTCCCCGTAGAGGTTGTACTCAAATACTAAATCAGGTCAGTAAGCACTGTGCTGCAATATCAGTGACGCTATCGCGTAATGGATGCTTTTTGTGTTAGATATTTATAGCAGTAGCAATGCAGTATTTGCAAAGGAATGTAAGGTCTGAAAATACGTTTATTGGCAGTGTAATCCATTACCTCATATCGTTCCGTGCGTGTCGTAAGAGGCGACAAAGGGAAACAAACCAGGAGGTGGCAGCGTCTTCCTAATAACAATAAAAATTAAAAAACTGCGGTTGTCTTCCCGCCTGCCAAGCGTAGCAACTACGGCAAGTATTCCCCCTATGAGGCAATCAATGAGAAGGGTTTTGTTTAGCTGTGGAAATTTGATAGGCTGAAACGGTAATTAAGCCTGAAAACAGGATAAATCATTACAACTCTTCGTCATCGTAAGAGATCGTTAATTCGGTCGATAAACTTTCGCCTAGGACATACCTAGCTGATTTTGCTACTCACTTTTGCAGCATAAAGCTTTGTCACGCCTTTCGCATTCATTATTCCTACGTGCCAAATCACCGAAGTATTCCATACTTAGTCCTGATCACAACATCTTCTTGCAAACCACACTTTTCTATCATCACACAATTTCTCACGCTATTATTCAAAAGCACACCTAACGTACTTCCTAATTTCTTTAGCATTAATTTAATCTTATACTTTTTCTGCCATACCCTAATTAAAGACTAAATAAAATAAAATGTTTTAAATTGAGAACTGAATATTGTTGAATATAGTTAGAAATAAACGCCCTTGTAAGTAATATCAAGAATTTAAGTACAATATTTTATTAAAGCGAGCAGTAAGTTCAGCTGAAGAAACTAATTAAAGTGCCTACCTAACACAGATCAGAAAGGTGTGAGATATTACAGTCTGGAATAGTTCAAGTGCAATTAATTTATTTGATGTGCAGAGTGTTGTCAAGAAAGTGCCAAAAACTACTGTATTTTACCAACTGATCTACAAAACTTTATCCTAGAGCATAAAACTACGAATGTGTGGTCTATTCATGAGATATTTAAATTAATTTCTAACCAACTTATATGCGATAGAAAAATTCAATTCCTAGTGTAAGAATTCCAAGTGCACTCACCCTTAGCCTAAGGCACGAGTGGACAGAGTGCAGCTAAAAAGAGCGTCTAAGATGCGAGACGTCTGTGTTAATCCGAGAATATCCCCCCTATGAGTCACTTATGGGAGAGGCGTATTTTCAGCAGTGGACTTGTGATAGGCTGAGAATGAATGCTATACTATTCTAAAGTATTATCGACATCATGGCCTAGTAGATAAAGTATTTAGGTGCTACGTTTTAGGTTCTGGGTTCAGGCCATAGAATATACATTCATTAATTCCTTCCAGAATTAGGAAGTTTTCGCCTTAATCAAAATTTTCTAAGACATCACCACACATCAAAGACCTTATTAAAAATATGCAAACTAATAAGTAATTTCATAAATGAAACAAAAAGCACATTGAACCCGAGTGAGGTTGAACATACTCGTAGCAAACACTTTACTGAAAGACGGAAGGCTCTGTGCTATTTTTTAATTCTATTGTTTAATCTCTTATATCTTGCACAACGCGTTTATGGCAACGCGTGCTCACGCGAACGTGCGACCTAACGCAATGATATAAATACTAGCCTCCCTTGAATAATAAAATGTATTACGACAGTTTTAGAACTTTTTCAGCTTCTCGTCAAATCTTGGCGTGATAGAAATTTCTTACTTATTTTATACTATATCCACATCACATCTAGTCTTAATTAATGTTGTTTAATAACACTTAATAGGACTCATAATAGAAAGAGATACGTTGTAGGTGTTGATAAAGAAGTAGCGAATAAAAAAGCAGTTTTTCAACCAAATTTAAAAACGCGGACGTTCTAAATTTGTAGGAATATTTTTTAATGTAAATCAAGCAATAACTCTTTAATTCGTTGTCCGATTTCAATGATTCTCTATTTCTTAGAAAGTGTCAAAGTCCCAATAAGACAAGATCTGATGATGGGGTCCATAAGAAAATCATCTATCTGCACGACATATGAGCGTATAATTCTAAATCACGTTTTTTATAGTAACAAACGAGAACACAGTCCACCTGATGGTAAGTGAATGCTGTGGCCCATAGACATCTACATCTATCCTGGATTACGAATCAAAATGCAAATGCGTTGTTGCATGTGAGGACTGAGATGGAATGCCTCGTTTCTAGTCAAAATGGTCTCCGGTTCTCTACACTCACCATACGAAACACAGCAGCGTTGAGTTACTATTTTACGCTGGTATTCTGTGAGAGCGTCGTCCTTCCCCGGTCGAGCCGACTCATTCGTGCTACAACTATACTACTAATATAGCTACAGCACGGCTCTACCACGTCACGTGATTTCGTTATTATAGTAGTTTTAGTTTTATGAAGTCAGTATTTTGACGGCTCCTTGGCGCAGTGGCCACAGGTAAGGGCCGCGGGTTCGAATCCCGCTTGGAACAAGTATTTGTATGGATTACAAATAATTCAATCAAGGTCTGAATGTTAGTCCTTGTGCAATTTATGTTTGTAAACTGCCCCCACGATACAGGAGAAAATCCTATTGTGGATGTTACGTTTAAAAAAAATGTTTTGTTTTCCAAAAGTTTAATTAATGTATTCACATAGAATTGTCTTAGTGGAATCTGTTCTGATGCACGAAGGGTGACGTCATTGTGTCACAGATCTGCCACCAGTAAAGGGTCAGTCCGCATATCTATTCAATTAACTGAGCTTATTTTTGTGACGCGATTTTCAAAATAAAACGTTTTTTTGAATAACGTCACCACGTAAGACGACTATATAACATGCAGGAACCTCGTGACCATCGATTGACAAATAATATCTCGTATGGGAGAATAGCCTTTCCTTCAAACTGATTCTTAATTTCCGACGTTTCGGGTGCTTTAAAGCACCTATAGTTACGGGAAGCTTAAACGCAGCTCTGCGTAGATCGAACCAAAAATAAATTTTTATAAGCTGAAGATAGCCGGGCTAACTATGACATCGGGACGTCAAACACATCAGTCCCTTCAGTGACTGTGGATGCTGTAAAGCACCTGAAATGTCGCAAATTAAAAAATAAGTTAAATTAAACGCAATCAAATCCGTAAAATTAGTTTTATTCAATGTCAAGTATTCGTGTAAATAAAAAAAAATATTTTTCTGCAGTGGTGCAGGCTACTTAATAAAAACGAAACTGGCCACTAATAAATCACGGAATATTAATAAAGAAAGAAAGAAATTAGGATATAAAGAACAAGCACACAGTTCACCTGATGGTAAGTGGATGTTATAGCTCATAGAAGCCTACATCTATCCTTAACTACGTTGTCGCCCCTGAAAACTAACTCGTAACCAGTAAATAGGCTCTCTGGATCTCGTCACTCATCATACGAAACACAGCAGCAGCATTGTGCTGCTAAAAATATATCACGCTGGTATTATGTGCAACCATGGTTCTTCCCGCGTCGATTCGACTCATTATTGATGCAGCCATAATACGCTACAGCCGTGTACCGCTATTACATTATCATATTATACATATGCTTCATAACAGTCTATAAAAATCCATTGCCGAACATAGGTCTGCCCCATAAAATATCTCATGGGGAGATTTTGCTATAGTTGCCACGCTTGGCAAGCGGGTTAGAACCGCAGTTTATTTTTATTGAGCTGTTATAAGGAAGATGCTTCAGTCCATATCCTGGTTTGTTTCCCTCTGTCGCCTCTTATGACACCCAAGGGAATATATTGGGTAGTAGATATTCTTACACAACCACTACACAGTTTGTGTGTATACGATCATAGATATTTATATGATTCCTAGAAATATGAGAAAACTTAGTTTGTATATTTTACTTATTTGTACATATTACAGTTTCATACAGTCATAGCTTCTCATATATCTATGATATCATATATTATATGAAGATTTAAAGCTGCAGCTTGGCTCCACCATGTATTGTGCCATTATAAAAAGCCTTTATCCAACATTAGATTTAATGAAAGCTGATAAATAAGAAATAACATATAATTCAACATTTGACAATTTAACTAAATAAATATAACGAATAAATTATTAACGAAAATATTCGTAATGTGTATTTTCCCTTTCATAATGCAACGTGAGTTAAAATATTTGTTTAGGACGCATACACACCCGAAAACCGTCTTGAAAGTGGCTTTCAACAAATACTAAGGTAAAATTATTATTCAATTTAGTTTCCTTGTTTGGCCTATATATAATTGTTAGGATCTGGATGTTTGTCTATGTGCACTTATGTATATAAAACGCCTTTACGATACAGCACAAACTACTAAGGGATTTACTAGTAAGGGGTAAGGATTTAGGTACTTAAAAAAGAAAGAATTTGCAAAATATACTTCACAAATCTTACAAGATTTACATACGATACTTGTACGATACTTGTTTAATGTCCCCCAGACTGAATGTCGGTCACGGCGACCAGTCTCAACGGAGACTAGCCATCTGTTAAGAATATGAGTGTATGCGCAAGCAGAGGTGCACTCCCTATTCCCACAAACTTATAGCCTGTAGACTAGATATGTATTATTAAAAGCTTATAACTCAATATCACAATCTCTTATAACGCCCTTCGAGTATATTACAATATTGCGATCAGGATGCTATCATGCTACTGTGGTTGCCTAATTGTTCTAGTGCAGCAGGGATGTTCGCGGAAGCGCGAGTAGACTGCTTTAACGCGACCATGTACAAGAGGTGCGCTTTTCTGGTGCGAAATGGAGCAAAGCAGACTAGACTCTGTATACATGAGTCAATGTTTGGCCATATCGGGTGGTATAGTGAGAAATAGCTCATTCAAAATGTAATAATATAATTTTTTATGAATACTGAAAATTTCTTGACAGGAAAACCCGATAACTGGTTTTGAATGTAATGTATGTAATCGATGTTTATATTTGTCAGTGCGATCGAGTTTTCTGAAATTAATTACTACGTTACGTTCTGCTTGTTTGGCGATTATTTTACAGTTTATACTGTTCCAATTCAATTAGATCTCTATCAAAATGGAACTTCGATCAGAACAGAGTGCAGGCCATCTGTTTTGTGCAATATGTTTTATAACGAAAGGGTTCCCCGTAACTTTGTGTTTTAATCATAATGGACATTAACATTGTTGTAATCTGGTTTTAGCGCGCCCGGATCTAAACTAGAATTAATCAAACTGTTCTAATGTAGTTAAAATGTAATGGCCGTGTTAGGTTTAAATTAATTAAACGTTTACCGTGTAGTGGTGTTGTAATAATATTCACTACCCCATATCATCGCGGGGTGTCGTAAGAGGCAACAGAGGAAAATAAACCAGGAGATGGACAGAAGCGTTTAATAACAACTATAAAATAAAATAAAAACTGCGGTTGCCAACTCGCCTACCAAGCGTGGCTATATCCTCCCGGGATAGTCGTAAGAGACAACAGAGGAAAATAAACCAGGAGATGGGCAGCAGCGTCTAATAACAAATATAGAATAAAAAACAGGGGTTGCCACCTCGCCTGCCAAGCGTGGCTATATCGTCATGGGGGTGTCGTAAGAGGCAACAGAGGAAAATAAACCAGGAGATGGGCAGCAACGTCTAATACAAATATAAAATAAAAAAACTGCAGTTGCCAATTCGCCTTCCTACAGTGGCAACTATAACAAATATTTGCCACATGAAGCAATCTATGGGGAGGCCTATGTTCAGCAGTGGACTTTGATAGGCTGTAATGAATGAATTAATTAATTAAACGCTTATTAGTATAATAAATAAATTGATGCAAGGAGTTTTCATTCACCAGGCAAGTTGGCAGCCGCAGTTTTTATAATTTGAATTGTTATCAGCAACATACTGCTGACAATCTTACTTTTATTTCATTCTGTCGTCTCCTACGACACTCACAAGATATGGGCAGTGGATTCGCTTACGCCGTCACTACAAGGCGAGCTGGGCAATTATATGAATATATTGTGTTGTTGTTAAATGGATGGAACGAAAATAATACATATTTAAAAAACAAATTAATATAGATTTAAAACGTAAATCTAAAAATACATACTATCACATTTATTATTTCAGTATAGATTGTATTTAAACTATCAAGAAGATTCCAACCATGTTTCTTAGGCATTATAAGTTTTAATAGATCAATAAAAATTATTTTATTTTAACTTTATATATACGCAATCATAAACAGAATTCAGCAGACATTATTTGCTGCCAAAATTTTCTGAATCGTGTTCATGTCAAATGAACCTGTTTTTTATAATACTAAAGTAACAAACGCGCTTACCGACCACCTGATCGTAAGTGGCTTGCAGCCCACGGACGCCTGCAACCAACAATGGCGTTAGCACCTCCAAAAACTAGAATGGAACGCCTTTTAGCCTGTTAGTATACTGGCGTTTTGCAGTGTTTTACACCCGTGTCTCGGAAATCACGTAAAGCCGTTGGTCAAGCGCCAGATCCTTCTCCGGTCGTCTCGGATTACCGTCCCATCAGACTATGAGAATGAGAGAATCGAGAGTGGACTGGAGGACATTATTTATTATACTGGCTCTTTGCGTTATGTGTACCATGTGTCCAGACCACATGGGACACATGGGATGCGCATCCAGACTAACTAACTAACAGAAAAGGAGTCTTACCACCTATACCCCAAAAAAGCAACACGTAATTACATCAGTTTATATGTATGTCAAAGACGTTTTCCTCAGAAGCTATTTCATAAAATATGATTTAAATTCGGCATAGTTTCAATTTGCGGCTTTCCAATTAGAAACGTTACGCTTAAAATTACAGTGTAAAATTTTAATGATATTGGCTACACAGCCAGGCAATTATCATGTGAGGTGTTAATATTGTGATAGAACACGACAAAGTAATAAAAAATCTGTAGCAAAAATAAAATCAAATAACTTTTATGGAGACAGGAGAACTGTTAATATATTAGCTTCTATTCTAAACGATCTTCCAGAAAACCTTAAGAACGAATTGACAGAAAAAAAGTTAAAATATAAATTTAAACATTATGTACTAGGAAACCTGAATTAAGTCTTCCTTAATAAATTATCAAATGATATTAAATATATATGTATAAAATTACTTTATTAAATAATTATTTAAAAACAATTGCTATAGAAATCAACTTGTATATGTATATGAAACGCGCACGCACACTACATACCTAATTATCTTAGGAATAGTACACCGTACACGCTCATCGCGGTAAATTAGCGAAACCTGTTTGTCGTCATGTCGCTAATACAATGAATAGGTTGATAGTTGTTATCATGCTTAATTTCACCAATTTTACGATGGTAGTTTTTTTTTATAGGAGAGGGGGCAAACGAGCTTGCGGCTCACCTGACGGTAAGTGACAACTGCAACACCAGGGGAACCAGAGGAATCGCAGATGCTTTGCCGGCCTTTTAAAAAAGAGTAGGCTCTTTTCTTGAAGCTCCCTAAGTCGTATCGGACCGGAAAAATCGCTGGTGGTAAACTATTCCACAATGAAGTTGTGCGAGGAAGAAAACATCTTCTAAATCGCACAGTGGTGGACCGCCAATCATCTAGATGGTGAGGATGGTATCGGGAGTTCTGCCGCGATGTGCGTTCGTGAAATTTGGCGGCTGGGATTAATCCGAACAATTCCTCAGAGCACTCCCCGTGATAAATGCGAAAGAAAATGCAAAGAGATGCAACATCTCTTCGCAGCGCCAATGAATCGAGCCGATCGGAAAGGACTCGGTCGTCGTCGATTCGAGCCGCTCTGCGCTGGATGCGGTCAAGTGGAAGGAGCTGGCACTGGGGAGCCCCAGCCCAGAGATGGGAACAGTATTCCATGTGAGGCCGAACCTGCGCCTTGTAAAGTTGCAGGCGTTGTGCCGGCATGAAATACTGTCCCGCTTTGCTGAGCACGCCAAGCTTTTTAGAGGCCAATTTGGCCTTCTCTTCCAAGTGACCACGAAACTGCACGTCACTCGATATGTCGACGCCGACGATTCCGATACTGGCTGAGGCAACAAGGGGAGTGCCTTGAAACTGAGAAATAGGTACTTATGAAAAATAATATATTTATGCGTATAGACGTCTGCAAGCACCAATACAAACCGTTTTGCGTTACGCAAAAAGGTAACTATGCACTATTGTAATATGTTTTATGTATCATTAAATAAAAAAATAAAAAAATAAATCTCTTTGAAGTAACTTTTCAGGAATGTATAATTTATTTAATTATTTTTCACTTCATTAAACAATTTCCAAAAAAATCTTCTCTGAAGTTTTTGCAACCAAAATCTTTTTTAAGTACCTACATGACAGATTTCAGAATTGAGAGGAGGACTCTGCTAAGCATTTTGATGCAATATAGTAATTTACTTTTGAAAGAGAAAGGAAAGTCTTCATCGCTCGATATTTGAACCCATAACTTTATTACCAAAAAGAATGTCATTACATAATTACACTTCGCAAAAAGTACAAAAAAGACACATTACAATAATAATTAAAACTTTACTATCACATAAAAGAATAATAAAATAATTATCAAAATACAACAATTTTACAAGTCATTTTCAGTCATAAATCTTAAAATGTCGCTTTTTCGTTTCCTCGCATTTCAAATCACAACGATACTAAAGAAGTTTCACTTCAAAAATCATACTTTTTTTTTATAGATATGTAGAGTTTCTGAAGCGCGCCCCGTCTACTTGCTTACTCCTACATCGCCAGATTCCTTAGAAGCTAGATATAGGTAAGATAAAATTGCAATCTCCACATTCTATCCCTCTTGCTTTCTTCACTCTCATCACATTTTTTATTCACGCCCACCTGGTAAGTAAATGTGATCTAGGTTACTTAATCATTTTGCAAATAAACAATAGTTTATTTTGCAAAATAAGTAGATATAATTTATAATATGTGGCCGCCAGAGGTGAGTCTAGGGGGCTATCAACATTTAATCCGCCTTTGATAAAGCCCGGTCAATTTTATTATTTTAATAGTTTTTATCATATTGCCTACTCAAATTGGGCATTTTTCAAACTTCTTCAAACTGGGCATTATGATCGAATAATCACTCGGTCCATAACATACACACAAACGATGTCAGACAGTTTACTTTTGATAGCCAACGCACTTCTGTGTGAAAGATCAGTCGGTTGAAATCTTCATCATTAGTAACACAATTACTGAATTACTGATAAAATAATCTGTCATTTAAAGAGTTGTTTCGGATTAGTTTGTAAAGTGGACTCATCCAACTGAATTGAAAATTGACTAGTCTTCAGATGACTGCACAATGATCCTTCAATGTTTTCAGCCATTTCATCAATTCGTCTTTGCACAGAACTATTGCTCAAAGGAATTTTTCGAATTATGTCTGCCGACGGCTTATGGAGCACAGTAGTTATAACTTCTTTTATTTCCGGCAAAATTAACGTTTCTCCGATGGTGTGTGGTTTACCTGTTTGAGCAATTAACAAAAAGATATTGTATGAAGCTCGAAGTCTGTCATCGTCTTGCTTAGCAGCCACCGAAAAAAGTTTTGATACACTTGGCTGAGCATTATGCTTCTTTTCCAGGTCTTGAAAATAGGCTACATTGTTGTCCTTCTTATCTGGATGCATTTTATTCAAATAATCTTGAAGTCTTGAAGGCTTCATCGCTTCGTTTGAAAATGTTTTTGAACAAAGAAGGCACAAAGGCAAAGATGGATTTGTCGAATTTTCTATGAATCCATACTAAATATATTCTGCACTATATCGCCGTCTCTTCTTTTTTTGCTTCCGACATGGCTTTGTTTTTACAAATATGTAAATAAAGTGTTGAACTTAAATACTTTTTTAAAGATTGCGCGAGATACCACTAATGAAAATGTAAAAATTATTACGAGCCTTTATATGGAATCGGACATTTCCTTGCCCTAAAACCCTCTCAGAAATGAGAGGAGGCCTGTGCCCAGCAGTGGGACGTATATAGGCTGTAACTTTACTTTTACTTTTTAAAAATAATCCCATAATTTGTATATGCATTTGCACAAATGATAACCTGGTATTTGAGTCTCGAACACAGCTCAGAGTAGCCAGTCTCTCGATATTCTACGTATTCTATATACGTTCTGTTATATTCTATTGCATATTTTTTACGTGGTAGAGCCACGCTGCATCTATATTATGGTTAGAGCACGAATGGGTCGGCTCGACCGGGGAAGGACCTTGCTTTCACAGAATACCAGCGTAAAAAATATAGCCTAATGCTGCTGTGTTTCGTATGGTGAGTGTAGAGAAACGGAGACTCTTTTTATTGAAATGGAGGCATTCCATCTTAGTCCTCAGGGGTGACAACACATCTGCATTTTGATTTTTATTCGAGGACAAATGTAGATGTCTATGGGGCACGCATCCACTTACTATCAGGTGGACTGTGTGCTCGTTTGCCACCCTTATTCTTTAAAAAAACACTTGGATAACCAAACGCTTGGCGGGTTTCCACCGCTTTGATATCGGCATTTTACGCATTTGAACTAAACGGTTTGCTTTGTCCTTAGTAATGCGTACACAGCAAAGGAATGGAATAGTTCACCGTCATCTGTCTTCCATTCGATTACAACACAATGTGTGTGTCTTCAATACAAAAGTAAGAGACCTTTGTTAAACTAAGTCCGTATGCTTAATGTATTCATTTAGTTGATTGATTGACCGTTAACAGTTGACACGTTCACAGAAGATCAACAGTTGATTTAACTACCTCGTTGATTCAAATCCGTATGGGCTTAGTTAGAGCTAGTAGGGAGGATTAAAAAAATACTTACAATGCTTTTAACACTACTCATACACCCTATAATCACTCTAAGTTTTAAAAGCTTGCTTGGAGTGGTTTACGACAGTAGTTGAATGGAGGATTCAAACCCATGACTTTTGTTTCGCGGTCCGTTTCCATCACCATTAGGCTACTGTTGCTAGTTTGCCTTAAAAATCACGCTCGGCAGGTGGATTGAGATATGGTAGAGCCACACTGCGGATGTTTTATGGCTGTAGCACTAATGATTCCGATCGAACCATATAGGATCTACTGTGTTTTGAATGGCCAGTCTAGAGAACTGGAGCCGGAGACCCATCACCCTTTGACTGGTAAAGAATAAACCATTAATATGTCCGCCTGTATACACCATTCTATGTATTAAGTTTTAGATATAAACGTTACTTTGAACTGTACTTATAAAAATATTGGTAACAAAGTCCTCAGGGGTGACAACGAATCTAATTTTTTTTCTTAATCGATAATAGATTGAGGTATCCATGGACTATAGTATCCACGTTCCATGAAGCGGTGCTCGCTTGTCACCCTTACTACTATTAAAAATATCTTGAAAGTCATCTTATGTACAGCAAAAAATATTTTAGTTTAAATTGAAACAGATTACTTGTGTTATTTTAGAAATAAGATTTAGGTTAGGAAATTAATTCCAAAGGAATATAAAACTCACCGTTCGTTGTATCAAATTGAGTTTTCCAGTTTGTGATTCGTCACTTTATAACTTCAAGCAGATTGCGAGGACTCGCTCGGCGTGTTGAGTGGAGCACAGTGAATGTTTAGCATGAACATAATATAGACTGATTTTACTTTGTCGTAAGGTACCTTAAAATATTTAGATTGTAATTTAAAGTTTTCAACTCTAAAAAAAAAAGATCTATAGAATAAGGGTGAAAAACGAGCACACAATCCACTTGATAGTTCATGGATGCTGTTTTTGTTGCTTTATTTATTTTATTTAAAACATAATTATAACATAATTACAGTTCTATTGACCAATACGATTCTATAACTAACCTACATATGTAGGTCACTCAATAAGTTTTGAGATATACAAAAAAGTATTCTAGATACTATTAATATTTATTTTACATCTTTTCAAAATATTCTCCATCATGCTCTATACAAAGTTCCATTCGCCTAAACCAACCCTGAAAACACTTTTGCCAGTCTTGATCTGACAGGTCGGAATCGCTTCTTCGTAGACAGCCACGGCTTCTTCGGCGCTTGAAAAAACTTGCCTTTTATTTTTTCTTTGACTCTTGGGAACAAAAAGAAATCACAAGGAGCTAAGTCAAGGCTGTAGGGTGGGTGACTTAGAGTTTCAACACCTGATTCCTCAATAAATGCTTTTGTTCTAAGGGAGGTATGTAAAGAGGCGTTATCGTGATGCAGCATGATTCCCCGAAGCCCGATCTTTGGTCTTCTCTCCCGCACAGCTTGAAAAGCTTTGGGTAATGTAACTGTATTATACCATTCAGAGTTGGATGACCTACAATTTTCCAGCATTGAGGTCGACAAATGTCCGCTCCGCGAAAAAAACTAGCCACCATTTTTTGCCGACGTTGCGAGGTCTTTGCAGTTTTGTCGGTAACTGTCCTTCTGAGTAGATCCATACCGATGATTGCCTTTTATTTTCCGGATCATATTGATAGATCCATGTCTCGTCACCAGTAACGATTTCTGAAACACGCCTAGATGCCCCGTTTTCAAAACGTAGACGCATTTCATGGCACCAATCCACACGAGTCTGTTTTTCGCTTTCGGAGAGCAAACGAGGGATCCATCGACAACAAAGCTTCCTCACTCTAAAATGTTGATGTGGATGGTATGAATGCTCCCGAACTAATGCCTATAATCTTTTCGATGTCCGTATATGTGATTCGTGGATCTTCTCGCACCAACATTTCAGTAGTCCATACATTTTCTGCCGTTACTGCTGTTTGCGGGGCCCCGGTTGTTTGGTCATCTTTAAGATTAATTTTACCCCTTTTGAATTCAGCAAACCACCTAAAAATTGTTGCGCGTGATGGAGCTGAGTCCCTAATGCTGATTGTAAGCGTTGTAAACTTAATTGTTCGGTTAAACCAAATTTAAAATCATAATATATCATAGCGCGCAAATGTTCACGGTTAAGATCCATCGTTTTAAATGAAAAGCGCGGGAAGCGTTGCAGGAAAATTAATATAACTTTGGTTTTATTTTAATATTGAGCAATTGGCTTATGGAGTTCTATTTTTAAATAAATTTGCTTTTTAGAAACATATAACACGGGTGCGTTCCATTTTTAAATTTCGAGCATCTCAAAACTTATTGAGGGACCTACGTATAAGAAAACTACTGACTAATAAGTAATAATAACTATCAACGTGAAAATGAAATAAGTAACTAATTTAAGAAATTACAATTTCGTCTGACTGCATATAAATATGTCAATATCCTGTGAGATGATATTGATATAGCGTAAAGCACGTCACAATGGTGCAGTGGTGAAGCAGGTTCGTCCTAGCAGCGGACACGGAAATATGAAAACGTAATTTTAAATTTTCAACTTTTTGAAATATGTCACTTCTTAACTTTTTCTATGAAGAAAATTAGCAGTGTTTTAACACTACTAACATCCCGAGTAACCACCTAGTTAAATGCAAAATGGTTATTTTAGAAGCGGTTCACGACAGTAGTCGAATAGCACATTTGAGCCCACGACCCTTGAATTTTGTAACACGTACATTAGACCACTGTCGCTTCAATTTTGCCTTTTGTGATAACCTATCATTTATCATTCGTTCATTTTAGCCTATCAAACGTCGACAGCTAGAAATAGGCCTCCCCATAGATTGCCTCATAAGGGGGATATTTGCCAATGTTTTTTTTATTATTTTGAGTTGTATCAGGAAGATGCTGCTGTCCATCTTCTCTTTTACTACCTTCTATCGTCCATACGACAACTACGGTATTATATAATGTATGGTAGAGCCACACTGCAGCTACATTTTGGCTACAGCACCATTCGTGCTGTAGCCAAAATGTAGCTGCAGTGTGGCGTGTGGCGTGCTGAGAGCGTCATCATCATTCGTCATCATTACAGCCTTTCACAAGTTCACTGCTGAACATAGGACTCCCCCACGGAATGCCACAAAGCACGGTCCCGAGCCACCTGCATCCATTGACTTCATACATGTCTTACCAGGTCGTCACTCCATCTAGTGGGGGACGCCCTACACTTCGCCTGCCGGTACGAGGCTGCCACTCGAGAACCTTTCTTCTCCATCGGTTGTCAGTTTTTCAAATTATATGGCTAGCCCATTACCACTTCAGCTTACTAATCCTTTGGGCTATGTTGGTCACTCTGGTTCTACTGCGGATATCCTCGTTTTTAAGTCTATTACGCAGAGAAACGCCGAGTATAGCCCTCGCCATACCTCGCTGAGCGACTTTGAGCTTACTCATGCGGCCAGCAGTGAAGGACCACGTCTCAGATCCATAGGTCATGACTGGTAACACGCACTGGTTATACAATCTAGTTTTGAGGTTTTGAGGTATGCCTGACGAGATGTGTCTTACTCTCCCGAACACTGCCCAGCCGAGTTGAATCCGCCGATTGACCTCTCGGTCGAAGTTGGACTTACCTAGTCGGAGTATTTTCCAGGTAAACATATTCGTCAACAACTTCGAGCTTAGTGCTCCCAACAACTACCGGCATAAGTGTGACATGGACGTTAAACATGATTTTTGTTTTGTCCATGTTCATCTTAAAACCTATCCGTTGGGAGACACTATTGAGGTCATTGAGCATAGTGCTTAGGTCCTCCAGCGATTCTGCCATAAGGACAATATCGTCGGCTAATCGAAGGTGAGTGATGTACTCGCCAATGACGTTAATACCCCTATCCGTTACAGTCCAGTAGCTTGAAAATATCTTCCAATGCAGCGGTGAAGAGTTTCGGGGATATGACGTCACCCTGTCCCACACCTCTCTGCAGTTGGATAGGTTTCGTACTCTGATTCTGTACTCGGATAGCCACCGTAGCCCTACTGTACAAATACTTCAGCACTTCAATAAACCGACAGTCCACTTGGCACCACTGAAGGGACTGCAGCACCGCCCAAATTTCGACGGAATCAAAGGCTTTCTCATAGTCCACATACGGAAGACAAAGTGGCAAATTGTACTCTTCGGTCTTCTGTAAAATTTACCGAAGGGTATGTGGTCTATAGTGCTAAAGCCTTTTTTGGAAACCTGCTTGTGCGGGAGGCTGGAAGTGGTAGAGTCTGCGTGCGAGACGATTCATAATGACTCTCGAAAACAGCACGTAGACGCGGCTCATAAGGGAAATCGGTCTGTAGTTCTTCAAGAGAGCGTTGTCGCCTTTCTTGAAGAACAAGACTACCGCACTTCTGCTCCACGCCTCCGGAGTAGTGCCACCATGGAGGGATGAAGGACGGAATTAAAGAACTTCTGAAGGACTTTAAGTACCGGTTTTCCACCCGCTTTCAGAAGCTCCGCTGTAATTCCATCCTCGCCCGGGGACTTGCCGTTTTTTAGGTGCTGGAGAGCCATTCTAATCTCGCTCAGACTGACGTCCGGGATTTCATCAGAATAGTGTCGGATGAGACTTGCTCTTGGATCGTTACTCATACTTGCGTGTGGCTCCAACGATGACGTTTACAGCTGCCCATAGAACCTCTCAATCTTACTCAAAATCTCAGGTGTCCCGGAAACGATGCTGCCACATTCGGTCTTCAGCTTCGACAGTTGGCTCTTTCTGGTAGACAGATCTCTGGCAAAGACTTTAGAGCCTTGGTTCCGCTCGATTGCTTCTTCAATACGAGCTGTATTGAAGTTGCACAAGTCCCACCGCATGCATTTGAAGATCTATCTGTTCAGTTTTCTGTATGCTGTCAAATTTGCTGAAGACTGCAGCTTCATCTCCCGTCTAACAGCCATGAGATTTTTTTATAATATAGTGTGTCAAACGAGAACACAGTCTACCTGATGGTAAGTGGTTGCTGTGACCCATAGACATCTACATCCATTTTCAATAAATAATCAAAATACAAATACGTTGTCACCCATGAGGACTAAGATGGAATACATCTTTTCCAGTAAAAAGGGTCTCTGGTTCTCTACACTCACCACACAAAACACAGCAGTTTTGAGTTGCTATTTTACGCTGGTATTCTGTGAAACCGACCAAAAAGCCGACCCATTCGTGCTACAACTATAATCCATACTATATACTATACTATACTATATACTATAATATTATAAATGCGAAAGTGTGTTTGTTTGTTTGTTTGTTTGTTTGTTTGTCCTTCTTTCACGTCGCAACAGAGCATCGGCATGGCATGATTTTTTGTATGGGGATAGTTCGGTGGCTGTAGAGTGACATAGGCTACTTTTTTCCGCGGAAAAACATCTCATTCCCGTGGGAAAATCGAATATGTTGCACAAGTTTGTCCTTCTTTCACGTCGCAACAGAGCGTCGGCATGGCATGATTATTTGTATGGGGATAGTTTGGTGGCTGTAGAGTGACATAGGCTACTTTATTCAGCGGAAAAACATATCATCCCCGTGGGAAAATCGAATATGTTGCAAAATTAAATTCAGCTAGGTGGCACCACCGTGATTCTACAAGACGGACGACGGTACGATGGACGAACACAGAAGGTCAGAATATCTGGATTATTATGTCTTTTTACCAAAATTAAGATAAAAAATGTATGGATCTGTATTTTTCCACGCAGGACCGGGAAGAGAGCGATAAAAAACATAAAATTCACCAGCTGATTTTCTTCAAACGTTTTGGTGCATCGTAATTCACAGAATAGGCGATAACCTCGCAGACGATATTAAGTAATCCGTTGATGCTCTGCCTACCCCGCAAGGGTTACAGGCGTGATTATAAGTATGGATCAGAAATACTATCACCACCTGTCACGCTTTCACCCTTAACTATTACTTAACAATGGTAGAAACAGTTCTTAGTAAGCCTTATTAATAAGCCTTAGTAATATTTATTGAACGAAAATGAATACAGTTCTTATATGTGGTTATGAATGAATCGGTATTACAATAAGAAAAATTGTGCAAAATTATAAGAAAAAAAATATTTTTTGAGAGTTCTTATTAACTAACGTATACATAGTTTAAATTGATTCCGCTAGATGTCGTTACTAGGTTTTTAAAACGCGGTAACGAAATGTTTCCTGACATGTACTTAACTCCCGCCGTTGAGCCGCGCGTCAACTTATAGTGCATACGGTACCTATACGCTTAAATTGTTTCTATTTCGTAGCTTATTCGACTACCTGCTTTCGATTTCGGTTGTTTGTTATTTGTTTTGTGATTTGGTTAAGGTTGAATCCATACTAATATTATAAATGGATTTATATTGGCTTTCATTTTCGGATTTGTGTATGTTCTTGGATCGGTTTTGTTGATTTGGTTGGTATTCCTTTATACATATTTAGACTCTGGCTTTGATTTTGGATTTTGTTTATTTAGAATCGTGAATTGGTTTTCGTTGTTTTAGGTTGTTTAACAATATTTCAAAGGAATATTAATAGTATAGATAGTGTATACGGTATTTATACACTTACTTCTTTTTTCGTTGGTTATATTTATATTGACTACTGCTTTCGATTTCGGTTTTCTGCGATTTGTTTTGAGAGTTGGTTTAAGTTGATTCGATTTTTTTTTGGCTATCGTTTTCGGATTCGTGTTGTGTCTTGAATTGGTTTTGTTGTTTTGATTTTAAAAAATATTTAAAAGGAATATTTATTCCTTTTAGATATTTTGGATTTGCTTTAAAAAAATATTTAAAAGAAAATTTAATTCCTTTTAGGTATTTTAACGTTTTTTTATAAATAGGTTTTTTCTTACTTCATAATGCCTCGCAAACGTAAGTCCAGCCTTTCAAGAGTATCTTCTCAAAGACAAGCGAAAAGATTAGCTCGATCGCTAGAATCTTTAGAAGATGCTGAACTGAGAAGGAAAGAACAAGCAGAGCGTCAGGCTGCTTTAGAGCATCTGAGACACCTTCTCAACGTCAGCAAAGGTGTCTTGAACAGACAGAGCGTCAGGCTGCTTTAAGAGCTTCCGAAACACCTGCTCAAAGTCAGGAAAGGCGTCTTGAACAGGCAGAGCGTCAAGCTACTTTAAGAGCTTCTGAAACACCTTCTCAAAGTCAGCGAAGGCGTCTTGAACAGGCAGAGCGTCAAGCTACTTTAAGAGCTACTGAAACACCTGCTCAAAATCAGCAAAGGCGTCTTGAACAGGCAGAGCGTCAATCTACTTTAAGAGCTACTGAAACACCTGCTCAAAGTCAGCAAAGGCTATTCGAACAAGCGGAACGTCAGGCCGCCTTAAGAGCCGCGGAAACACCTGATAAAACTCAACACATAGTCAATCTACTATAAGGGCATCTGAAACACCAGAACAAACACAGGCGCGAAGAGATGCAAATGCACAGCTCCAAGCTGAACGTCGACAAAATTTTCAAAGAAAGAATTGGTCGGTTTTTAATGAAGCAGCATTCAATTATGATCCGTTGGTTGATTATAAAAATCACAGGTTAGTTGTTATCGGACTGATGGACAAGGTGTGTCGATTTTGCAGCGCTTTAAAATGGAAAGATGAGATCGCAGGCATGTGCTGTTCCAATGGCAAAGTGTCTCTTCCGTTACTTGGGGAACCAGAAGAACCTTTGAAAACTCTTTTTATATGATGCTAATGAGTCACGGCGCTTTTTAAACAGGATCTGGAAATATAACTCATGCTTTCAAATGACGTCCTTCGGAGTTGACCGGGAAATAATAATGCCGGGATTTTCGCCTACATTTACGGTGCAAGGGCAAATTTATCATAGAATAGGTTCATTTTTTCCAGCTGAAAATGAACAGCATAAATTTTTACAAGTATATTTTATGGGTGACGAAGAAATTGAGGTAGACCGTCGCTGCCAATTTATCCAGGGAGTTGAGAGAGACACAGTGTTCAAAATTCAAAGATTCTTGCATGAACGTAACATTTTAGTCAAAACATTTAAAACTGCTTTAGAAAACCTACCTGAAGAGGATTATAAAGTCGTCATTCACGCAGATCGGACCCCTCGAGGAGAGCATGAAAGGCGCTACAATGCACCTTTAATAAACGAAATAGCAGCCGTAATTAGTGGTGATCAATTTTCTTCACGAGACATTGTCTTGCGAGCACGTGACGATACGTTGCAACGGGTAGCCGATACACACAAGTTTTATGACGCTCTGCAATATCCATTGATTTATTGCAAAGGACAAGAGGGTTATCATTTTCAAATTCCACTCATTAACCCGATCACAAAGGAGCCTACTCCGAACAAAAAAGTTCCAAGAAAGAATTGCATCACCGCCAAAAACTACACTAACAGCCTTCTTTCAACTTTGTCAAACCGACCCCTTTGCAAAAACGTTGTTATATTCTGAAGTCCCCCGCTATTATACTTGGAACACATCTAGGAAGGAGTGGAAATGCCGTATTCAAGGCGCGCCTGTTGCAAATTGGCCCGGTGTAAAGTCATCAGATGCCCTTGGTCGTGTGTATACCGTCCATGTAACTAATTTTGAATGTTTCTGTTTACGATTGCTGCTGCACCATGTTCGGGGTTATGTTACAGCAGACACACGCGAACATGACATACAACGAACACATTTATAATGAAGCACTTGGAAAAATTGAAGATAAAGTAATGGCAATGGTAGACTTTGGAATGATAAGCCCTCAGCGAACAACCGAAAATGAACTAAGTGATGAAATCATACGTGAAACAAACTACGATATACCAGCTTTGCAGCAGCAAGTAGCGAATTTGTACCCCGCTTGCTTCCCGAACAAAAACGAGTTTTTGACAAAGTATTAGGACAAATTGAATCTGGAAATGGTGCACTTTTCTTTATAGATGCCCCTGGAGGAACTGGGAAGACATTTTTGTTAAATTTATTATTAGCGCAAGTACGAAAAGATAACAACATTGCTGTGGCCATAGCTTCCTCCGGTATTGCCGCCACGCTGCTAAGCGGGGGCCGCACTGCACATTCTGTTTTAAAACTCCCTCTAAATCTAGCCCAGGAAGAATCGCCGATCTGCAACTTTAGCAAAAATAGTGCACGAGGTATAATACTACGACAATGCAAACTTTTAGTGTGGGACGAAAGTACAATGTCGCATAAAAAAGCTGTAGAAGCACTAAATCGAACGCTCCAGGATTTGCGCAGCAATACCGATGTAATGGGAGGAATGGTGGTTTTACTGGCTGGTGACTTTCGCCAAACTTTACCTGTCATTCAAAAGCACCTGCAGATGAAATTAAAGCATGCCTCAAGTCGTCTATTTTATGGAACAAGGTGACAAAATTCAGTTTAACTACGAATATGAGGGTTCATTTGTATAATGATATCAATGCTGGAAACTATGCTGACACACTATTAAAAATTGGCGATGGGCGGTTGGAAACGGATGCTGAGGGCTGCGTTAAATTGACGAGAGATTTTTGTAATTTAGTACAGAGTCATTCCGAATTAATTGCGAGCGTTTATTCAGATTTAACGAACAACATGCATGAAGACAAATGGTTATGTGAAAGGGCGATTCTTGCACCAAAAAATGAGAGCGTTAACAAAATAAATTCAGATATATTAAGCGAAGTAGCAGGAGAAACAACAGAGTATTTGTCAGTAGACACAGTTATGGACACAGAACAGAGCACTTCATATCCCATAGAGTTTCTAAATTCTCTAGAGTTGTTAGGTGTGCCCTCACATAAGCTTCAATTAAAATTAGGCGTCCCGGTTATGCTAATGCGAAATTTAGATGCTCCTCGGTTATGTAACGGGACAAGGCTGCGTGTGACACATCTTGGACGGAACATAATCGGTGCTACAATTTTGACAGGCGTAGGAAAAGGTGAAAATGTTATTATACCACGGATCCCTATAATTCCACAGATCTTCCTTTTCAATTCAAAAGTTTGCAGTTCCTATTAAGCTCAGTTTTGCAATGACAATTAATAAAGCGCAAGGGCAAACGTTACAGGTAGCGGGGTCAACTTAGAAAAACCGTGCTTCTCTCATGGTCAGCTGTATGTAGCATGTTCTGTGTGTCAAATGCCCAGAATTCCACATTCTTTCCCCGAATGGAAAACATATAACATTGTGTACAGTAGCGTCTTAAAATAGTGTTCAGTTAGTTTTTTCCAAAATTCCACAATCAATTAATCAGAATTCCCACAGATCTTCCCTTTCAATTCAAAATTTCCTATTTAGCTCAGTTTTTCAATTCCAAATGCTGCACCTCTGACGGACCTATTAAGCTCAGTTTTCAACTCAAAAGGCTGCATCTCTGACGGATCTTTTATTTGGCTCAGTTTCCTTTCAATTCAGAAAACTGCATCTCTGACGAATCAATTTAGCTCAGTTTCTTTTCAAAAGTCTGCATCCCTGACGGATATTTATGCTCAGTTTCCTTTAATTAAAAAATATCCCATTTCCATTTGGAATAAACAGGCTATTTTATGCTTTCCTATACGCTGCGTTTCAAAACATTTAAATAGGCTGACGAATCAATTTTGCTCAGTTTCCTTTTAATGGCTGCGTCTCTGACAAATCTATAAAACTCAGTTTTCTTTCAATTCAAAAAGCTATGGATAGTTCATTTCCCAGTGACCATGCGGGCGAAGCCGCGGGTAACAGCTAGTACTAATATATGTAGCTGCAGCATGGCTCTACCACGTATAACAAGAACTTAAGAGTGTGATCGGAGAGTTTTTGTGTTCTTCTGCGACGGATCTTACAGAACTTAGCTCCAATTGCATGGACAGTTTCCACAAGCTTGTCATTCATATCGTCCACTTCATTGCAATCATTTATGCACTGAAAACGATTTTGTAACTTGAGCTGAAAGTTTTCTGGGCTTTGGAGCACGAAGGGGACGGAGCGTTGACTTCATTAGACGTTACCTCTCCAACGTAACGTTAAGTTCAGTTTCCAGTGTGCCTTCGGTTTTCACCCAATTTTCACCCTCGCGATCACTGAGACATCACTGCACAGTTGTCCTCTGGTCGTCATAATGAAGTCACTCTCATTTTTTGTCGAGCCGTCGGGGTTCGACCAAGTCCACTTACTGTGGGGCCGCTTTTGGAAGAAAGAGTTCATCATAAAGAGTCCCATTTCTCCATAAAGTCGAATATCAGCGTGAAACAACAATAATTTAGAAACGAAAATAATGTTTTCGTAAGGTGAGTGTAGAAAACCGGATACCCTTTTTACTGGTTACGAGGCATTTCATATTAATCCTTAGAAGTGACAACGCATTTGAATTTAATTCGCAATTTAATATATATGTATATAAATGGCTGGCATACCTTAGCAACAAGTGAATTGTGTGCTCGATTGTCACCCGAATTCAATATAAAGTGGATTATCTTACGCCACCACTATACGGCTATCACCTATTATACTATCGAATGTATAAAACCGAATTTCAATTAAACAAAAACGGTTGATATAAATCTTAAGTGCATATATTACTAAAAATTAGAGAATCCGCCGAATTATCATTTCTCAGAAATATTACAATCCTACTTACATTATCTGTTGATGATAATAATGTAACGAAGTTTTGAAGTACTGCAGTTACTTCTTCTACGGAAGGACATGTCGGCGAAGAGAATGAACAACATATCAATGAACAATTTCTTTCATTGAATAGAAGTTACAGTGTGTATGATAAATTTTTGTTCTATGCCACTAGTGTACGCTGAAACATTCTCTTTTTAAAAAACTGGAAATATTTTTCGACGTAAATTGCAATATATATTATAATTCATTACACAGTAGAAACGTGCTATACGGGAATTCGAAACAATTTCAATAGTTTCATTAAAGTGAAAAAGAAAAATAAGTAATAAAATCAGACTTTTAGAAAAAAGTAATAGACGACGTCAAAGAGACTAAAATAATTCCCATATAATAAGCTTCTGAAGTCTAAGCTAAGATATAGTAAAAAATACTAAAAAACTTCTTTGATGTCGGCTTTACTTTTTATTAAAAGTCTTATTTCTTATTAAAAGTCTTAAGTCTTATTTTGAGAGGACTAAGAAATATCACAAGCTCGAATGTCGTCTGAATAGTAACATTAAGAAATTCATGCCCTATTTTCTCACACTCACGGTAGAATTATTCTTCAAACTTATGTGGGACCACCCGTGAATAACATACATACAAAAAAAGAACATATAGTCGAATAAGGAACCGCTTTTTTTTTGAATATCATCGTAACTAATACGAATTCTCACCAAATGTACTAAATAAAGTACCTAAGAGATTATAATGTACGAAATCTATAAGAGTTCTGAGAGAGTTTCTTTCTAAATAATGAAGCAGTCCATATAGTATATTGGTTCAATATATTGTGGTTAATTAGTCCATTGCTGAAAATAAGCCTCCCACATAAGACTGCCTAATGGATTTGCCACAGTTGCCTAGCTTCGCAGGCGGGTTGACAACCGGACATTTTTATTGTTATTTGTATTTGTTTTAGCTAATAATCAGGAAGATGCTAATGTCCATATCCTTTCTCAAGTTTTTTAATAGGATAAAGGTGACAAACCAATACACAGTCCACCTGATGGTAAGTGGTTGCTGGAAATCATAGACATCTAAATCTATCCTCGATTCAGAATCAAAATGAAGATGCGTTGTCATCACTGGGGACTTAAACGGAATTCCTATGCGCCTGTAGATGCCTGTGGGCCACAGTATCCACTTACCCTCAGGTAGACTGTGTGCTCGTTTGTCACCCTAATTCTATAAAAAAAAATGTCAGCGTAAAATAGCAGCTTTATACTGCTGTGTTTCGTAATGTGAGTGTAGAGAACCGCTTTTTAACGGAAACAAGGCAATCCATCTTAGCTCTCGGAGGTGACAACGCATCTGCAATTTGATTCTCATTCGAGGATAGATGTAGATGTCTATGGGTCACAGCATCTGCTTAACATCAGGCGGACTATGTGCTCGTTTATCAAACTCATTTTATAAAAAAAAGAAAACCGGCCAGTCCAAATACTTCAGCATATAAAAATCACAAAAATTAGTACGTTAAACATATTTTGATTTGACGTCAATTCAGATCCAAATAAAATACTGAGGTTACCACCTATCACTTTGTTCAAAGAAATTGTCATAGTTATTATGTTGGCACACACGTAATTAAATCCTTTTCACACATCAAACATATTCACACCGTAGTAGAGAAGGTCGCTTTAATCCCGCGTTTGACCCGGATCAACTAAAACTAAATTACAACAGTGCTAATCTCTTATAATTGTCTTTATTTACGTGTATGTGGGCCTTTGTAGTCTGAAATAAACATATGAAAATTTTATAATTTGACTCAATGTCGGTGTTGAGTTCTGAGGGCCAGTCTTCAGCTCGAAGAGGTACGAAACATTTTTTTCGAGGTTTGTGTTGTTCATGCCTTGTGACTAGGAACAGTCTTGCTGGAAAGTCTACGGTACATTTTTGCATTACACTACACGATCCAAGATAGTTTCTTGTTATATTTGGCCGGAGTCTTTACTCCTTTTTCTTAAAACGGGAGCTTATTAACTCTTTGGTAGAACGATTGCCTCACCCCCCTCTTTATTCATTACAGTTCATTAAATGTCCACAGCTGAACATAGGCCTCCCTTAAAGTGGCTCAACAGTGGTATTTGCCATAGTCGCTACGCTCAGCATGCGAGTTGGCAACATTTTTTGTTATTTCGAGACGGGAGAAAACGGAACAGAAGAGGGGAAGATGCAGCTGCCCCTCTTCTGTTCCGTTTTCTCCCGTCTCCTCCGAAAACACCCACGGGATGTTATGGGTTAGTGGATACTCGTACGCCGCAACTACACGGCAACCCCTAAATAAACCAATATTGATGCAGGATAATGACCACGTTCTACTTTTCCAATAATTTGCGAGGCTTCTTTAGAGCTGTGAACATACACTTTCTGCCTTGCCCTTCAATCGTTAAGCTATAAATCTGTAAAAGAAAAAAATCTGTTTCTTCCACCGGCGTATCGGGACAGCAAGCGTTTTGATCGATCCATTATTTTAAGTTGCACGGACTGATGAAATTCATGTGTGCGCAGGAATTACATTCCTCCCTCCCTTTACCACCATCGAATTACCAGCCTGTCAGTGGTTCTTTACTCTTTTGTTGTCTTTATTCAACGCATTCAAACCAAACGGTTTGCATTGTCTTTCGTAATGCAAACAGCAAAAGGGTGGAATAATTTTCCGGCGTCTGT
Organism: Parnassius orleans; assembly: GCA_029286625.1. Classification (NCBI taxonomy): domain Eukaryota; kingdom Metazoa; phylum Arthropoda; class Insecta; order Lepidoptera; family Papilionidae; genus Parnassius; species Parnassius orleans. Next base: position 138,016 of record JAGSMP010000339.1, on the reverse strand, counting down.
CTTCCCGACCGATTACAATTCGGGTGCCTTCACCTTCATCACTATCTACATACCACTAGGTGGGATTGAAGTCAAGCACTAGTTTTTATTAAGAAAAAAATTCATTCATTCAAAGTTTCAGTGACAATGCATCTGTACCCTTTATGTTTTAAGTTGACTGACGGAGTCCATTGAGTGCAGTAGCGACTTACCATCCGGTTGACTGTAAGTTTGTTCGTCACTTCAGTTTTCGATGGTAAGAACTGTTCTCACCATCAAAACATTTGTTTCGTTTCATTCAAAACATTCGCGCATATTTATTTAATACACAAAATCGCAGTACTTGTCAAAATCCAATTCACAGGATTACTTAAAAAGGATACACAGAAGCATGAACCCGCCAGCCGTCAAGCTATTTCCAAATTAATATAATTTATATTGCAAATTTGAATCCAGAAAAATAAAATAAAAACGAACTTTTAAGTTCTAGCTTTATTTGTGGTCAGTTATTATCTATTCAATATAATATATTATATCGGTACTAGAAAAGTCGATACGGAATCACATTCATTTCTGAGATTAACATATCTTAATAGCTCTATCGGCATGATACTCGCGTACGAACTACGTTCGGATATTAGATGCTACATAGGTAACGTGCTATACACGTTAAAGCCAAACTGAAACATATTATCGCTGTGGCAAGAACGGGTCGGCTCTACCTGAAAAGGACCACGCTCGCAGTATACATAAAATAGCAGCATAACGTAACGAGGCATTCCTTATTACTTCACAAGGGTGACAACGCATCTGCATTTAGATTATCGAATATAGTTGTGAAGTGTGCACTGTCTGCACGTATGTCACCTTTATATTTCTTTAATTTGTCAAGTCCCGCCGGTCCACATCAGTCTCCCCCGTGACAAATTTGTAGACCCCGCCAAAGAGTATAGTAATATTTAGAAGGGAATATAACCAGAACCAAAAAATATATAACCACTACGTTTACTCAGAACAATAGATAAGAGTGCTCAGAACAATTTTTTTACATGTTATTTATAAGAATTATACAACTAAAATTCTAAAAAATTTATTAGAATTAGTTTCGTTAAAAAAAGTTATTGTATTGTATTAGTTTGATACTAAATTACGCTTCTTTCAATTAAGAGAATGTGTTTCAAATGACGAGTTTGCGCCTTTAGCTACGCGTCCCGTTTACTTCATATACTTCAGTCTATTTCCTTTGCCGCCTGCACCCCCTTTCCCTAAGGGCTGCCGGCTGCGTGGTATGCTAAGAGCATTCACCACCTTCCTCCCCCGCTTCCGGAGAGTAGTCCTTGCTTTGGGCGCAAAAAAACCTTCGCCGCGTGAGTGTAAGAGGCAACTACAAATTTAAAAAAATTAAGTGGGTACAAAAGAAAGTTTGTTGTTAGTTTTTTTATATCAAAAGTAAGTAATTACACTGTTTTTAAAAGTTATTTATATTTTGTCTCGTAACAATTTTATATAACAATTATACATTCAAATTTTTAATCAAAGCTAATTTAGGTGCACGTAAGTGTTTTGAGCTCTTCTAGGTAACTCGTAGCACCCGTGCGTCGAAGGTCTCTACGAACATGCTACAAATGATTTTTTAATTTAAAAAATATTATTAATTCTTCCAGGTACTTGTTACCAGGTACCAGGGAGCATGTTGGAAATAGACAAGATTCGGAGAGTCTTTCATGAGTTCATGAAATCCATTCCGGACTTCTAGAATGTGGATTCCGACAGTCTACTGAACCGTGTGAAATACATTTGCACCAGGATATCTATATTTTGGAAGGAGGCTAAACGATCAAAGTCAAAGATTGTCGAAAAGCATTGCGACTGGCTCAGTGTTGTAGAAGAGTGCAGCCTTGCCGCGTCTACGCAGCCTGTTGAAAATACTGATTCAATGCCCAGCACCAGTAGTGGCAATAGTAGTGATGGAAACCGGTACAGAAAAGACTTTGCAGATTGCAGCAAGCGTTCACAGTGTCGCAGGTTGGCTAGATTATCTCAGGTAGATTACCCTGCAGTTAATGCAGAGGCCAAGTTAACTAAACATCAGTATTTATTATTCGAAGAATTCATACACTCTAAAATTCCAAACGTCTTGCCTTCATATCAAAAAGTACTGGATGCGAAAAAGCGGTGTTATCCTTCTGAAGAACGGATAACAGAATTATCGGCCGAAGATAACTTACAATCTTTGTTAGATCATACAACTACTCGGATACTTGAATCCCAAAAAGAAGTATTAAGTACAATCTCTCCAAATTCTAGTGAAGATTTTTTATTAATAGGTAAGTGGGATTTTGATGTTAGCATGGGAAAAAGTTTTTTTTAAATACTAGTAATGCTATTAAACATTACTAATATTCCCTTTAACCACTTCTGGTAAGCTTAAAATGCTTGTGTTAGAAGTAGTTCACGACAGTAGTCGAATGGCGGATTCGAACCCACGACCTTTCGAGTTCGCGGTCCGCGCCCTGCCATTAGGCTACTGACGTTACAAAGTGAATATAAACAAAGTTTTTCGGATTTAAGTATCGAGGATGGAAATTTATTTGTTACTCCATATGTTCCTCTACAGTTAGTTTGTAAATCAAACACCTCAGACTCTGATCGCATAATATGGGAAAATCCTCGCCCTTCATCCGCGAGATTTTGTAGACCTATTCAATTCGAATTTGCCAAAGAAACTAAGGAGCTTCTTGTGCAAGAAGAAGCTTACGTCACAAACCAAATCAGCAACTTGCAATTTTTTTTTCGATAACCGTGTAATAAGAGTACAGCATTCTCTACAACTGACCATGGTTGATGTTAAAGTAAGTTGTGCTCTTAGTGAAACATCTTATATGAGGTGTTACATCTGTGGTGCAACACCTAAGCAGATGAACGACATTCAAAGTTCTTTGAGCAGACCTGTAGATTGCTTTAAATTTCAGTTTGGCTTATCTCCACTTCATCCATACATAAAATTTTTCGAATATTTCATACACCTTTCATACAAACTAGACATAAAAAATGGCAGGCGCGTTCCGATGAAGACAAGGCTCTTGTTGCACAGAAAAAACAAGTTGTTCAACAGCAATTCAGGGATCGATTGGGTTTAATAGTTGACAAACCGCGTAGTAGAGAAAGTGGCACCCCTAATGATGGAAATACGGCGCGTAAGTTTTTTCAAAACTCTGCAATTTCAGCTGAAATTACAGGGATTGATAACGAACTAATCGAAAGATGTTTTCACTTGCTGCAACATCAGGTTACAAAATTTATATGAATAAATTTAAAGAATACGCTCTACAAACTGCTCAGAAGCTTGTCTTGAAGCATATGCTTGGTATAATTTACAGGCTTCTGTGCTTAAAGCTTTGGTTCACGGGTCTGAGGTGATTGACTTTGCTCTTTTATCAATAGGTGAGCTCTCTGAAGAAGCTGCAGAGTCATCCAATAAGAATATTAAGTAGTTTAGACGACAGAATACTCGTAAAATGTCACGAGTTTTGACGAACACTGACCTTTTACACAGACTTCGAAAGAAAATTGCGTTCGAAAAAAAACAGAAGTTTGCGAAAATTGCCATGTAAAAAGAAATATGTATTATCTAGAGAGGTATTGGATATGTTAGATATATATAAGTTAAAAAAAATCTATACTTTAAAATTTAGTATTTAGTAGTAACTTTTTCATCCTTTTACATTTTTTAATTTTATATTCTTTTTTATAATTTTTTTATAATTTATTATTGTCTTTTAGTTGTAAATTACCTCAACTGTTACCAAAATATACTTTTATTTACGTTAGCACACAGTATCAACGGTAATCCTTAGATTGACTTCCTATGACCGCCCTTCTTAGAGCGCGGGACCACTGCAGTGTAGAGGTAATGTTTTAGCCCAACGGGCATAATAACGAATATGAGACTAGTAGAATTACCGACTGATCCCTCTTAGTCGCCTGCGCGATACTTTATACTGCTAGAACGTATTATCGTATTTCAAATGTAGGGAATTAAACATAAGTTAAATAAGTATAAATAATTGCGAAGGAATTAGTAAAATCGATTTTAGGATAAATGTATTTATTATTGACTAGCTGATACCCGCGACTTCGTCTGCGTTGTCTGATATATAAACAAAGTTTTCGTATTTGCGAAGGAAAAAACATCAAAAAGATCGGAAGCAAAAATATACTTTGCTTACAAAATTTCTTTGTAAACAATGTTATTCGTTGATCCGTTGGTAGCTCAAATATATAAATTATCTGGCTTAGTAACGCGAGAGCAAGCAACGTACAGTTGACCGTGTATAAAAGAAAACCCCCGTATAAAAATCGTTGTTTCTTAAAACTTTAATAACTTTATATTAAATGAAGATATCGCAATATTTTTTTTCGATAAGGGTCAAGTGCCTAAGAAATAAAACTTAAAAAAACCTAATTAAAATCTATCCAGTAGTTTTTCTGTGATGCGCGCACAACTGCAAACCTCTATCATTTTATTGATATTGATATATTCAAATCAGTCATCCGAGCTACGGTATTTATTTTGGGTTCACCCACGACTGACGGTCCGCAGTGGATGAGCGTAAATGTCTCCATCCATTAATAAAATATGTTGAATAAGGGGATTAAGAGAAATGACAATAAAAACCACAAAAGACGGTCGGGAATTTGTCAAATTGATAATCCAGTGACAGGAAATAAAGTGAAAATGAGGTCGCTAATCTGCTTGTTAAGCGTATAGAGCTACAAAAAAAATTTCGATATTAGGAGGCATTCATTCATTAAAGCCTATCAATGACCTCTGCAGATCATAGACCTCCCCATAGAATGCCTCATAATATATAACATAATAGGTTTGCGGTAGTTCCTAGAATAGAAATATTGTACCATAACAAATAGTATATGTCTTATTGGTTATCCTTATGAAATAAATAAATAAATAAATGGTTGCCATGTTTTTTTCTAATTGTTACTAGGAAGACGCTGGTGCCTATCTCCCGGTTTGTTTCCCTCCGTCGGCTCTTACGACACCCATGGGACGATATGGAGTATGCTTACACCGCCACTACACGGTTATTTTAGGAGGTATAGTCGTTATTATATCATTGTAGTGGCAAACAATTTGGCAGTCCAGCTGATGACAAGGTTGCCAATGGATACCTGTGAAATTCCAAAAAATACTTTTAATCAGTGCTCTTGTTGCCCACGTGAGCTTCAAATGAAAGCTTAATGAATTGAACATGAAATCCCACAACGTAATGAGTAATACGATTAAATAAAAAAAAAACATGTCTATCTAAAAATTAATTAATTTTTCAAATTATCACGCACTTTAACTTTTTACATGCTGCTGTCGGCTTTGGATGCAGATTTTTTATTTAATTGATATTATAATAATTTAAAAGGGGACGCTCCTAACCCTTCAAAAGTGTGCGCACTGCTACCTAATGACAGAAGATCTAATAATGACCTTCAGATCGAATTTCGGTCACTGCGATTCTAAAACTTGCCACAGGATTATGGAGCACTAGTGTGTGTGTAAGCACGTATTATGCTCACTATGTTCGCTCACTCTTTAATCCGATGGGACGGCTATACGAAACGATCGGAGACGCTAGACCAACGCCTTTATGCGCTTATCAAGGCACGTTGGTGAAACACCGTTAATTTCCTGACTCTAGGCTGCTACTGTGAATATCTCTCATTAATCATACAATTACTAATAGACAACGAAATAAAAATACCAAGGTTATGCCAAATTCAATGTTTCTTCTTCTAATGAATGAAGATGAAGTTAAAAAAAATATTAGCCTAAACAACACAAACTCCGAGGGTTTTGACGGAATCTGTACGTGAATTATTAAAGAATGTACTAAAAACCTCTCATTCTCACTCTCATTGTCAGCTAAATACCGTAAAACTTGCCTAAAAATGTGTTTAAAGATATATAATATAATTCCTAATGACATCAAAAATTTAAATATTAATATCAATTTAAATCAAAATTATTTAAATGGCTCATTGATAGAAAAATATATGACGTTGAAGACTTTATTGACATCAAATCCTAATACCATTAATTTTATATGACATATTTTAATTTATCTTTAATTCAATATAATTTATTGTAATGAGACTTAAATTAGTGATATTATTTTTATGTTTATAATTGAAAGATAATAATGTAAATTTTGCATGCTATTTGTAATAGTGAGACATGTGCACCTTTTTAACATGTACCACCTTTATATACCAAGTTCTTACGCAAATAAAAATTCTGATTCTGATTCTGATTCTGTAAAACCCAATAACTGATTATGGCCCGATTCGGAATTCTAACCTGAGACCACATATTCAGCAGTCACGCTTACGACTACTAGAGCATCGTGGCAGTCAAAGATAGAAGAGGTGAGAAGATGTTATTGTCACGAATGTAAATCAAGGCTTGCAAAAAGCCTTCATATTCTCAATTGTTATCTCGAGATTTTTTCTCTTGCCTATCCTAGACCAGTATCTTATAAACAAGTGTTATAGATGCCAAAATGGAATTTTTTAAATATTTTCTCTGAATTTTTCTGCCTGTATATGTGGTATATCACATCACAACACAGCTGAAAATACGAGTAGGCCTCTCCCATAGATTGTTAATATTACACATAACATAGTCTTGAGTCAGCTGCATCCATCGACTACCTGTCGTCTATCCATCTAGTGAGGGTCTCTCAACCAATCGCCATATATTACATGCGTATCACTTAAAAATTAATGATAAGATTTTATGGAGTCTGTGAAGGATGTTACTTAATCACGGATAAACTGCATAACAGGTTTGATGAAATTTAGGTTTTTACATGGTAGAGAAATGCTGCAGCTATTTTATGGTTGAGTGGCAACGAGGCATTCCATCTTAGTCCTCAGGGCTGCTAAGGCATCTACATTTTAATTCTTAACACTGAGAATAGATGTAGATATCTATGGGCCACAGGTGGACTGTGTACCCGTTTGTCACCCTCTTATTATACATGGTAGAACCATGATGCAGCTATATTGATTGTATAGTTGTAGCACGAATGTGTCAGCTCGACCGGGGAAGAACCACGCTTTCACTGAATACCAGCGTAAAATAGTAGCTTAATGCTGCTGTGTTTCGTATGGTGAGTGTAGAGAACCGGAGAATCTTATTACTGGAAACGAGACATTCCATCTCAGTCCTCACGGGTGACAACGCATCTGCATTTTGATTCGTAATCGAAGATATGTAGCTGCCTATGGGCTACAGCAACCACTTACCATCAGGTAGACTGTATGCTCGTTTGTCACCCTTATCCTATAAAAAAAAAGTCAGTCTAAATTACAGGATACTAATATACTACTAATATAACTGCAGCATTGCTCTACCACGTATAAAAATTTATATTTTCTTTTATATTATATTATATATTATATTTTCTTTTCCTTTAACATCAGATTGTAAAAGTGGGACTGGGATTTTCCCGTTGTCCGTCGTTCTATATCTCGATATAGAATGAAGGTATTTTACGTCCGGCATAAATTTGAGATTATACGCGTATTTATCGGAAAAGACAAAATGGAGGGCTGGATTTTTCAAGGCCATCTCTATACGCCAGTCACTACCGCGTAGCAATACGTTATATTATGATTTATTATGTATTGGTGTTTCAATGCCCATTAATTACATTTATATTTTAATAGGTTACATAGAAACTCGAAATAATTAATTAACATGTTAGATCGACGATCATTTATTATACCCGCCATTAAATTAGTTTGATAAATTAATTGATTACAGCCTGTGAAAGTCCACTGCTGAAGAAAGGTCTACCCATAGTTTGCAGTAGCATTAAGTTGCTATTTAACGCGTGTATTCAGTGAGAGCGACGTATCAGTAATTTACCCTCATTATTTTTCACAACAAATTAAATGTGTAAATATAGATATTTTTATTGCAAATCCAATGGTATATGGTTGACTTTTCAAATCGTGGCAAGAATAGTGATTGACACGATTTAACGTTTCAATAATTTTATACAGAGAACACTATATATTATTACAGCAAAGAAATGACGCATACGGCATTGGTGTACACCATACTTTTGGATGGGGCAAAGTTCTGTAGAGATTATGGCATTGTCCTTTTCATGAGTGTGAATTTTTCTGACCGATAAAAAAAAGTTTAACACGGATATCAGGTTAAAAAATTAATATTCTACCAAAATGCATACAAAAAATTACAATCATTACAATATAAAAAAAAATGAAAAGTTATACTTAGAGTTATTTGTGACGATAAATATCCCTGAAATTCATGTATAACCTTTCTTTTATATCTTTGATTTTTTTTATGTCATTTATGTTTGTCGAACGATTAAATCTGTTCTTATAAATTTTTAACTAATAAAATTTTATAAGTTATAAAATTATAAAAAGTATAAATTATAAAATTTTTTACTTACTTCAAATTTTTTAACAAGGGTTAAGTATTTTTCATTGTATTTTTCCCGTAAGGCAGTTACTTTTTGACAGCATATTCTATTATAACCTAAATCAGCCAGAGACTCTTTGGTTAAAAGAACATCACCATACTTAGTATACGTAGTATATTATTATTGATAAACGTATTATATTATTGATTAACAAATACAAATAAATGAATTACTAGAGTCTATTAAAATGAAGCGTCATTTAAAATAAAATAATATTTCTTTCATGGCAAGATAAGAAAAAGTGCGAGGGAGATGGATAATATTCCATCTCGCTTCCTTATAGCCGCCAAGGTCGTCTACACTACGTCAGAAGGGGTCGCGACGGAAAAATCTTACAGTTTTTCTCGCCTAGCCTCCATCCGCCAAATTCGCACCGTCCGATAAGGAACTTCGTTTCAAAACATTTATATTGAAAACGTAGTCTACTCCAGATCCAGAATAATTTTCGATGGAGAATATATTTATCTTTCTCTATTACACAGAGAACTGAACATGTGCCTTTTTCTTTTCCGGTAAGCGTCTCACGTGCAGCTGCTATCGTGCATCCTTCCCTACCGCACATAATAATATGTATAGTGTTCTCTGTCACGCTCTACTTTAAAATGAAATTATTGAAACGTTAAATCGTGTCAATCACTAGTTTTGCCACGATTTGAAAAGTCAACCATATACCATTGGATTCGCAATAAAAATATCTATATTTACACATTTAATTTTTTTAGGAAAAAGAATGAGGGTAAATTACTATATTAGTTTACCTGTTTACACCTGGTAGACAGGTATTGTTACATAGAAAAAGGTAGTCAACTATGCTGTGGCATTTTCTATATATATATTTTTTCGATTGAGACCAATTTTATCAAGGAAAAGAATGACCGTAACCGGTAAAAAATTAACAAAATAATTTTAATTGAAAATAGCCTTGCCAAAACGTAGGCTGTCAGTCACTCAGATTTGTATTTATTTATATATTTTATTATAAAAAAAATATTTCATCAAGGAAAAGAATGAGGGAGTATTGTTTTAAACCGGATCTTAGACTATAAAACTAGTGCAGCGGGACGGACCTCCCATTTAGTTTGGGACATAATATAGGTCCCATGTTTATGTGGGACTTATGACAAAAAATAATATGTAAAGTGCGTTACTTCGCTAGCATGTATAATAGGCGACTTCTGGGACATAGGTTTTGTTTCTTTTTATTTATATGAGGGGGGCAAACGCGCATGCAGTATGAACAACTGCAACACCAGGGTAATTGTAGATGCGTTGCTGGCCTTTTAAAAAGAGGAGGCTCTTTTCTTAAAGATCCCTAAGTAGTATCGGTCCGGAAAAATCGCTGGTGGTAGTCGATTCCACAAAGAAATTGTGCGAGGAAGAATAAATTTTAATAAATTTTGTGATTGTGAAATTTTAGTAAATTTTGTGATAATAAATTTTGTGATTGTGATATCACTTCTTTCAGTTTTCATCTATATATACCAATATTATTAAATAATAAAATGTGGTCCGCGTAGCTCGCTACTTTTTAGACTCTGTCAACCCCCTCGTCGATTACAGGCGTTATGTATATGTATAATTTTAAAATTAACTATTAATAACATAAAATGTTATAAACATTTCGTGTTATACCTCACTAAACACGCGGTAAACCAACGCTTAAAAGTACAATTAACAAGTTGTCAAACAACGTTTTGTAATAGTAAAAAAATTCTATGGTATTGTCGGGGAAAAACTCGTAGTACATTTTACTATGAAATAAAGGTCTATTATATAGGTGTTAGTTTTACAATCTACCTTTTAATAACTATATATCAAAAATCTGTTCGACTGTAAAAAACACGCTCTCGCAGTACCACCGCAAAATAGCAGCATAATGAGATGACTGACGAGAACCAAAGAATCGTTTTACTGATAACGAGATACTCCATCTTAGTCAACGTGACAACGCATCGGCATTTTGATTCTTAATCGAAGAGATATCGAAGTTTTATTTAAATGAAAAATTGATTTGCATTACGCTCTGTAAAAGCCAAAAATGTTACATGTAAAATATAGCAATATTTTTTATCTGTGTATAGTGACGTGGAAAAACAATTTTGCTGTAAGTTACAAGGTTAACTAATGAGAATCACAAAAAGAAATTGCATCTTATATTTGTATATTTCTTTGTACTTAACATTAATTGCTGTATGAAGGCCTAAATAAGGTCATTTCACATATTCTTTATTTACAGCAAAAGAAAGATTGCATTTTTTGGCTATACTTATATCTTCCGCATCCAAAACTCAAGGCTAATTACATTTACAAGGTTTTACTTATTTTTAGGGCATGTGATTTGCGAGATCAATTTACTTACAGTAGTTTTACGGGTCGTATATTTTTGGTTTAATTATGGACTTACGGCAGTTTATTATGTTTATGTCTATCTACATATTTTGTTTATTTAATGTTATTATCGGGTCTGTTTAGTTTAATTTTTTGTTCCGTTTGTTTAAAAATGGTATCAGTTCCTATGGTTTTTACCGATGGGGAAGAAAGGTTCTCGAGTGGCAGCCTCGTGCCGGTAGGTGAAGTGTAGGGCGGCCCCCACTAGACGAAGTGACGACTTGGTTAGACAAAAGTCGAATTCAATGGATGCAGGTGGCTCAGGATCGTGCTTTGTGACATTCCTTGGGTGAGGGCTATGTTCAGTAGTCGACTTGTAAAGGGCTGTAATAATGGTTTTTGTTTGATATATATACTGATATATTACATATAATTTTTTATAATAATTGTTAAGTTTGTAAATTGCAGTTTTTCTTTTTTATGTTATATTTAATGATATTAAAGAAAAAAGATACATAATACCTAAAATAAATTTATGGTTTAATAAAAATAGGAAAAGTCCATAAAAATATTTTTTTATTTGCTTACTGCATTTTATTTCAACCTGAAATTATGTTACTTAATACTAGACCTACTGAATTTCTAAATCTTAATATAAATATTATTTAAACTTAAATCTTAATTTGTAGATACAGATAAATCTTATTACGACGGACGACATTTTTGCCGCCGATAAATTTACAGCATTTCTTTTGACACGTACATCGTACATTTCGCTTCCTTGGTTTTTTCCTTAGTTTCTGTTTTTTTGAGGTCAGTGATTAGAAAACCTTCTTGCTGTAAGTAGCTAACCTAATACTTTTAGTAACTTTGGATAAAAATATTTTATTGCAATAAATACAAAAAGTCGGTCCAATTTACGCTGATATTCTGTGAGATTGTGGTTGGATCACCGTTGGTTGAATGCACCTCATGCAAACGAGGTTGGCATTTGAAGAAGTTGTTATATCCCTGTTTAGATCATTCTTTCTAATAACTTTTTCCATTGTTGGAAAAACTGCGGTTAAAAAAATAAAAAACTACGGTAGCCAACCCGCTTGCCAAGCGTAGCAACTATGGCAAATATCCTCTCTATGAGGCAATCTATGGGGAGGCCTATGTTCAGCATTGGAATTTAACCCTTTTCCTATCCCGTGACCCACATATGGGTCATTGCTATTGTCCTACTATTGTGTCTGAAAATCGAACAGTGAAAGTTTTAATAGGCTGTAACGGTAATGGTTGTAGGGAATATATTCCATAATTACTACTATTGGAAGGTGGATTGATCCCAGTCACTGGTCACCTATTTTATATCTGGCATAAGCGAAATCGCTTAACTATTGAAAACTGATTTTTCCACCAATTTTTTATAGCAGTTGTTGTAGCCTATGGATATATGCAACCAACTTCAACAAAAAAGCTACAAATGGGGTATCACCTCTGAGGACTAAGATGGAATACCTTACAGTCTGTAATTATACTGGCTTTTATACACTTCTAGCCTAAACACAAATAGTAAAGAGGATGGTTACAACGAAGATGAACTTCTAGACAGAAAAGGAGTCTCGCCACCCACTAAAACCATATCCCATAGTCGCCTTTTACGACACCAACGAAAGGAAATGGAGTGATGGATTCTTTGACGCCAGTACAACACAACGTCTCTTAATTATAAAGAACATAATCCCATACACATGAGGCGTATTTTCCAAGGGGAGTTTGTTTCACTGAAGTTCTAATTAAATAAGAAAAACAAGCTGGCAAATTAAATTCGCGTAACATAATATAACAATTTTCTGCTAAGAATTTTTTAATTTTTTGCAACCGCAACTTTTTTAATACTGGGCGGTAGTTTATTATACTTTAAAGCAATGAGTGGACTACAATTATTGAGCTTTTTTATTCTTGTGGGTGATAAATGTAGTTTGTCTTCTTTATATCGTGAGTTTATGTTCTGCGTTTCCATAACTGGTAGTCGAATAAGGAAAGGCTTGATTGAGTGATACCCCATTACCATTACAGCCTATTAAAGTCCACTGCTGAACAAAGGCCTCCCCATAGATTACCTCATAGGGGAATGTTTCCCATAGTTGCCACGCTTGGCAAGCGGGTTTGCAGTTTATTTTTATTTTTAGGAAAACGCTGCTGCCCATCTCCTGACCTGTTTCCCTCTGTTGCCTCTTACGACACCCACGGGATGATATGGGGTAGTGGATATTCTTCCACCGCCACTACACAACTTTGGGTGATAGGTTTTGTTTTTTTCACATATTTCTGTCTGCTTAAAGGGAGCAGCAATATAATAGCTACTATTTCTTTTAGGTATTTTTATCATTAAAATCAAGTACGTTGTAAAATATTCCACATGCCAGAAAGATCTTTATGGTGATCTATATGGTGTTCTAACCATTTTATTACGCTAGACGTGAAATGATCAGACCGGCGAAAGGCAATAGTGGGAAAGGTGCGAGACGTCAGGTTCAAATGCGAGCGATCTACAATCCGCCTACCGTAAATCATTCTTACAAAGGGGAGAGGAGGGAGAGAATGGAAGACAGTCCAGCAGTTGACTCTTACGGACTGGTGAGAAAAAGAAAGAAGATATAATACTATCTTCTTCTTGTTAAAGTCCTATAGTATAGTATTAATATAAATATTACAAGCGATTATTAACTATATAGATTATTGACTATTATAAGCGTGAAGTGGTGGGGTAAGTAAGTAATGCACAACCCCATATCATTCGCCTGCACTGCGTGTCAACTATAGTAAATATCCCTCCTATGAGGCAATCTATCATATACGGCAGAGGACATTTGATAAGCTGCAGTTATTGAATGAAAACAGTAAATGGAGGGTAAAATAGAAAAACCAGAGTGTGTACCAGAGTTTCCATGGGTGTCGAAAGAAGCGACGGAGGGAAACTGAACCAGGAGATGAGCAGTAGCATTTTACTTATAACAACTGAATAATAATAAAAATACCGCTGTTGTCAACCTGCTGGCCAAGCTTGGCAACTATAGCAAAATACCTTTGACGTTTGATGGGTTGTAATGAATAAATAAATGGAAATACAAACAAGGAAATTCTAGCGCGATTTGACAGGAAGTTAAAAATTTGTTAAAACCTCGTAAACATTTTATTATCCAAGAAAAGCGTAGATTTGTAGCACTGCGTTAGGTTGCACGTATTCACAAGTGTATGGTGCAAGTTATAAGAACTTTTACACAAATAAACACTGGGCTGTTTTTACCGATTGAGTTGCCGCCGCTACAGGAGAAAATACGAGTTGAAATGTACATTTTTCCCTAAAGGTTGTTAATATTTACGTCTCGATATTTTGTAGAATTAAGATAATATAACAGCTTATGTCTCATAAGAGGGCACAGAACTGAGAGGAGTATGGAGCGATTTGTCCGCCACACGGTTCCAGTGCGTGTTGACTTCACATGTCTTCGAAATATCTTCGTTCCTCAGACATGCAGGTTTCCTCTGGATGATTCCATTTTACCGCAATTTGTCGGTGTCGTACTGCAAAACTTATGACCAGCGCTTACGTCCAAACCCTGAGCTTCCACGGCTCAATTATTTTAGACCTCATTTCTAATCTCATAAAGTTAAAATAATAAAAAAATCTATAAAAAAGTTGAAGAAGAGAATAGTAAAAATGTGTAAGAATAAAATAGTTGTTAAAAGAAATTCATAAAAGAAAAAATTTCATGAATTTGACATATTTCATGAAAATGGTCTGTTTGAAGATTTTATTTTATATTATAACTCCACAAAAATACATAAAATATAACGGCATAAAAGAGCAATGTCTAAGCTTTTGCCTAGAGCTATGCGGGGTCGCGACTGGAGTCCTGCACAATTCTGCACTGGGCAAGTACGTAATTTTTAGTATTTTTGTCCATGTTCAATTTATGTATTTTAAACGTCTTCGTGGTATAAAAAACAAAAATATTGAAACTAGGTTTGAAATTATTAAAATAAAATAATCTAAAACACTGCTTTATCATCACCATCATTATAATGTTGATGGCGTAGGCATTTTCACCCATGAGGACTAAGATATAATGCCTCGTTTCCAGTAAAAAGGGTCTTAGAAGGGCTCGTAAAAGCTTATGGAGGGATATTACACTTGAAAAAACTGACTAGTCTTCTTCGGCGACTTGTAGGATATTCGTTGAAAATAAGTGAAAATTAAATAACTTTATTTGTTGTATATTGTTCTAGCGTAAATATAAGAAATCATTTCGGAAAGCGCTTATGAATAAAACCACACTCTACTTGCATATAAAGTTTTAAGCACCATGGGTTAGTGAAATATAACAGTAGTGCTCGGCACTTTCTTAGCGAATTTCAGTTGGTACATCATTATTTGACTGCATCGCACTTGAACTATTTGTGTTGCAGTTGTTTCAAATGATAATGACAATTTTTTTCTGGTTCTTTCCAGGACAGAGGTATTTTCCGAATCAGGGTAAAAAAAATAACTTTCAATAAGCATTAAGATATTCTATTATAATATAATATTTATACTCTTGAAACATTCATTAATTCTCCATATTTTTCTATCAAGTTAGTCTTTCTGTTTTGCTGTTAGTTTTAAACATGTAAAGTATTTAAAACAATATACGCCCATGCCCATTTTTATTTCTATTTTGAAAAAAAAAAACGAGCAAAACAAAACTTTATTTTGATTGTGCTGTGGCGCAATGTCTAACGTTTGGATCCAGTGCTGAGGGCTGCAGACTCGAATATCTCATAAAACATATAGTATGGCCTACAAATAATTATTTTCGGTCTACATGTTTTAATGTGCAATTTATATTTGTAAAACACCTCTGAGCCGTGGTAGCTCAGATGGTTAGCGCTCGCTGTAAGTTTCACAGTACGCGAGCAACCCGGGTTCGATCCCCGCCGGCACCAATGAAATTGTTAATTGCAATTTTAAGTGCTGATTTACCACGTACTCGGCGGTGAAGGAAAGCATCGTGAGGAAACCTGCATGTCTGAGAAATCAAAAAAAAAGTATTTCGAAGACATGTGAAGTTCGCCAACACGCATTGGGGCAGCGCGGCGGACATTTCCTTGCCCTAAAAACCCTTTCAGAAATGAGAGGAGGCCTGTGCCCAGCAGTGGGACGTATATAGGCTGTAACTTTAAAACACCTCTACGAAACAAAAAAGACAAAATTCCGTATGGGTACGTACAACATGTTATCTATTTCAGCCTCCAAATAGTAGTGTTTGCACTATTGTGTTTCAGTCTGAAGGGTATAACGAGCCAGCATATAATTAAAGGCTCTGTGGCATTCCATCTCCATCCTCAGAGGTGACTAATACGTATCTGAAGCCTTTTTTGTTTGAAGTTGGACAATGTTGGAAAGACTGCAGTACTTTAAATTGGATTAAGTAAGTTCATTTGTCACTTCGATTTTATAATAAAAAAAAAATGCGTATAAAATTATAACAGTTCGCACTGTTTTGCCACAAAATTCTTGAAAAGACTTTCATGTTTTTTTCAAATTATATACATATATTATATACATATATTTTATATACATATATACATACACACGCTACATATTATAAAGTATGAGAATTTATTATATTAGCTTGCACGCACAAAGCATACCTTTGAATAATACTAGACTATTCTATTTCACACAAATATTGTGGTAGCTCGTACTGACAGTCGTTATGCGACCACATCACTGAGGTTCACCTTTATGTCGCGACTGACCTGCTTTATTATTCTACTAAAATATCTCTCGGAAATTAAATATCACATTTGTGATATAGTTAATTTCAAGTTGCAAGCAGACTGTGAAGATTCGTTGTGTGAGAAACGAATGAAGGAAACGAGAACGATTTTTGCGTGTTGGAGACACGCTGGAGCTGAATTATTCATAGCTGCAGAAAAAATAGTGGTGCCGACTCGTTGTCTCGTTCTTTTTCTGCTGGGGATAGAATATCTACAGAATATCAACAGAACCGGAGTTTCATTGCACTGGTAACGAAGTATACCATCTAGATCCTCAGGGTTAGCAACGCATCCTTGTTCTATTTATTAATCGGGGACGGGTGCTTACGGGGTAGGCTTAGTCATCATGGGTAGTTGTAAATTATTCGTCTAGCGATACCGATCTTTTTAATTTCTAAGAAATTACACATTACAGTTAACCGTGTAGTGGCGGTATAAGAATATCCACTATCCCATATCGTCCCATGGATTTCGTAAGAGGCGACAGAGGAAAATGAAACAGGAGATTGGTGGCAGCATCTACTTCCTGCATACAACCTAAAACTATAAAAACTTAGTTTTCCAACCCGCCTGCCAAGTATTTTTTTTACTATTCTAAGCCCCCTGATGGGAAGTGGTGATGCAGCCGAAGGCGGTAAAGCAAACTGACTTAGCTTAACAAAAGCCTGTTCACTCTTGCCTTTGTAACTATGGCAAAATCCCTCCTATGAGGTAATGTATGGGGCAGGCCTATATTCAGCAGTGGACTTTAATATGATGTTATGGATGGATACATAAAAGAAGATTTTTCGGCAGGTGTCTTACAAATGAAGCTAAGGTCATTTCAGTCGCGTTATAACTCAGAGAACATATATTTTATTACTCTTAACAAGTGACACGAACTAACCTGTCGGTCTTGTTACAAAAGGTGGTTTATTGACAGTCTAGGGTTCAAAAAAAGTTTTTATTACGAAAGAGTTTTTAAGCCGTCGCGCTAATCTTTGCGAAATTTGACATTTGCTGTAAAAGTCCATACTTTACATTTTAGTTTGCATATTTTCTACGGGACATATTTATTGCAATCATCGTCATTATCATTACAGACCTTCATATATCCACCGTTGAACATAGGCCTCCCCCAGGAATGCTACAAAGCACGGTCCTGAGCCACCTGCATCCATCGACTTCCTGTGTGTTTTAACAGGTCATTTATGTCCTTGTAATAGGCTCTTCTTTAAAACTTAGACTAATTATAAATAACTTTTAATATTAAGACGGTTAAGATTTGCAAGGGGATATGAGAGCGCTACTAATCCATTTGCTCGGTTGCTTCGTTGTCCGTTCTGTTGCTATTAATTAGTGAAAACTACATAAGATATCAAAGTAGACAAACATCTAATAGGTTAAAAATCTGTTAGCCTTTACAAAACTGTCCAGCGTTCTAAACTGAAGTACTTTGTATGTATATTTCTGACAAGCCATGAAAATATGAAAAACGTCAACATGTCATATCTCTATTTTATCACAGCTCTATTTTATATTCTGAACAAAAAGAGTTAGTTTCAGTTCACAGGTTTAAATGCAGATATAAAACAAAGAACTTTTCCAAAGTTTTGTTGATGTAACTTTGTTTTAAAAGTCTTTGTACGTCATACAAAATGTTTTAAATAAACTGATGGGTACATAAACTGCATGTCAGATGTCTTTTATATTACTTTCGCCACTGATTATGCATTTTAAATTATGGCACCGGGGCGACTGGCTTCATCATCATCATCATCAGTCTATCTTAGCGCAACCTTCAAAGTATGTATACTATTATGAAAACTATTTGATTCTATTTAATTCTTTGGAGCCGGTTTTTACTTTTTATTGAACGTTTAAATTGTTCGATTTATACATGTTATATGGCTACAAATAGATGCAGCTGATTGCGGTTGACTAAACTTAGGTTCACTGTTAAATTTGTCGAAAATACAAAAGCACGTATCAAGTAATATCAGCGACAATATGCGACTGGGATGGATGATATTTATCCTATTTATAAATTGTATAGGATACATCTATGTTTAACCAACCGCAATCGGCCATTTTTATAGAATATACAAACGAGTACACAGTCCAGATGATTTGATTCTCGATTAAGAATCAAAATGTAGATGCGTTGTCATCCTTGAAAACTAAGCTGAAATGCCTCGTTTCTAGTGAAAAGCGTCTCCGATTCTCTTAACTCACCATACGAAACACAGCATCATTAAGCTGCCATTTAACGGTGGTATTCAGTAAGAGCGTGGTCGGACTCCGGTTGAGCCGACCCATTCGTACGACTGAACCTAGTTATAGCCGACTAAACCTAGGTGTATTCGCACTTCCGATTTGTAGTTGTAACATATTATAACTAGAAATATAATATTTAAAACTAGTGATCTGCCCCGGCTTTGCCTCGATAGGATCTATTAAAGTGGCGTTATTTAAATTTAAGAAAATCAAAGACCATTTATTTTATCGCTTTTGGAAACTAAATCTTAAAATTTTTCGGATTAAATATAGCCTAGAACCCTCCTGGCATTGGCATTGCTCTCTATTCTGTTTGACCCCTCACAATAATAATTTTGCAGGAATCTATTATAGTTGATCCTCTCTAACCAGTAATTAATTTTGCCATAAAAAGGCTGATTTGATTAATCTCATCTAAGATATTCAAATACCATTTATTTTATAAATTTCTTTTCCTTTTCGAAAAATCTTATATATAGTCCTGGCATTTCTTTATATTTTGTTCGTAAACTTTCATCACCATCGGTTCAGCCATTTTGATGATTAACCCGGACAGACAGACAGACAAAAAATTGAAAATGGTTATTTATGTCTTACTGCTACTGTTACTGTTACAGCCTATTAAAGTTCACTGCTGAACATAGGCCTCCCCCATAGATTGCATCATAGGAAATTTTAAATAGTTGCCACGCTTGGCAAGCGGTTGGGCAACCGCAGTTTTTTATTTTTAGTCGTTATTAGGAAGACGCTGCTGCCCATATCCTGGTTTATTTCCCTCTGTCGCCTTTTACGACACCCACGAGATGATATGGTGTAGTGGATATCCTTACACCGCCACTACACGGTATTTATATCTTAATAGAATTCAATTAACTCCCTGAGCTTAATAGAAGCCAGTTATTTCAACATTTCTATCCATCATGACAGACAGACACATCAATTTAATTTATATCTAGTAAAGATAAAATACATTGTTTACTATATAAACCACTATCAACCGGTAAGGGATGAATAGTATAATAATAATGTTGCAATTTGAATACAGTTCAGAATTACTGAAGAAGTTTCATCCTTGCCACGAAAATTTCAAACTCTGATTTACATTTCAATATATTCACAGGTGAGCTTTGATTACGAACTAGGTAATTGTGCATATGTAGTACGTAGTAGTTATATACTTTGTTTTCGTAAATCTGCACTACCACCTGCGGGTGACCCCTTAGATCCTGTAACAGTCGACGCAGTCACAGAAGTAATAAAAAGCCTCAAAAAGAAATCAGCACCCGGTCCTGATGGCATTAGCAACAGGGTACTGAAATCACTCTCCGCGCCGCTCGTATGCCTCCTAGTAGGCATTTTCAACGCTCTTCTTTCCAGTTGCTCCTTCCCGGATGCCTGGAAAGAATCCCGAAACCGCGAAACCGCGCAACTTAGCCTCCAGTTACACACCAAGCAATCTCCTCAGCACACTGGGGAAAGTTTACGAGCGACTCATATTAAATCGCCTTCGTAACCACGTCTTGGCTAATAATCTTCTTCCAGACGAGCAGTTAGGCTTTAGACCTGAACACTCGTACACAAATCAATTACATCGCTTTACAGAGTACATTCTGAAAGGCTTCAACCTGCCAAAAAGAGGCCATAGGACCACTAGCACCGGCGCCCTCTTCTTCGATGTCGCAAAAGCGTTTGCGAAAGTATGGCACGACGCGACGGCTTGCTTTACAAGCTGTACAAACTCAACGTGCCTGATGGGCTCACTCACACCATCAGTGCCTTTTTCCAATCGCTACTGTCGTTATCGAATAGAGGGAACACTCTTCACAGCGTCTCCTCAAGGCTGGAGTCCCTCAGGGCTCTGTCCTCTCCCCACTCTTCTTTACACTCTTCACGAGTGACATCTCTAAAGACCAAGTAGTTAATACTACTCTTTTTGCCGATGACACGGCACTTTTCGTAGCCCATCATAACAAAAGAGTTCTCACCAGATGCTCCAAACAGCCGTAAACCACTTAGGCAATTGGTTCCGCTTATGGAGAATCGAAGTGAATCCTGAGAAAAGTGTACCAATATACTTTCAAAGGAACCCTTCGCTCCATCATCAAACAAATCCCAATAAAATGTTAAGTACGATAACCCTATTCGGCCGCCAGATCCACTGGCAATCAAGTCGCCCAGTCGCCTCCACCCGCTAGTTAACAGCAAGAGCAAACTGTCCTTAAGACACAAGCTCCATCTTTGCAAAGCGTGCGTAAGACCTATCATGTCTTACGTAAGCGTACTTTTCGCGCAGGCGACCCACAGAAATTTGTAAGACCTCCAAGTCGTCCAAAATAGATTCGTACGCATAGCCACCGGAGCTCAGTGGTACCAGCGAAACTCCAACTTGCACAGAGATTGTCAACTTCCGAAGATCTCTGAATACTTCAAGGAAATGTCTGGGTGCTATTTCGAGAGGGCCGAGACACATCCCAACCCGCTAGTGGTAAACGCAGCCACCTACGCTCCAACTCCTTACGGAAAGCCTCTGGAGGCCCCGTAACGTTCTAATCGAACCCCCAGTTTCGCTAGATTCCGACGACCGAAATGTCGCCGGCCAGTCACACACAACACTACAGAATCACCTAGTGCCACAAACACCGTTAGGACAACGGATGGGACGCAGCGAGTCCACAGACGAGCCCGCCGCACACACTGCGTACACACCGTACACTCTCACTATCGTTCGATGTTGTGGGCGGTTCTCACCACCCAGAACATCGAACGATACGAGTAGGTCTTCAGAGTCGGGTCCGTCACCCCTTGTTCAGACGGCCGTTAGATAACTCATCTACGTGTAATGTACACTGTCCTATGAGTCGTCGTTACGCAAGTAACGATGCAGTGTAATATAAATTTAGCCCTATTTTTTTAGGATAAGGGTGAGAAACGAGCACACAGTCCACCTGATGGTAAGTGGTTGCTGTGGCCCATAGACATCTACATCTATCCTTGATTACGAATCAAAATGCAGATGAGTTGTCACCCGTGAGGACTTAAAATGAAAATTTCACGATAATTCCTAATCTTTTATCGGTTCTTAAAAGTCTGCTGAAATGTGCCTCTCCCGTTGTAGGAAGTATTTGCATTAATTGCCATGCTTTACACATATCGCAGAACGCAGTATCAGAAGTTGTTTTGCATTTTGCCTTTATATTATTGGATTTTTGACCTCAAACTGTAGTGGTGGTGTAAGAATATCCACTACTCATACCGTCCCGTGGAGCCTGAACCTAAAAACAACCAGGAAATAAAAAAAAAACTGCATTTTTCAACCCGCCTGTCAACCATGACGATTATGGGCAACTGTAGTAAATATTCTCCTTATAAGACAACCTATTGCATGGCCTGTACTTAGCAGTGGAATTTGATGAGCTGTAGTGAATGAATGCATGAACCTCAAATTCTAATTGCTTCATAACATCTATGGGTTGAGTGGTAGAGAATGCCTTATTGCATTCAGTCCGTCCTTTGTATTATATTGTAATAGGGAATGCAAAAAATAATAAATAAATTAACATATATGGGACTTAAACATATGTTAATGGCCTTGTAGATGCTCTTAAGAGCATCATCTAATCGAGATTTTGCTAAAAGTAAAAACTTTGTAATGGAAAACTTTGAGATATTGTTTAAAAGTTATATCATTTATGCTTGGCTGAAAATAGCAAGGTGTGGATGTTGAAATCAAAGGAACTTTTGATAACCAACCATTTCCAAACGTTTTTCAATGTACATAGGTATTTGGTGATCGATAAAATCGTACCCTATAAGTATTCCAACATGAGGGCGAAAACTGTCAAAATGTGTATTAAAATATTGTTAAATAGTGATTAGTAAAGCCATCTTTTCAGAATGTTAAATATTCATAGAATAAAGTCCAGTCTGTTGCCAACTATTCACGTGTTTTAATAAAAACTTTCACTCCAATTAACAACTAGTAAAGTTTTCTGTTAACAACTGTTAATTGCTTTAAAGAGTTATTAACAATCAATTTAATGAATATAAATATTAGATCGTTAGAGATAATAACAGACTCCTGTTGCAGGATAATGTCTTTACAAGTTTGCAGACATGCGCTAGCCCGCGTCTTGCCACCAGAGTTGCAATATCTCTAAAAATCAATTGCTGTCCGTTAACTTCGATAAAACTCTAAAACGGCTTGACCGATTTTGATAACTTTTTTGTGTGTGTTTAAGTGGGTCCCTGGATAATCTTAATTATTCACACTTGGACCCGGTAGGTGGCGCTGATGTCGAGATCCAGCACTCACCCGTGCGAAGCCGGGGCGGATCGCTAGTCTGTCATAAGTTACGACCGCACTGCACCAATAATAAAAATCAGTCGAAATAAATCGTAGGTATGTTTTGTAACATTACACTTAGCTATCTGAAATCGTAATCTTTATCTTTATGAATAAATGCCTTATTATCTTGAAATATTTGAATAACGTATCGTGGCCAAATTATTTTTTATTTGGTTTTTCTTAAATTCTTAGTCAGCAGTTATTAAGACCTGCTAAATTTCACCACAAAAAATAACTACACAAAAAGTACAATAAGACTCCTTCTTCTTGTGTAATAATTTTTTGTTTTATAATGTGTTTTATATTACTTTAAATGTTATAAATGTAAATAAATCGTACGCTTTTATTACTAAACTAATGTCGTAGTCAGAAAATGACCTTACGACCTATTTAAGAGGAAGGTTTATAAGTATAACACATGCATATTGTATATTATATAATTCTTCTGTCCGTGTGTATGTGACTGAACTCCTCCTAACTGGACCGACTGGTTTCAGCTGTCTATACAGTGCAAAGTGTCGAAGAATTAAGACTTTGACATTAGAAGCTATTAAATTATGGTTAAATTATTGGTCCTGCGCCTAAGCTCACTTGGACCGTGTCGGATTGCAATTTGATGATTGTGAGTGAATAGAGAGTACATCTGTGCTTGGGCATACATTCGAACATTGGGTGGACATTCAACCCAACAATCAACCCAATACTCAACTTCAACCTAACACTCAACTCAACTCGAGACACAACCGCCGCATTGACGATAATCACGAGGAGTGCGTTTGTTTGTTCCTCATTATACTAATGACTTTATCTTTGAATAAACAAATTTTACGGATTCTGTCATAATAATTTCAGCTTATTTTAATCGTACTTACTACATAGTCATTGCAGAGGGCTTACAAGTTGGCTGGAAGGACCCAGACAAATACTATATAAATTTATAATGTTTAACTATTTCAATGGCCACTCGAATAATTCTTGGTAGGAATCGGAAGTGGTTTATCAAATCTGATTGGAACGATCTTGATCAGATGAAGACTTCACGGAACATCTGTTTTTGACGTCGGCTTTAAGTTCTTTTCGGGTTGTTATTAATCTTTTATTGATGAATGTGTAGTATTCGCGTAAATATAAGAATTCCTAAACAATAACTTGACAGTTAAAATAGATTTAGGTGTGCTTGGGATGCTTTATATAATCTTATACTTCGTCCGCGTGGAGTTCGATTATATCGCGCCCATGTGTGAAAAAGAGTATGCTGGTACAAGCCACAATTATAAATGGAAGTCGCGGGCAAAAGCTAGTAAACTACAAAACTTCTTTATACACCACATTTTTTGCTAATCTAATACTGTGTGCCAAAATTATTAGACTACTGGGCGAGCTTACGCGTTAACAAGCCACATAGAATTGCCCGTGTGAAAAACAATTTTCTCTCAAGTCTATACCCGCAAATTTTAATGTCTGCCCTTGTGATTTGTTTATGGTCATTGCAAAGCAGACTTTGAGGGAAAACTATATTCGTTTGAGTTCAAAGGAAAGATCATTCGGGATCAAGGGGATTCTTGGTACAAATACAGTTACCCCTTGCGCACATCCAGTTATAATTGTGACTTCCACTACATTGCGATGTAACGTTTTTACTTTTAGTCTGGTTCCTTTGCACAGTTGAGGAGGTTTTAAATTTCGCAACAACATAACAGGAGTACCCACGTGCAGAATAAGCTTATGATGTGGAAGACCTGAAGATGGTTTCAGTGAATTAAGAAATTCGACAGGGTAGTTAATTGCGTCATCTGTGTTGACCACAGAGTCTATTGACGTGTACACCATTTCTTCCCCCTCAAAAGACATTAACAGTACATCGTTAATTGCCTCTGCTTGGTCCTTTTTCGGGGTTAGTATGGCACGTTCACACAAACATTCCATTGGCTTATCGTGGATATGAGCAATATCTGGGTAAATTTTGGATATTAACTCCTGTAACGCAAATAAAACGTGAACAAATTATCAGGGATGGTTATCATTCCGTCATTTATCGGGTAATCACCGTTGCCGATTTCAAGTAGGAGATTCGCAAATTCACCAGCAGACTATTTTTCTCCTAAGTGTACCCGCATATTTTTCGAGAGCTTGAGGATTTAAATTAGAGGCCATAAAGTGGATCTCTTAAGACATGCCTTAACTTCATCTGCTCTAGTTCCTTTTGGCACTACTGGTAGAGTCTGTCTAAAATCTCCAGCCAGCAAAACCGTTACACCACCCATTAAAGTTCTGTTTAAAGCCAATACGCCACCCTTATGAGCCATGGTTATTTCATCCCACACTATCATTTTTGTATCCATACTAACATTATAAATGCGAAAGTGTGTTTGTTTGTTTGTTTGTTTGTTTGTTTGTATGTTTGTCCTTCTTTCACGTCGCAACAGAGCGTCGGCATGGCATGATTATTTGTATGGGGATAGTTCGGTGGCTGTAGAGTGACATAGGCTACTTTTTTCAGCGGAAAAACATATCATTCCCATGGGAAAATCGAATATGTTGCAAAATTAAATTCAGCTAGGTGGCGCCACCGTGATTCTACAAGACGGACGACGGTACGATGGACGAGCACAGAAGGTTAGAATATCTGGATTATTATGTCTTTTACCAAAATTAAGATAAAAATGTATGGATCTGTATTTTCCACGCAGGACCGAGAAGAGAGCGATAAAAACATAAAATTCACCAGCTGATTTTCTTCAAACGTTTTGGAGCATCGTAATCACAGAATAGGCGATAACCTCGCAGACGATATTAAGTAATCCGTTGATGCTCTGCCTACCCCGCAAGGGTTACAGGCGTGATTATAAGTATGGATCAGAAATACTATCACCACCTGTCACGCTTTCACCCTTAACTATTACTTAACAATGGTAGAAACAGTTCTTAGTAAGCCTTATTAAAAAGCCTTAGTAATATTTAATGAACGGAAATGAATACAGTTCTTATATGTGGTTATGAATGAATCGGTATTACAATAAGAAAAATTGTGTAATTGTGCAAAATTATAAGAAAAATATTTTTTGAGAGTTCTTATTAACTAACGTATACATAGTTTAAATTGATTCCGCTAGATGTCGTTACTAGGTTTTTAAAACGCGGTAACGAAATGTTTCCTGACATGTACTTAACTCCCGCCGTTGAGCCGCGCGTCAACTTATAGTGCATACGGTACCTATACGCTTAAATTGTTTCTATTTCGTAGCTTATTCGACTACCTGCTTTCGATTTCGGTTGTTTGTTATTTGCTTTGTGATTTGGTTAAGGTTGAATGGATTTATATTGGCTTTCATTTTCGGATTTGTGTATTTTCTTGGATCGGTTTTGTTGATTTGGTTGGTATTCCTTTATACATATTTAGACTCTGGCTTTGATTTTGGATTTTGTTTATTTAGAATCGTGAATTGGTTTTCGTTGTTTTAGGTTGTTTAACAATATTTCAAAGGAATATTAATAGTATAGATAGTGTATACGGTACCTATACACTTACTTCTTTTTTCGTTGGTTATATTTATATTGACTACTGCTTTCGATTTCGGTTTTCTGCGATTTGTTTTGTGATTTGGTTTAAGTTGATTCGATTTTTTTGGCTATCGTTTTCGGATTCGTGTTGTGTCTTGAATTGGTTTTGTTGTTTTGATTTTAAAAAATATTTAAAAGGAATATTTATTCCTTTTAGATATTTTGGATTTGCTTTTAAAAAAAATATTTAAAAGGAAATTTAATTCCTTTTAGATATTTTAACGTTTTTTTATAAATAGGTTTTTTCTTACTTCATAATGCCTCGCAAACGTAAGTCCAGCCTTTCAAGAGTATCTTCTCAAAGACAAGTGAAAAGATTATCTCGATCGCTAGAATCTTTAGAAGATGCTGAACTGAGAAGGCAAGAACAAGCAGAGCGTCAGGCTGCTTTTAGAGCATCTGAGACACCTTCTCAACGTCAGCAAAGGCGTCTTGAACAGACAGAGCGTCAGGCTGCTTTAAGAGCTTCCGAAACACCTTCTCAAAGTCAGGAAAGGCGTCTTGAACAGGCAGAGCGTCAAGCTACTTTAAGAGCTTCTGAAACACCTTCTCAAAGTCAGCGAAGGCGTATTGAACAGGCAGAGCGTCAAGCTACTTTAAGAGCTACTGAAACACCTGCTCAAAGTCAGCAAAGGCGTCTTGAACAGGCAGAGCGTCAATCTACTTTAAGAGCTACTGAAACACCTGATCAAAGTCAGCAAAGGCGTCTTGAACAGGCAGAGCGTCAATCTACTTTAAGAGCTACTGAAACACCTGCTCAAAGTCAGCAAAGGCTAAACGTCGACAAAATTTTCAAAGAAACAATTGGTCGGTTTTTAATGACGCAGCATTCAATTATGATCCGTTGATTGATTATAAAAATCACAGGTTAGTTGTTATCGGACTGATGGACAAGGCGTGTCGATTTTGCAGCGCTTTAAAATGGAAAGATGAGACCGTAGGCATGTGCTGTTCCAATGGCAAAGTGTCTCTTCCGTTACTTGGGGAACCAGAAGAACCTTTGAAAACTCTCTTTTTATATGATGCTAATGAGTCACAGCGCTTTTTAAACAGGATCCGGAAATATAACTCATGCTTTCAAATTACGTCCTTCGGAGTTGACCGGGATATAATAATGCCGGGATTTTCGCCTACATTTACGGTGCAAGGGCAAATTTATCATAGAATAGATTCACTTTTTGCAGCTGAAATTTTTACAAGTATATTTTATGGGTGACGAAGAAATTAAGGTAGACCGTCGCTGCCAATTTATCCAGGGAGTTGAGAGAGACACAGTGTTCAAAATTCAAAGATTCTTGCATGAACGTAACATTTTAGTCAAAACATTTAAAACTGCTTTAGAAAACCTACCTGAAGAGGATTATAAAGTCGTCATTCACGCAGATCGGACCCCTCGAGGAGAGCATGAAAGGCGCTACAATGCACCTTTGATAAACGAAATAGCAGCCGTAATTAGTGGTGATCAATTTTCTTCACGAGACATTGTCTTGCGAGCACGTGATGATACGTTGCAACGGGTAGCCGATACACACAAGTTTTATGACACTCTGCAATACCCATTGATTTATTGCAAAGGACAAGAGGGTTATCATTTTCAAATTCCACTCATTAACCCGGTCACAAAGGAGCCTAAAAGTATCATGTATGGATTTTTATGCGTATCATATGATGTTGGGAGAAAATGATTTTAACCTCTTAGCCCGGTGTAGACAATTATTTCATCAATTTTTGGTAGACATGTATGTGAAGGTAGAAAGTGAACGTCTCCGTTATATATCTTTAAATCAAAAAAAGCTGCGCGTTGAGAATTATATACATTTACAAGATGCAGTTTCTAGCGACGCCAATGTAAACCCCAGAGATTTAGGTAAAATGGTAATTCTGCCCTCATCATTCGTTAACAGTCCCCGCTACCTACATGAGTACACACAAGACGCATTCGCCTATGTACGAACTTACGGAAGACCTGATCTTTTTGTTACATTTACTTGCAAGCCCACATGGAAAGAAATAACCGAAGAGCTAATGCCGGGCCAAAAAAGTACTGACAGACACGATTTAGTTGCTAGAGTATTTAGATTAAAAGTACAAAAATTAATGTATGTAATTAACAAAGGGAAAATTTTCGGAGAGGTTCAGTGCTTCATGTATTCAATTGAATGGCAAAAAAGAGGATTACCGCATGCCCACATTCTAATATGGCTTAAAGAGAAGTTGCGGCCCAGCCAAATAGACGACATAATAAGCGCCGAGATTCCGGATCCTGAGCAAGATAAAGAATTGTATGATACCATCGTCCGAAATATGATTCACAGTCCATGTGGAGCACGAAATTCAATATCGCCATGTATGAAAGAAGGAAAATGTACAAAGAAATTCCCTAAACAGCTATTAAAAGAATCAGTGCACAATGACAATGGCTACCCTTTATACAGACGCAGAGCTCCCGAAGATGGTGGCAGGAAAGTTACAATCAAATCTCGCTCTGGAGCGTTCGAAACCTTAGATAACAGCTGGATTGTCCCGTATTCGCCCATTCTATGTAAAATGTTTAATGCCCACATTAATGTAGAAGCATGTAGCTCTGTCCGCGCAATCAAGTATATCTGTAAATACATAAATAAAGGAAGCGACCAAGCAATATTTAATCTCAGGAGTGAAGGTGAGGCAAATCCCGTTAATGAAGTACAGACCTTTCAAGCAGGGCGTTATGTCAGCAGTAACGAAGCAGCGTGGCGTCTCCTTGGCTTCCCTTTACACGAAAGGCACCCAACAGTTACTCACCTTGCTGTGCACTTAGAAAATGGAGAGCGTGTATATTTCACCGAAAGAAATTTCCAAGAAAGAATTGCATCACCGCCAAAAACTACACTAACAGCCTTCTTTCAACTTTGTCAAACCGACCCCTTTGCAAAAACGTTGTTATATTCTGAAGTCCCCCGCTATTATACTTGGAACACATCTAAGAAGGAGTGGAAACGCCGTATTCAAGGTGCGCCTGTTGCAAATTGGCCCGGTGTAAAGTCATCAGATGCCCTTGGTCGTTTGTATACCGTCCATGTAACTAATTTTGAATGTTTCTGTTTATGACAGAAATCATAAACAGAAACATTCAAAATTAGTTACATCTGTTTATGATTTCTGCTGCACCATGTTCGGGGTCCTACAGGACATAAAGACCTTAAAACTGTCAACGGTTAGGAATGCGCAACTTATAGAGAAGCATGTGAAGCTCTGCATCTTTTAGAAAACGATAATCACTGGGATGAAACCATGGAGGAAGCTGTGCAGTGCCAGTCACCAGCCAAAATTAGGATCTTTATGCAACTCTCATATCATCTTGGGCTATCTAATGCACATAAATTGTGGGACAAATATAAAGAGTACATGGCGGAAGATATTTTATGAAGGTTACAGCAGACACACGCGAACATGACATACAATGAACACATTTATAATGAAGCACTTGGAAACATTGAAGATAAAGTAATGGCAATGGTAGGCAAAAATTAAGCGACTTTGGAATGATAAGCCTCAGCGAACAACCGAAAATGAACTAAGTGATGAAATTATACGTGAAACAAACTACGATATACCAGTTTTGCAGCAGCAAGTAGCGAATTTGTACCTGCTTGCTTCCCGAACAAAACGAGTTTTTGACAAAGTATTAGGACAAATTGAATCTGGAAATGGTGTACTTTTCTTTTAGATGCCCTGGAGGAACTGGGAAGACATTTTTATTAAATTTATTATTAGCGCAAGTACGGAAAGATAAAAACATTGCTGTGGCTGTAGCTTCCTCCGGTATAGCCGCCACGCTGCTAAGCGGGGGCCGCACTGCACATTCTGTTTTAAACTCCTCTAAATCTAGCCCAGGAAGAATCGCCGATCTGCAACTTTAGCAAAAATAGTGCACGAGGTATAATGCTACGACAATGCAAACTTTTAGTGTGGGACCAAAGTACAATGTCGCATAAAAAGCTGTAAAGCACTAAATCGAACGCTCCAGGATTTGCGCAGCAATACCGATGTAATGGGAGGAATGGTGGTTTTACTGGCTGGTGACTTTCGCCAAACTTTACCTGTCATTCAAAAGGCACACCTGCAGATGAAATTAAAGCATGCCTCAAGTCGTCTATTTTATGGAACAAGGTGACAAAATTCAGTTTAACTACGAATATGAGAGTGCATTTGTATAATGATATCAATGCTGGAAACTATGCTGACACACTATTAAAATTGGCGATGGGCGGTTGGAAACGGATGATGAGGGCTGCGTTAAATTGACGAGAGATTTTTGTAATTTAGTACAGAGTCATTCCGAATTAATTGCGAGCGTTTATTCAGATTTAACGAACAACATGCATGAAGACAAATGGTTATGTGAAAGGGCGATTCTTGCACCAAAAAATGAGAGCATTAACAAAATAAGTTCAGATATATTAAGCGAAGTAGCAGGAGAAATAACAGAGTATTTGTAAGTAGACACAGTTATGGACACAGAACAGAGCACTTCATATCCCGTAGAGTTTCTAAATTCTCTAGAGTTGTCAGGTGTGCCCTCACATAAGCTTCAATTAAAATTAGGCGTCCCAGTCATGCTAATACGAAATTTAGATGCTCCTCGGTTATGTAACGGGACAAGGCTGCGTGTGACACATCTTGGACGGAACATAATCGGTGCTACAATTTTGACAGGCGTAGGAAAAGGTGAAAATGTTACTATACCACGGATCCCTATAATTCCCACAGATCTTCCTTTTCAATTCAAAAGGTTGCAATTCCCTATTAAGCTCAATTTTGCAATGACAATTAATAAAGCGCAAGGGCAAACGTTACAGGTAGCGGGGGTCAACTTAGAAAAACCGTGCTTCTCTCATGGTCAGCTGTATGTAGCATGTTCGCGTGTGTCAAATGCCCAGAATTTCCATATTTTTCCCTGAATGGAAAACATATAACATTGTGTACAGTAGCGTCTTATAATAGTGTTCAGTTAGTTTTTTCCAAAATTCCACAATCAATTAATCAGAATTCCACAGATCTTCCTTTCAATTCAAAATTTCCTATTTAGCTCAGTTTCTTTTCAATTCCAAATGCTGCACCTCTGACGGACCTATTAAGCTCAGTTTCCTTTCAACTCAAAAGGCTGCATCTCTGACGGATCTTTTATTTGGCTCAGTTTCTTTTCAATTCAGAAAACTGCATCTCTGACGAATCAATTTAGCTTAGTTTCTTTTCAAAAGTCTGCATCCCTGACGGATAATTATGCTCAGTTTCCTTTAATTAAAAAAATATCCCATTTCCATTTGGAATAAACAGGCTATTTTCATGCTTTCCTATACGCTGCGTTTCAAAACATTTAAATAGGCTGACGAATCAATTTTGCTCAGTTTCCTTTTAATGGCTGCATCTCTGACAAATCTATAAAACTCAGTTTTCTTTCAATTCAAAAAGCAATGGATAGTTCATTTCCCAGTGACCATGCGGGCGAAGCCGCGGCTAGTGTTTTAATACTTCAGCAAAATTACTTTGTTTCGATATATTACAAATGGGAGTATCAGCTGCTGTTAAATTGAGTAGTAGCATGAGCAGTTCGTCCACCCTCAAGCAGTGTAGCTGGGATCCCAGAAGAAGCCACAGCCAAAGCAATTCCGCGAGTACTTCTAACTTTTGCTAATAGCAAATTTATGAGGCATGTTTTGCCTGTTCCTCCGGGAGCATCTAAATAGAATATTCCACCTATTCCATAACCTGCTTTTTCAGTGAACCTTTATTATTTTTAACTGTTTTTTCTAATGTTGCTAAGTCGTATCTTGTCTCTTTAAGAAAGTCTCTATTTTCAAATTGTTGTTCTTTGCTTGGCTGAGGTAACCCATACTCTTTTAGTAGCCGACCACCCAACGCTAATACGGCATCTTCTATTACCGAAAGGCATTTGTTAAATACTACATCTGTTATGTGCTCTACATCCACATCTCCCTGTCTTTCTAATTGCCTTTTAAAATCTTCATATAAATATTCTTTGAATTTCTCACAAAGGCTTAAAGGGTCTGATACTTGGCAGAACACTAAAATAATCGTAAAAAGATCCCGAATCATTTGCGGTGATTGGCAAAGTGCTACCTCTTCCATTGCTGCGAACAAATGCTGATCATCTTCAAGCAAGCCGAGAGCTTTGCACGCTGATTGGAACATGGAATATAGATGAACATCTACAGTTTTTAACGCTTCAAACGAAATTGGGCCACGTATCTCATGAAAAAGCATGCGAAGGTGATAACATTCTATATTGTTCGTATGCACAGTATAAACCCTGCCCAGAACATGCTCTTTTTTGACCCCTGGCCAGCCTTCAACGTTTGCTCCTCACTTTCTCCTTTGGAAGTTTCTTTTATCCCAAACGTAGTATGCAGGTACTTCTAGGTAGAGCAATGCTTTTGCAAAGTTATCCACTTTACACAAATCGAAAAAGGATAGGAGTGTGATTGTTGGAGGACTATTCACTCTTTCACTCAGATTTTGCTTATTAAAATAAACCCTTTGCCCATTTTCCAAATGAACAGCGAGGTGGACTACGGGAGGGAAACGCTCATGAATGGGAAATTCAAGGATTCGCCATACTGCCTCTGATGAACTTATATATCTTCCATTTGTGTAGGTTTTAACTTCATCTTTCTCATTCTCTAAAGCAAACTATGCCTGGTCTAAACCTTCATTTACGTATTTACAAACGTATTTTATTGATTTCACCGAATAACAATATTCCACATTTAAGTGAGCGTTAAATGTTTTTCATAATACTGGATTATAAGGGACTACCCAGCGATTATCTATGGTTGTGCCATTGATATCAACCACCGTCATCTAGTAAACGTTTCTTGTACTGCGGATAACCGTCTTTACCAGTTTGAGTTTCCCTTATGAGAGCCCTGGGGTATTGTTTACTGCACATGTTATTTTTCATATATGGTGACTTTCGATTTAAAGTTCCACATGGACCATGTATCATATTACATTTAACGATTTCGTGAAGCTCTGGGTCACGTTTGGGATCCGGTATTTCAGCACAAATTATATTGTCGATTTGATCCGGAGTAATACGTTTGTGAAGCCATAAAAGAATATGAATATGTGGAAGACCTCTCTTTTGCCATTCCGTTGAGTACATATAGCATCGCACTTCACCAAATATTTTGCTCATTGTCAATAAGTTCATGATCTTTTTCACCTTTAGTCGAAACGCCCTCGAAATTATATCGTGTCTATCATGAGATTGTTGTCCTTGAAGCAATTGCTCTTTTATATCGTCCCAGCGAGAATTGCATGTGAAAGTGATAAAAAGATCAGGCCGGCCGTAATTCCTAACATAGGTCATAGCGTCCTGTGTTCTTTCGTGCATATACCTACGTCCCCCCGTAAAAGATGATGGAAAGATAACCATTTGTCCTAGTTGGTTGGCTTCTGCGTCCTGTCGTCCAATAGCATCTTTTAAATGGATGTAACTATCAGCACGTAATTTGGCTTGATAATTTTTGATATAATTTAATCTCTCTGTATCTATTTTGGCGTATTCATCCACCAAATATTGACTAAAAAGGGCACGATAGTTGACTTAATAGTTATCTTCTCCTTCTTTAATCATTATTCTATACGAATAGAAACTTGCAGAAGAGACAGTTTTATTAAGCGGCAACTTATTTGTGGGATCGCGTTGTGGTATGTTGATTGAATACCCATCATCCCCCCAGCAAAATATCAATGGATACTGTAGCGCATCATACGCTCGATGTATCTCACTAATACTCTGTTGATCCACTAACACTAAAGCCACTTAATTTGTAGTTGGTGCATTGTACCTACCTCTATGTTCTTCTGGTGGTTTTTTATCAGCATGTATGACAACTTTGTATGACTCTGAAGGAGGGGCTTTATCAATGGCACTTTTCAGATATTTTATATACGGGTTCACTTGATGCAGCATATTCTGCAATTGTTTGATTAAATTTGGCGTTAAGTTAGGAAATTTAGAACATCGAATCTTTGCTTCTCGATCATCTTTACCTAGAAAATATATTTGAAGGTACTGCGCGTCATGTTCGGCTTCTGGTAATATACTTCCAATTAAATGGTAGACCAGGCCTTGTACTTTAAGAGTCGGTGAAAAACCATCTGTTGTTACCTGTTTACCACCAAAGGAAGTCATCTGGAAACAGGCATTATTTTTACGAATATTACCCATAAAATGGTCATGATATGGGTGTGGATCATTAATCAAACTAAAGAGTGGTTCAGGCAGTTGTTTCAACCGATCAAGTTGCACTTTTCCAGCGCTGCAACACATACCAGATGTCTCATCCTTCCATTTCAGCGCATTGCACCACTGACACTTGTATGTCATAGAACCCAAGGCTACACTGCTGTCAGTTCTATAAGCAATATCAGGGTTATACTCCATAGCGGAATGGACCTTGTTTTTCCATAAACGCAGTTTAATATTTTCCTTATACCGAGATTGAATTGCTCTAAGCACTTGTGAATTCGCAGTTTGGTAATTAGCAACAGCTTGCCTGTGTACATCGGGATTTTTTTCTGATAAGCGGACACAGCTTTACGATTTGAATCTGGCTTGTTTTGCCTATATCTTTCTTGTGCACTTTTTAATTGACTTTTTCTTGTGTAATTAGTAAATCTCGACCTTCGTTTATTTTCCTTTTTTCATATTTTAATGTCGACGATACAGATCGATCTGTTCCGCTGGTTGGAGATGATATTTAACTGTTTACAAAAGAGGTAACAGTTAAATGGTCAAGCTCTGAAAAAGGATCACGCTCTTCGACAGGTACCTCCATGTGACGCTGTGTAATTTTCTTTGCAACAATAGGCAGATAGGCGT
Organism: Parnassius orleans; assembly: GCA_029286625.1. Classification (NCBI taxonomy): domain Eukaryota; kingdom Metazoa; phylum Arthropoda; class Insecta; order Lepidoptera; family Papilionidae; genus Parnassius; species Parnassius orleans. The sequence goes on along the minus strand of JAGSMP010000339.1, from coordinate 102,309 downwards.
CAAAATGTCCATTAGATAAATCATGGCTAAATCTTAATCGCCTTACTGGACAGATATCTGTTCCGGACTCTGTGTATAGCAGACCGTTTCGATATATTTGAAACCGAAACTGAAATATTAATCCTACAGCTACCAATTCACAAAGTCCACCGTAAGTTTCATTTTTTAACATATCGGCTGAATATTCATTTGCTGTTGAATAATTATCGCCATTTCTGTCGTAAGTCATAACTGAAAACCTAGGTCAAATTTACCACAAATCTAACAATTTTTGAACGCACCACCATCGCATTTTCTTGGGTTCCGTACATTAAAAATAAAAGAGCACGAAACAAACAGGCGTCGTCACCTATAATGGGGACGACAGTATGTTCTTCCATTTTTCCTTTAATATTAAGAGTTTCTGTAGTCATTTTTTCAGTGAGAAAAAATACTTCTATCAACAATACCTAATGATAAAGCAAATCGAATTCCAAGTTTGAACAGTGGTTGTAAGAAAGACAAAATCAAACAACTAATCCGAAACACGAAGCAAATCTTAAACCGTAAACAAGCAAACAAAATCGAAGTCTAGTCAAATATCCGTTAACAGTGAATAGGTACCGTATGTGGTACAGGTTGAAGCGCTCATTCACCATTCACTTTATATTAGTTCGAAGAAACACAACGTTACCGCGTTCTAAAACGATACCAAAGCCATATATTGGTAGGGATTGGAACTTGAAGATCAATACAAAAATAGGTAGGTACCTAAGTATTTCTTTTGGTTTTGCCATTTTATTAATTTGTAAAAAAAATATATTTGGTTTGGTTGTTATTTTCATTGTTTTTTAATTTTAAATTAGTATTTTTTTATTCAGATGTAATTTTGTGCAAATTTTTTGTACAAATCTTCTTGTCAATTTTGTTTTATGTTTTTGTGCAATCAAGGTATATTCTATTATATTCTAATAAAATAAGTTTAAAATATTTATCAATATCATTTACGTTATTTACGACCCAAAAACCTTAAAAATGACACCCAAGTTACCCAACCCATGATGATTTTTACTTACAAACATACATCCATGTTGGTTTCAAACCATAATCGATGCCGTTTTCGTAATCAACGTCCCAAAAATCCATAAAACGACAACCATATTGACATTTCAACCACATCGCACCCCCACTGGGGATGATGGTAGGTATTTCCCGTCTGCTACGTTGGATTTTGAAATAGTTGTTGTTTTCGTAATCAGCGATCCGATTAACCATAAAAACGATACCCATGTTGATTTTCAGAATTTGTTACCCCTTTTCCACCTTTTAGGAGTTGAATTCTGAAAGAGCCTGAAACACTTGTTTACTCATTTATTGATAGGAGTACTCCTGTGAAGTTTCGAATAAAATAGTTTAACTAATCTTGTTTCCCCGTCAAATTGGGTAACTTAAGCCTTCAATATAACATTGGCCCGAAATTGAAATTGCGCATTTTTATTTTGTTTTGGTTTCGTAGTTTTTTATTTGAAACAAAATTTGCAAATAACATGTAAAATATATCTTTGTAAACGCGCAAAACCCTCGAAACAACTGACATCTGTCATTGTTTACACGTCAGTAGGTCATTTTAGTTGAGAGTACTTTACGGTTTGTTTCGTGTGTGCCAAAAAGTTGTCTGCTGCATTGCTACATATTTAGTAACGTAGAGAGGTAAGTATTATTTTGAATTGAGTTATATCTGTCGGTCTCTGATTACAATCATAATTTATGTAGTTAGTGAGGTATACTGCAATGTTATTACCATAAATGTCGAACAGGTAAATTATAACCAACGGATCAGGGTAACTTTAGCCCGGGCCAAAGTTAGCAGGATATTTTAAACGTTGACGTGGAAGTGTTGCTTTTTCTTATCTTATTTCAATTGTAACTTTTTAAAGAATGCAATGACAACAGTTATAAAATAATATTTCAGCTCTTTCACAGGCTATCGAGTCATTATGGGTCGCAAGAAAAAATCTGCGGTAGGAGTCAGGAGATATGGGACCAAGTGTAACTATTCTCAGAAAGACTTAAATGAAGCTTTAGATAAAATAAAGACTTGCAAATTGTCTGAAGGGGAAGCTGCAAAATTGTTTATAATTCTAAGAAGTACTTTGAAATATAAATTGAAAGGACAGCATAATAAACCTGTTGGAAAGCCAATAGCTCTTTTAGAATCCGAAGAGAAACTTTTTATAAGTCATATCGTGACTTTGGCCGATCTAGGGATCCCAGTTGGAATACATGACGTGCGTATTGTAATAAAAAAATATTAAGATGATCAGGTTAAAAGTATAAACCAGTTCAAAAATAACATGCCTAGCTGGGAATGGGATAAAAACCTTCTCGATTGACATCCAAAATAAAACAACGCATTGCTCACAATATTAGTAGGAAAAGAGCACAAATAAATAAAGAGATGATTGAATTTTTTTTGAGCATTTCAAAAAAGAAGTGGCTGATGTACCACCGGAAAATCTGTACAATTTTGATGAGACCGGCTTTCACGACAATCCAAAGAAAGCAAAGCTTTTATTCAGACGCTCTTGCAAAAATCCGGAAATCATAAAAAACTCCACAAAATCATGTTTTACTGTCATGTTCTGTGAGAATGCAAAAAGAGAGTTTTTACTACCATTTATTGTATATAAAGCCAAGCAAAAATGGAGTGACTGGCTCATTGGGACACCAGCTGGAACGAGAATAAGTGTAACAAAAAGTGGCTGGATGGATGCTGACACATTTGATGAATGGTTTGTGTCTCAGGTTTTACCAACTCTTAAAGCCAAACCAGGAAAAAAGGCTATAATAGGGGACAATCTAAGCTCCCACATTTCAATTAAAACCTTAGCCCAATGCGAGGAGAACGATATAGTTTATATGTTTGATACCAAACTCTATACATTTATTGCAGCCCCTTGACGTTGCCTATTTTAGTTCTTTAAAAACTAATTGGCGTTCTGTTTTGAATGATTGGAGAAACACTAGACGTGGAAAGATTGCAACAGTTATTACACAGGACTCTGGATTTGGGAAAAGACACTGCGGGACAAAACATAATTGCAGGATTTAAAGAAACAGGATTGATTCCTTGTGATGTCAACGTACCGCTAAAAAAACTTCCTGATTATGGCAAGCCAATAGAAGAAATACGAGAAAGCGCCGGAGAAAGTTTTAAGAGATACATTGATGACATAAGAAACATTGACTTAGGGGTGAAGCAAATAAAAAAGTTCCAAATTCCAGTTGTAGTCGGGAGAAGTGTATCCGTGGAAGAAGTCCAAAAGTTCATTGACCAGAGAGAAGAATCTAAAAATAAACCAAAAAAAGCGACCTAGAAAAGAGGACAACCTACGGTTACCAAAACGACAAACTTGAATGATAAAGCAAAAATAAGAAAACAAGCCATAGTGTGTGTCATAAACAGTCTGAATATGTACAGGAGACACCAGAAAATATAATGAAAGATACAATTGAAAATAGAATGAGTGAAATAAAAGATGATTATGTAGAAAATTCACAAAACGCTTCAAATGTCTGCTCTTATACAAAACAGGAAAATCGCGATAACCTTGTAGAAAAGACACAAGAAGAAGAAAGTGCCCAGAAAGAAGATTATATTATAGAGGATTTGAAGTTAATGCTGATGGTGAACTGGAACCTCAGGTGGTTAATAATGCATTAAAAGCTGTGGATGGTTATTGTATTGTGAACTATGAAGGAACCTTATTTCCAGGACGAATATCAATGTCAACTCATCCGAAATATAAAGTTTCTTTTCTGCAAAAGGCTGAAGAAGGGTGGATTTGGCCCGAAAAGATTGAATGTGTTTTAGTGAATGACTAAGATATCATTAGGTTGCTGAATGACAACCAAATTAAAAGAAATAAAGGATATTACTCAATAGAAGATTACTTCCTAGCTATGGAATGGAGTGATTAATTATTAAGATTTTGATCTAATTTTTCGTAGGATTAAGCAAACTTTTCGCTATATTGATACGAAAAAAAATTTTTTGGTTGTTTTTAGTGTCTAAAAGTAACATAAGTTCCTAATTGTTGACTAAATAGATATTAATAAATAGAAATGTTGATTTTTCTATGGCAACATTTTATTTTCTCCATATTTAATTTAAAAAACTAATTGTCTTAGAAAACTTTGTCTATGGCTGTCGGCAGTATATTTATTAACACCAATTCGTAGTTCAATGTTAACCAAACGTTATAAATGCCATAAAATTAGCGAAAACAGTCAATAGTTGAGACCTGGGCCAATTCAAACCAATCCAACTCATAGACTAACTTTGGCCCATAGGAATTTAAAGTTTTTTACCAACTTTTTCTTAAAAACTGATAATAAGTGGTAATATTTTTGATATTTTTTTGAATAAAGACCACCTAAAGCCACTAAAACGTTTATATCCCTAAGCCTAAAGGACTAACCTAAACATTTATTAATACTTTTATCCGAAAAGTGGGACAAAGATACCCAGATTGACGTACAAACTTTCAACCCCTTTTTCACCCCCTTAGGGATTGAATTTTCGAAAACCAATTTATCACTTGTATTCATTTGGACAAACATTTCATAGTAACAAATTATATTGTTTAAATATCGAAATCATCATCATCATCATAGCCTATCAAAAACCACTCCTGAACATAGGTTTCGACATAGATTTGGGGACCTAATTGTTGCCACGTATCAAGAATATGCTACTGCCCATCTCCTGTTTCATTTCCCTCTGTCGCCTTTTACACACTCACGGGTTTATATCTGGTCTGGCTCAAAACATTTCAAAACCTTAATCTAGGCTTATGATCGTAAATTCGCTTCAGAAGTCATGAGATTAAGCAAAAATAAACTGCGTATTTTGGCACGAGCCCTGACTTGAAATTGTTTTAAAAAAAAACACATGCCCAAAAAACACATGACTAAGCAAGTCAAGGGTGTGCCGATTCTGTTCCTTCCAAGTTTAAAAATTGAACGAAAAAGTAATATTAACGATATTAAGATAAGGTGTGGCTGGAGTGGTCCAAGGGCCACCCATAAATTCTGAAAAATTATTTAATTTATAAATTATATAGAATATATCAAAGTTTAACCAACCACCATCGGCTGTGTCATAGCCGAATTAACCTAATTTTATCCGCACTTAAGATTGCCGTAACATAAATTATAATAATGATTTTTATTATATTTACGTGAATACTACGTACACATTGAATAAATCTATTTTATTTTTTACGGATTTTATCGCGTTTAATTCACTTGTTTTTAATTCTGGTAAATAAAATATATTGTTCATACAAACCACTATCAACCAGTAAAGGATTAATAATTTAATAATAATGTTGCAATTTGAATACAGTTCAGAATTGCTGAAGATGTTTCATCCTTCCCATGAAAGTTTCGAAACGTAATTTACATTTCAATATATTTACAACTGAGCGATTTCGATTGTGATGTTTTTTTTAACTATTATTCGTTATATATTTTCTTTTGATGCTTGTTGTTGTTTACGTGGTGAAACACCAACTGTGCTGTATTGAGGCCGCAGTAGTAATGGGTCGGCCCGACCAAAGAAAAAATAGTGGCACTGTTGTGTTTCGCATAGTGAGCGACAAAAATGGAGATCCTTTTTATTGGTAACGAGGCATTCCATCGTAGTCCTCAGGGGTAACAACGCATCTGCATTTCGATTCCTATTTGAGGAGAGATAGGAGCTATAGGCGTATTTGCTAGTAGACTGTCATTTTTTTCCCGATGATTCCTTGTCTTTTGTCAGTTCGTAAAAGTATCCTGCTGAAATGGACCTCTCCCAATGTAGGGCATTTCCTATTCGCCACGCATAACACGGATCGCAGATCGCAGTATCAGAAGTTGTTTTGCATTTTGCGTTTATACTATTCGATTTTTTGAGTTCAAATACTTTTATCGTCCCGTGGGTATCGTAAGAGGTAACAGATGGAAACAAATCAGGAGATAGGCAGCAGCGTCTTTCTAATAACAACTAGTAAAAACTGCGGTAGACAATACGCCTGCGAATCGTGGCAACTATGGGAAATATTCTTCATATAAGCCAATCTATGGGAACAGCTATACTTAACAGTGGAATTTCATGGGCTGTAGTGAATGAATGAATGAATGAATATCAAAGTGTAATTTGATCATACATCATATATTGCCATTTTAATCGTGATAGAATTTATGGGACTTGAAACATGTTAATGGGTCATCTAATCAAGTTTTGCTAAAAGCTAGTAAAACTTTGTAATGGAAAAGTTTGGAATGTTGTTTTAAAGTTATATACATTATGCTTGGCTGAAAATAGCAAGGTGTGTTAAATTCAAGGGGAAGTTTTGATAACCAACTATTTCCAAGTGTACCTAATGTACTAATTTGGCAATCGATATCGATATCGAAATCGTACCCCATAAATACTCCAATATGAAGGTGGAAACTCTCACTCCAATCAAAAACTTGTAAAGTTTTCTGTTAACAACTGTTAATTGCTTAAAGAGTTATTAACAATTAATTAAATGAATCCATATTAAATCGTTTCATATTACACACCATTTAACACGCAAAATATGTAATCTGTTTGATGATTTAAGGCAGCTTTCCACGTGTTGTGCTAAAGGAACTTATTACAAAATCTCTTTACCAATAAAGCTTAAGCTGCTTAAGCGTCACCTCGCTTGTCTTTCAATAGTGACGTCTGTGATAAATAAACGTAGTGATTAATATACTCTTCAGTGATAAAACGCTATTTCTATGTGTGCAATAGTCTTCTTTTTTTTTTACAAAATTAAAGTGACAAACGAACTAACAGTCCACCTAACTACTTCCCATGAACACATGCAATCATCATTAAACAAAAAAGGCTACAGGAACGATGTCACCCCTGAGGGTTAAGATGGAATACCTCAAAGCCTGTAATTGTACCGGCTCCAATTATACTGGCTCTTAATACCCTTAAGAACGGAACATGGCTTTACATGCTTTATACGTGGTGGAACCACGCTGCAGCTATATTATGGTTGCAGCGTGTAGTGCAGGAGTTGGCTCGACCGGTGAAGGACCACGCTCTCACAAAATACCAGCGTTAAATACCAGCTTAGTGCTGCTGTGTTTCATATGGTGAGTGTAGAGTACTGGAGACTCTTTTTACTGGGAACGAGACGAAATCATCATCATCGTCATTACATCATCACGGACTATTGTTGAACAAAGACCCCCCCCCCTCTTATCAATGTGTAGCAAATTATTGTTATGATTATATACTGAAATCATCATCATCATTAAAGCCTATCAAAAGCCAACCGTTGAACATAGACCTCCCCTATTTGGCTAATATTCCATATGAGGGATAATTGCAATTCTTGCCACGCTTGGCAGGCGTGTTAACAGCCACAATTTTTATTATTTCGAGTTATTATCAGATAGACCATCTTCTGTTTCATTTTCCTCTGTCCCTCTCACACCCACAGAATGATATATGGTGGTGGATTCTCTTATGCCATTATCAGGCGGGAAAATCCGTCTATAGACGGCAAATTACCTTCAGATTTTGTGTTCTCATGTGAATTTTTAATCATGCGCTCCACTCAACACTCAACGGACTTACAATTCGCAAGTCATTTGAAGTTTCAAAGTGACGAATCACAAAAAGAAAACTCATTCCCTTGATTTAAAGAAAACCATTTTCCAATATTGAACCTGGTTCTTAAAATAAAAAAAAGAATATTGCTTTAATTTATTTTGTCTATACTATATTGGTTTGTTTTTGTTATTCTATAACTTATAATTATATTTAATCGCTTAGAAGTGGTGTAAAAATACACATCATAACGTAAGCGACGACAGAGGGAATCTGAACCAGGAGATGGGCAACATCTTCGTGATAACAGGTGAATATAAATAAAAACCTGCGGTTGCTAATCCCCCTCAAATATAAGGCAATCTATGGAGGAGGCCAATGTTCAGCAGTGGACTTTTGATAGTCTCTTGATGTAATGGTAATGTTATTGGTTATTTTTTCAGGCAGTAGCAAATCCCCGATAATAACTCATAATAATAATTAACTGCTGTTGCTAACCCGCCTGCCAAGCATGGTACCTATAGAAAATATCCCTTCTATGAGACTATCTATGTGAGAGACCCATGTTCAGCAGTAAAGTTTAGATATATATAATGAATGAATTAATGATGAATGAAAAACAGTTACAGCATCATAACAGTATTGAACAAGACAATGTTATACCGTTCTATATAAAAGTTCTCACAGAACCTTTGCACCGCTTCTGTGAACTTTGCCAGGCTGTAGTTGAAAATATCCGTTGCCTTGGCAATAATTTTAAAGCGCGTGATATTAATGCAAACCTGTTCAAAGGTTTGTCTTAGTGTACGGCACCTTAAAAGTGGGATATGGGCGACGCCAAGTCATCGCCATTAAGTGGCTGTGGTTGAGAGCATCAATTATTTAATCACAAGTATGTTTCAAAAAGCTAGTAAAACTTTGTAATGGAAAAATTCGAGAGATTGTATAAAAGTTATCTCATTTATCCTCAACCGAAAATAGCAACGATAAAGAAAAGATACAACCAAGATGATATTATTATGATAAAACCAAGACGATGTTTTGATAACTTACCGCCCGCAAAACTTGGCGATTGAAGTAGAGTAATTGTGAGGTATGATTAGGTCTCACTATTGACTTTTCACTTATCGAATAATTGTTAATTCGTTTTTTACTCGATTAAAAAAACACACACACACACACGCGCACGCATATAAGAAGTCACACACATGCACACGCACACGCTCACGCATACGAGTACTTAAAGGTACACGAACACGAGCACAAATACGAATACGCACAGCTACACACACAATTTTCCAAATTTATCGAAAGTCAACTCATGCCGACACGGTCATCCCCGCGTCATTGTATCATCCGTGGCAACATAAATTTGCAGAGAAGGTTCAGAATAAGTAATATAGGCAAATGGTGAAGAAAATTAATTAAAAAAAACTCAAGCATTCTGTCCTTTTTATCTTTTAAACACTAGAAGGGTCAATGCCGTCAATTTGACGGAAAAATGATTTTGATCGCTAATAACTTTTTATCTATTTTTCAGTTTGTATTCATATTTAATGACTTTTCCTAACTAATGATTGTATAAGTTTTAACTTAATAAAAATAAGTGAGTTATGATTGTTAAACGAGAAATGCTTACTTATTCCTAATTAGACCGGGTGCCGTCAATTTGACGCAACACAATCAGTGTGAAGTATTGAAAACAAAAGATTTCTTTCTACCTTCTGACCGTAACTTTTATATTTGTTGACATGACTTGTAGTTCCAACTGATTCTTTAAAGTGAATTGTCGTGTTTTACATTATAAAATGAGTACGAATCGACTGTCGACTTTAGAAATAGAACGGGAGTTATTGCGACTTTGTGGTATTGAAGAAGATGTTGTAGGTGATGAAAGTGACAATGAGTTATCAATGGAGCTTTGCAAAAACGCGGATGGGGACTTTCAGCCAGAACAAGAAAGTTCCACATCGGAGGATTCTGAAACTGATACTCCAACTCAAAGTCCTTTTGACACTGAAATGCAGGAAAGGAATTTACACAGCGAACATGGCAGACGAAGAAGTCGTGGCACCAGACCTGGACCTGGCAGAAGATCACAGCACTCTGGAAGTATAACCTGTGGTGGGAGGCTAGTTAGAACGTCATTATTGCCAGAAGTAGATATGAGTCAAGTAGCTAGTGATGGCACTGAATGGACGTGTATTTCTAGTGGTGGTGGAACGGGCCGTCGAAGTCAGCAAAACGTACTGAGAGAAGTTTCAGGTCCTACTGCATATGCTAAGCGGTATGTAGAAAACAAAAAAGTTCTTTCCTCCTGCCGACTTTTTATTCAAGAATATATATTACGACGCATAAAGTTATGCACCGAAACTGAAGCACGTATCAAATGTCAAAACAATTCGTGGGAAATTTCTTTAGATGAGTTAGATGCCTTCATTGCCTTGATCTATGCACGTGGAGCTTACAACATGAGCCATTTAGATTTAGACATTTTATGGTCCCTGGAATGGAGTCCCCCAGTTTTCAAAAACACTATGAATAAAAATAGATTCCAAGAAATAATGAAATATTTTCGATTTGATTTGAGAAGCACGCGTAATACGCGTTTATCTAGAGAAAAATTTGCAATGGTTTCTGATATATGGAATAAATTCATAGAAACCTGGAAAAAATGTCATTATCTTGAGTACACTACATCAAAATGTTCATATTGATACTGATTCAAAAAAACTTCTTGAGACTGTACAGATTTATAACGAAACCAAGGTGGGCGTAGACATAGTTGACCAAATGGCACGAAAGTACACCGTAAGAGCTGGAACTCAAAGATGGCCAGTCCATGTCTTCTACAATATTCTAGATTTAGCTGCTATAACTTCATGGATTGTTTATAGGAAAGTTACAGGTGAAAATATTTCTTGCCATAATTATATTCTCCAACTCGTAAGTGAACTTTGAGCTGAGTACATAAGTAAAAAACAATGTTCAACCGCCTTTCAACATGTAGATAATATCAATATTACTGAAGAACAGCCCTCCACATCAAAAAAACGACGTCAATGTCAAATTATTTCGAAATGTAAAAAAAACCGCACCTGCGATATATGCACTGTTTGCCAAAAAGCTGTTTGTGGTCAATGCGTAAAAAAGTCTAAAAAAATTGTTTGTCATAAATGTTCGATGTAATCAAGTATTTAAGTAATTAAAACCAACATTCAAAATTCATAATTTTGTTTCAATCACAAACATCCATTATACCGTCAATATGACGGTCACGGTCTTTGAACGTATGGCGTGTTCCCCGACCCTTCTAGTGTTAAATTCAAAATGCGTGATAATGCATTATTTTAACTGACTGTCATTCATAATATCTAACGCCTACTATTTTAGTACGCACGCACACATTCGTAAGGGTCGATCGGTCGGCAAAAACGTTAGGAATTGAATCGCACACAGAAGAGCGAGCGTACGCGTAGTTTTTGCCTATAAAACACATTCAATTTGGTTGTATTAATAATTTCTTTACTGTCCTATTAAGGAAAGAAAATTATTTAAAAGAGCTTAATGTAATTTATCAAATTGCGGTCTCTAAAGGTTTTTCAAAAAATCTCATTAACAATTTAATTAAAAAGAAACATAAGCATGTCGTTCGCAATTCTCTGTACGCGGTTCAACCTCAAAGTGTTCGTCGATATGTGAGCAGTTTGACCTACTTAGGCTTCCATATCTGAAAAAAAATAGCTAATACTCTTCGACAGAGCGGGATTTACGTGGCGTTCAAAACAAACAATTCTCTAAGAAATATATGTAATAATAAAGATATGTGGCGACGCTGTCGTCCCGCCACAAGCGAAATACATCGAAGCCTAATACGCGTTATCAAAGTTCCGAAGCAAAAACAGTATATATACAATAGCTCCGAGTGATAGTTTCCACCTGCTACAGTGAGATGTATTTTCGCTTGTGGCGGGACGACATCGTCGCCACAGATAAGTTAGATAGTTGTCAAAAGTCGGGTGTTTACAAACTTGTTTGTGACGAATGCCACGCCGTTTACGTGGGTCAGACTGGTCGCAACTTCGATACACGTTATGAAGAGCTATTAGCCGCGTACAGGAATTGGAAACCCGATAAGTCCTATTTTGCTAAAAATCTCTTGGATACTGGACACAACCTAGCCAACGCTCACCCCTTTAAAGTCTTATATACTTGTAATAAAGGGCTGCGACTATGTGTGCTGGAACAGTTAGAGATAGCCTGGCAATATGGTCGTTCGTCACCCTCACGGTGATCAGCGATTGGTTGCGTGGTTGGAGGCTAGGCGCGCGTTTCGCAGCAGTTTGTTATTAATTTAACAGCAAGCGGCTGCGTACATTTGGTGGTGATTGGTTAGATTAGTTTAGAAAGTTGAACAGGGTAGCTAAATTTATTCTATGATTGGCTTCTTTTTAATTTGAGTTTGAAATTTATCAATGAATTATCCATGTTTATCAGTAATAGTTCAGTCAGTCTTCCAACCTAACGTGGTAGAGCCACGCTGCAGCAATATTATGGACCGGGGAAGGACCACGTTAATAAAATACCAGCATAAAATAACAGCATAATGCTGTGTTTAGTATAACGAGTGTAGAGAACCAGAGACCCTTTTTAATTGTAACGACGCATTCTTAGGCCTGAGTGGTGACAACGCATCTACATTTTGATTCTTAGTTGAGAATAGATGTAGATATTTATGGGATACATCATCTGGCCCACATTATATGGGTTTTGCCATGAGCGCCACTTTTCATGTGGATTGGCGATGGCGATACTTTCCATCATCAACAATTCTTCTTCCTGATCAGCCTGTGATAGTCCACTCGTGGGCATGGGCATTCCGTAGCCCTAATCGTCACGTTTGGCAGACAAGTTGCCGATCGCAGTGCCAGACGTCCCGCACCTTTGACACTGCTGCCTTTCGTCGGTCGTAAACAGAAACACCCCCATAGTCACCTCTCACGATATCCATCGGACGTAATGAAGTTATGGATCAAACACACACTGCCACTTATCACTCACACATTCATTCAAATTATCTATACAACACATATAAATAAAATTGAAGTGTCTGTCTGTAATATTGAAACAAATGACTTCTATTAAGCTCACGGGGTTATTTGCATGCTAATGTAATTGCATAATGAATTAATGCATGACATAAACAACTATTTTTATAAATTTTTGTCTGCCTGTCTATCTGTCCGGGCTAATCCCGGGCTAAACGCGATAATGATGAAACTTTAAGAACAGATAGATATCAATGCCAGATGTTTTACATGCGACAAATCACATCACGCTAATCGCATGACGCAGTCGCTAGCTACTTAAGTGGGGAGCGGTTGCGTCAGCTCCGGTTCTCTACACTCGTTATATAATACCCAGCATTGAGCTGTTATTTTACGCTGGTATTCTGTTAACGTGGTCCTTCCTCGATCAAGCCGACCCATTCGTGCTGCAGCCATAATATAGCTGCAGCGTTGCTCTACCACGTTAAGTTGGAAGACTGACTGAACGATTACTGATAATCATGGATAATTGATTGATAAATTTCAAACTCAAATTAAAAAGAAGCCAATCATAGAATAAATTTAGCTAACCCGATCAACTTTCTAAACTCGTTTCAAATTATTAAAGGTCATAGACTAAATTTTAATAATTAACTCTGTTTCTGTTTTGACTGCATTTGTATTTATTCCAAGAATTTTAAACAAAGTATTCAATATCTAAGCAATATTAGCTATATTAAGTACAGTAAATGTGCAAATACCTTTGAACTTGCTTTGACTTCACTTGTGTTGTTAACCAAATAACATAAAACAACATAGCAACAACTCGGTGTTCTTATTCATTCATTAAAGACTATCAAAAGTCCACTGCTAACCACTCCACCATATAATATTGCTTCATAGGGGATATTTTCCATAGCCGTGGTAGCTAGCTTGGCAGGCGGCAACCGCAGAGTTTTATTATTTTAAAATAATAAAATTCTGTGGTTGCCGAATAATAGTAAGAATAATAAGAAGATGGGCAATGGATGGGTTTGCCGAATAATAATAAGAATAATAAGAAGATGGGCAGCAGCTTCTAAAGAAACTCATCTTCTGTTTTATTTCCTTTTGTCGCCTCTCACGACACCCACGGGATGATATGGGGTAGTGAGTTCCTTTACATCGCCACTACAGTGAAATCAGTGTTCTACGAGTATACTGCTTTGTTGGTGTAGAGGCCGTAAGGGCGACTGCTGATCATGTGGTCCCGGGAACGAATCCCGGGTTGGGCCAAAAATTAATTATTGGATGTTTTTCTGTCAAGAAATTTATAGTACCATCCTGGAGTTAGGAAGGCAGCGGTGTTTCACTGTAACTGCACCTGAAATCTCTCCGTTCGTTTGGGTTGAGGGAATAGAGAGTGCACCTTTATTTGCGCACCAGCTCGAGTATATTAATCCTGTCCTGGTATGTGCCTTTGTTAAGACTGGTTGCCGTAACCGACATTCGATCTGGTTTTAATGCTGCTGAGTCGCAGGCTCAAATCTCGCATGGAAAAAGGCTTGAGTAATTTAATAAGCATTTAACAAATAATTCTTATTAATTAAATGAGACTTTTATAAAAAGTAAAACCGAATTCAAAAAATAAAACAAAAGTAATTTAAAAAAAAATTAAGTGTGTGTATGTAATATTGAAACAAATGGTTTCTATTAATCTCAGGGGGTTAATTGAATGCTATTATGGCATAAATAACCATTTTTTAATTTTTTGTCTGTCTGACTGTCATGGCTAATCTTCGGAATGGCTGGAACATATTGTGATGAAACTTAACCGAACCGATTGTGATGAATTTAGGCTATAGTTTATCAGAAAAACTTGATTTAAAAAATGATATTATAATAAATGGTCTATGATTATCTTAAATCTGAATAACTCGACATTTATAGATCCTACCTAGCCTAAGCCAGGAGGGTCGCTAGTCTAAAATAGAATATCTACTTATTAAGTGTTGTTGATTTAAATGTGAATTTTAATTAATGGACAATTAAAAAATATGAATAGAGTTCAATATAGTTTATAATTACAATTTCAATTACCGCGGGAACTGGTTGATGAGATTTCCTTTAAAAGTATACTCAATGGGAAAATAAAAATAGCTAAACTTTTTAATTTTTTAAAAATAGAAAATTAAAAAAAGAATACAATTAATAGACTAATGCTATTATTTAACTATACTAATATTTCCGTTACCCACTTCAGGTAAGAGTGCGTGCGTGCGAGCGTGCGTGCGAACGTGCGTGCATATATTGTTGGCGGTGTAAGAATAGCCACTACCCCATATCATCCCGTGGATGTCGTAAGAGACGACAGAGTGAAACAAATCAGGAAATAGGCAGCAGCGACTCCTTATAACGACGAAAATAAAAAACTGTGGTAACTAACTCACTTGCCAAGCATGGCAACTATGGCAAATATCCCCACTATGGAGCCGATGTTCAGTAGATGACATTAATAGGCTGTAACGGTATAAGATATGTGTATATTATTTCTAGAGAGTTTTGTAAAAGTTTAAAAATTTTTTTATACATGAATTTCACTGGGTATTGTCAAGTTTTTGTGGGGAATATAATAAAACTTGAGCGTGTAATATTACAGTTTTATTTACATTGAATGTATTCCAGAAAGTTTCCTCCCTGTTTGGAGTTTGATTAACTCACAGCAAAGCTTTTCTGTTTTGTATTTCTTTTAATTAAAGTGACTAACGAACATACAGTCTACCTGAAGGTAGGTCGCTACTGCAGCCCATGGGAACCTGCAATCAACTTCAAACAAAAAAGGTTTTAAATTTTAAATTTACAAATTCAGTACAATTGACGTCTAGGGTTATCAACTTTGTCGATAAAAGAGTAGTCGAGGAGTGCCGAGGAGTGCAAACAAATCCAAGAACGTTGTACATTTGCATGCCATAGACATATAGCTATGATTTAAGGAAACTGCTATCAAACTTACTTTTAAAAATGTATTTAAAAAAAAGTTTATCTTTATATTATATTAATCTAAATAAATACGTGACCTACAGTCTTACCGTGCGGTTACGCTTTACTGTTATGTTCTTCTAATTTAAACTATATTTATATATTTGGTGAGTTTTATGTTCACAAATTTCACGAATAATTACTGTTAATTGATGTAATTTAACTTCTATATAGTCCTCACCTTCACCTACAATTATTTTAACAGTTTCACTTTAAAAGTAAAACAACCACAATCTTCAAACCACCTCAATTTTGTAGATAATTCCATTCAGAAACATTTCTAAAGACTGTATACAAGAAAATTTTACTTTGATCATCGTCGAGTTTCCCTTTGATTAAATTTCTTATCAGTGCTTATAACATTTTTCTTAATAATAGTCGATAAGGTTAAGTCACAACAAGAACACAAGACTAGGTTCGATTTTTCTCGATGCTTGAGCTACGGAAGTGTACAAAACATTTTTCGTGACCTTGACGATATTTGGCGAAATAAACTTGATGTGGAGTGCCTCCTAAAACTGGCACGTAATAATTATAACTTTTAACAAAAAGAAAAAACTGACTTCAAATTACTAAAAAAGAAGTTAGTTATTTGCTACCCTACCCCACCCTTGAAGTATAACCCATTTAATTAAAAAAATATCGTCAAAATTGGTTCACAATCTGCGAAGATATCGCGTGTATATAAAAAATACACTCGAATTGAGAACCTCCTCCTTTTTGAAGTCAGTTAAAAATTAAAATATAGTAATTATAAATGCAATATTTTTACCCCCATGAGGTTTGTAAGCACATACCCATTAAAAAAAGGTGAGTACCTCCCACAACTGATACGTAAAGGTTAAATATGTGGAAATATGTAGTAGCGAACACAATTGCGGGACACTATTATGACTATGTCATCAAATATGCCTTTCGCAGCAAATAGATCTATCTTAGGTGGTAGGTATTCTTATTCCTAGGAGTCTATCTGGGAAGATCCTATCGACATATTACTGCCACCTAATAACAATGCGTGCACGCAAGTGTTTCGTCTGATAGGTATAGATAGCCAATATAATTACAGGCTAACAGGCATTTCATCTTAGTCTTAGGCGACAACGCATCTGTTGCCTTCTTTGTTTGAAGTTGGCTGAAGGTGTCCATGGTCTGCAGTGGCTATTTACGAATAGGTGGACTGTAAGTTCGTTTGTCACTTCAAAAAAGCCGTCCATGGTAACTGGCCAACTAATCGAAAATTTCTGCTTATGATAAAAATTACCTACAAGCTACTTAAACTTGGTAAAGCCATGATGCAACTATATTATGGTTGTAGCACAAATGGCTTCGTTCAATTGGGGAAGGACCACAAAATACCAACGTAAAACAGCAGATCAATGCTGCCGGGTTTCGTATGGTGAGTATAGAGAACCGGAGACTCTTTTTATTGGAAACGAGGCAGGTGATAACGCATCTGCATTTTGAAGATAAATGTAGAGGTCTATGGGCGACAGCATCCAGTTACAAAAAGTTACAGTTATAAAAAAGTAAATACATGTAAATACATATGAGATATTTATATAAATATTTATGACAATCTTAAGGTTACATCATGACATGGGGATTTACAGACGTCTTTATTGTTTTTTATGGAAGAAAGCAAACGAGCATGCGGCTCACCGTCGCTCTGGTAATTGATCACCGTCGCTCATGAACAACCAAAACACCAGGTGCGTTGCCGGCCTTTTAGGAAGGAGTGGGCTTTTTTCTTGAAGTTCTTTGAGTTGTATCGTGCAAAAACCTCAGCCGACAGTAAATTCCAGCTTGATCGTGCGAGGCAGCAAATTCCGCGTATATCGCACAATAGTGGACCGCCAGCAATCAAAATTTATTTATTGAATCTTATAATTTCAATAATTCGATCAAGCTTTAACTCGTCACATAAATTGGATCGTTAGCTCCCTGGTTTGTTCAAACTTTCGAAATATCAAAGCTCGAAATTACGTAGGCTTAGTCTAGAATAATGTAATTTATTTTCGTCAAAATTTATAAGCCGATATAAAGCATAACTTGTAATGGATTAATTATATCGCCTATAATATAACGTGACATTATTCAAGGGTGATAATACTCACTAGCATAATGGACTTTAACCACTTTATCAGAAAGTTTGTTAAATCTATATGAAGATTTGTTTCGATTCGTCAAACAGTATAGGTGTGATTTTACTAGGTGGTAGTTCTTCTTTCTTTGTCTAGGAGTCCGTCCAGGTAGGTTCTACCCTCTTACCTATTTCTGCTGCCAAGCTGGGCTGCGTGTACTGCTGTGTTCCGGTCGAAGAGTATAGAGAGCCAGTATATTATTACAAGCTGTAAGGCATTACAACCTAGTTTAAAGAGGTGACAACACATTTTTAGCCTTCTGTTTTTAAATTTACACATGGCCATGGGGTGCAGTTTCCAGTTCTAGGTGTTTCTATTTGACCCGAAAGTACTCAGTTACTGAATGATTTGTAAATACTCACATAACTCGTAACCTTTCATACTCGTGACATTCTTTTTCTTCTTTTCCATCACCCTGACATATGTCATCGTAAGAACGGAACGCAACCTTTGACCACAGACGGGAATAATAACCAACGCGCGGACAGTAAAAGTATTATCGAAAGGTATGAATTTCGCAATAACACCGCAAAGAATTCCGTATGAACACATTATCTCTAGTGTTGAGGATTGTCTGTATAAAAATAAAATTAGTAATGAAGATTTAGTGCTTGTTCACGTGGAACACGTGGGCACGGGGCGGCAGTCGGCGCGGTGGTTTAGGACGAGCTCGTGTTCACGTTGGCCGCCAGGCGTTTGCACGAGTGTGACGTGTTGTTAGAGATGGTGAACATAGCGACGAACTTTTATTTTAATCCAGTTCTTACCTAAAGTGGGAGATGACAAAAAGTAGAATTGGTGTGCACGAAATTAATAAAGAAAGAGAACTGGCAGAGGGCATAATCATGCGAGTCGAGACCATTGAGTTGAATTGTCGATCGTTTGTAGCGACAAGTTCAAAATTGTTGATCTTACCTGAAGCCGCGAGTCAATAGCGCAGTCCGCCGCTAGTTCGACGTGAACACACACAAACAACTTCAATAGTCGCCAGCTTGGCCGCTACTTCCACCGCACCTACGTTTTGTACGTGAACACTTGCATATAATTCTATGTGTTTGATATTTCGCGACCGCGCCCGCCACCGCGAGTTAACGTGAACAAGCACTTAGAGGCCATATGTCAAGACATTTCGTCTATGATAAGTCGAAGTTCAGCGCCGAAATAAAATCTTTACAAGGATAAATTTAATGCATCGAAAAACAGAGCTCACGATTCTCCGATCAAATAAGGGAATGCTACGTTTATATGGATAAGTCGGATCACAATTTTAAAATACAAAAACGTTTCGTCGGATGAAAGTACATACAAAAGTTCAAAACAGACCCTACAACTAATACGCTAAAACAACTAGCGATTTAATTAAGAAATACTCTAAGAATCTAGACGTTAATTCGATAAATCCTGCGTGGCCAAACCACTGACGTTGTATGGGTTTCAAAATACACAAACGAAGCGTTTCATTACGTCCAATAGTGAGTCATCGAGCCAACCTACAGATTGGCTCAACACTTAACAAATACTGTACAAAGTTCATACCATTTTGTCAGTGAGATAAAATACCTACGTCGTACTGACAAGGAAACCATGGTCAGTTTTGATATTCAGTCTTTATTACATGCCTACCTGTTGAAGACTTCATCTCAATTGTAACTAGGAGACGAGAAAACAACATGCCAGCAGAATATGCAGTATTACTCAGATATTGCCTTACATCTGGCTATCTATTGTGGAAGGAAGAGTTTTACAAGCAAGTAGATGGTGTTGCAATGGACTAACCTGTATCTCTCATTGTCGCCGTATATTCATGGAGGACATTGAGGAGAAAGCCCTCCTTACTGCACCTGTAACTCCAGGTTCTACAAACTGTACGTAGACGATACTTTCACAATTTTTCCATCAGACAAAGTAACTACATTTTTAAAACATCTCAATTCGAAAACTCTAAAATTCAATTTACTATGGAGTTGGAGGCAAATATCAATTATCCAAAATCCTAACCACACGATAGGTCACTACGTATAGAAAAAACCCCACACGTACCGATATTTAAACGGTGAATCTCACCATCATCGTTCACAGTTATCAACCGTGGACAAATCTTTGTTACAAGAGTGCGAGGGATCTGTGATAGCAAACACCTGGCCGCCGAACTTCAACGTCAAGCAGGTTCTGCACGATAAGAAGCTTCGGGTCCCGCCTCCGTCACAGTGACCGAGTGAAGCCGGCCACAGTCGAGCGTGTGCCTGCTGTACTACCATATGTCAGAGGTGTCACAGACAACATTGGCTAAATCTTGATGCGAACTTATATTAAAACATTCTTCAAGCCGCCGAAGAGGATTAATCAGTGCTTACCGACCGTCAAGTGTAATATCCCTATACAAGATGCAGGAGTGTACAAGCTTGATTGTGAATGTGGTCTCTTATATATAGGGCAAACAAAAAGGTCTACTAAAACCCGCGTAAAATAACATATAGCTGACGTAAAACACCAACGCTCCGGGAAGTCTGCAGCTTGTGATCATATCCTAGACGGCCCCCGCCATTACATCAGATTTAATAGACCACAAATCCTCGTGAAAGAACATCGGTTTTTTTCCTTTTTTTTATAGGATAGGGTGACAAACGAGCACACAGTCCACCTGATGGTAAGTGGTTGCTGTGACCCATAAACATCTACATCTATCCTCAATAAAGAATCAAAATGCAGATGCGTTGTCACCCTGGAGGACTAAGATGGAATGCCTCTTTCCTCGTACCTTTTACTGGACTGAACATTTTACGTGGTGAGCCCACCGCTGCTGTATTATGGTTGTAGCACGGATGCGTCGGCTCGACCGAGGGAGGACTGCGCTTTCCCAGAACTCCTGCGTAAAATAGTGGCAGGTGGGCTTGTATCCTGTATTCCTTCTCTCCTAGTCTGATGGGACGGCAATCCTTTGAGCCGAAAAAAGATCAGGCGCAGGACCAACTGTACGTGCTTTCAGAATAATGGGGGTGAAACATCGCCAAATTCGCGCTGCTACTGATAATTTCTTGATGAAAAGTGATACCAATACAGGGGAGACGCGTATAGTTAGTTTATTCCTTTTTAGAGTAGACTACAGAATATAACAAACGCAAAGTAACCAATAGAATATCCTTGAGATCCCCGTTTTCGACATCCTGCAAAATCATTCTGAATATCGTTGTAGTGTACACAGCCAGTACAGAATAGTATATACAGCCGGACAGTCACATTTAAACAAAATAATGCCGAAGGGATGAAATCAGCAAAATTACAATCAATTTTACGCGTCAGTTATGAAAGACAAAAGTTATACAGAACCATTCGAGTGTACTCTACATATTCATGAAACTAGTTACAATCCTTAATCGGAAACTGTTTGAAGGGAGTAGTACAAGTTTGCTTCAAACAATCCTTATTAGATGAATTCCAATGTAACAAAATGGAATCTCAAGGATATTTGTTATATTTGAACAGAATCCTTCGTCGTGATCGTGACCTCGTTTTCGTAACAAGTTTACGTACAGTACTCACAGTGTAATGAAGCATTAGAGGCTGATGTTTTCCATGAATTGAGTACGAAAAATAAAGAAAAGTGAAGTAACAACTTATATACATCGCGCCGCTGGGCAGAGGTCCTCATTTCTGTGTCAGTTTTAGAGCAAAGAACACCTTGAATTCTATTATACCTATATGGTTCCGGGTCTGGGTTTATTCGTGTGCAATGTATGTACTTACCGTCTTCACGATAAAGGAGAGAATCTTATTATGAAGATGTTGTGCCACATAAACTTTTTAAGATTTTCTCCTTTGACCATATTTTGGCCGTGAAGAGAAAAGGGGAGATCTCCCGCCGGGCAAGGTTTTCAGCCCGAGGAGCGGCTAACGCTTCGTTTGGTGGTATAGAGCTAAAAATTAACAATAAAAAATAAAAACAGATTTCAGAATTGAGAGGAGGACTCTGCCATGCATTTTGATGCAATATAGTAATTTATTTATTTATTTTATTTATTTTTATACTTTATTGTACACCACAAAAACGATATAAAAAAAAATTACAAGGAGTAAAACTTAAGAGATAGGTACAATAAGACGGTCTTATCGCTAAAAAGCGATCTCTTCCAGACAACCTTAAGATTAGGAGAAAATTGCACTATTGGACAGTGGGAGGTGGTGTATATTATAGTAAACTTACATACTAATACCTAAATAAACTAAACATAATAACAAAATAGTTAATACACTAATATATACATTAAAAATATGATAGACATACATAAGATTAAATAGGCAAATATACATAAAAATTACATAAATAAATACAGACAGGATACAAAAAATTCATGTCGCAAATGATGACCAGTGGTTATTGCACTGTTAGGTAGTGATTTTTGACGTCAGTCTTAAACTTTTCTAGTGTTTTCGCACGACGAATTTGCGGAGGAAGATCATTCCATAAGCAGATGGCCTTGACTGTGAAGGAATTCTTAAAGTATTTAACCCACCCGTAATCTTAGTCGTCAAACCTTTCTTTTGGAGAGAAAACGGACGAGTTCTGAATCGAACGTCTACTCAGGGGTCACGCCCACCTCGTTGTTCCCGAACCCAACGTGGTGTGGTATTGGTCTATGAATAGAAGGTCAATAATTGGTTGATCTCTACTGCAGGGTGAGCGATGAAGACTTTCCTTTCCCTTTCAAAAGTAAATTACTATATTGCATCAAAAACAATTCTGAAATGTGTCATGTAGGTGCTTAAAACAGATGTTGGTTGCAAAAACTTCAGAGCAGATTTTTTGGAAATTATTTAATGAAGTGAAAAATAATTTAATAAATTATACATTCCTGAAAAGTTACTTCAAAGAGATTTAATTAACACCCCACATGATAATTGCCTGGCTGTGTAGCCAATGTCATTAAAATTTAACACTGTAATTTTAAGCGTAACGTTTATAATTGGAAAGCCGCTAATTGAAACTATGCCGAATTTAAATCATATTTTATGAAATAGCTTCTGAGGAAAACGTCTTTGACATACAGGCAAACTGAGGTAATTACGAGTTGCTTTTTTGGGGTATAAGTGGTAAGACTCTTTTTCTGTTAGTTAGTTAGTCTGGATGCGCATCCCATGTGTCCCGTGTGTTCTGGACACATGGTACACATGAATCATACACGCAAAGAGCCAGTATAATAAATAATATCCTCCAGTCCACTCGATTCTCTCACTCTCAGTTTTTATTTTATAGGATAAAGGTGACAAACGAGCACACAGTCCACCTGATGGAAAGTGGTTGCTGCGGCCCATTGACATCTGACATCTACATCTATCCTCTATTACAAATCAAAATGCAGATGCGTTGTCACCCGTGAGGACTAAGATGGAATGCCTCATTTCCAGTAAAAGGGTCTCCGGTTCTCTACACTCACCATACGAAAACAGCAGCGTTAAGCTGCTATTTTACGCTGGTATTCTGTGAGAGCGTGGTCCTTCGGTCGAGCCGACCCATTCGTGCTACAACTATACTACTAATATAGCTGCAGCATGGCTCTGGCAAACTGAGGTAATTACGAGTTGCTTTTTTTGAGGTATAGGTGGTAAGACTCCTTTTCTGTTAGTTAGTTAGTCTGGATACGCATCCCATGTGTCCCGTGTGTTCTGGACACACGGTACACATGAATCATACACGCAAAGAGCCAGTATAATAAATAATATCCTCCAGTCCACTCTCGATTCTCTCACTCTCATAGTTTAATGGAACGGTAATCCGAGACGACCGGAGAACGATCTGGCGCAGGACGAACGGCTTTACGTGATTGCCGATGCATGGGTGTGAAACACCGCCAAAGAGCCAGTATAACAACAGGCTAACAGACGTTCCGTTCTAGTTTTTGAAGGTGCTAACGCCATTGTTGGTTGCAGGCGTCCAGCCACTCTACCGTCAGGTGGTCGGATAGCGCGTTTGTCACTTCAGTTTTATAAAGAAAAACAGGTTCATTTCACATGAATACGAATTAAGAAGATCTTAGCAGCAAATAATGACTGCTGAATTTTGTTTATGATTGCATTGCAGTATCTATAAAGTTAAAATAAAATAATTTTTTATTGATCTATTAAGACCTACAATGCCTAAGAAACATGGTTGAAATCTTCTTGATGGTTTAATTACAATCTATACTGAAATAATATATGTGATAGAATGTCTGTTTAGATTTACGTTCTTCAATCAATATTATGTAATTTGTTTTTAAATATGTATTATTTTTGTTCCATTCATTTAAAACCAACACAATAATATATTTATATAATTGCCCAGCTCGCCTTGTAGTGGCGACGTAAGCGAATCCACTTGAGTCTGGTTGAGACTGGTCGCCGTGACTGACATTCAGTCCAGGGGAAACAAGTATCGAGTACTATCTCCTTTTAATTTTTTAATGAACGTTATTACATGTCTATGTCTTGTTAGACTTGTGGAGTATATTTTACAAATTCTTTCTTTTTTAAGTACCTAAAACCTTACCCCTTGTTAGTAAATCCCTTAGTAGTTGGTCCTGTATCGTAAAGGCGTTTTATATACATAATCCCACATAGACAAACATCCAGACCCTAACAATTATATATAGGCCAAACAAATAAACTAAAATGAATAATAATTTTACCTTAGTATTTGTTGAAAGCTACTTTCAAGACTGTTTTCGGGTGTGTATGCGTCCTAAACAAATATTTTAACCCACGTAGAATTACGAAAGGGAAAATACACATTACGAACATTTTCGTTAATAATTTATTCGTTATATTTATTTAGTTAAATTGTCAAATGTTGAATTATATGTTATGTCTTATTTATCAGCTTTCATTAAAGCTAATGTTGGATAAAGGCTTTTTCATAATGGCACAATGCATGGTTGAGCCAAGCTGCAGCTTTAGATCTTAATATAATATATGATATCATAGATATATGAGAAACTATGACTGTATGAAACTGTAATTTGTACAAATAACTAAAATATACAAACTAAACTGTCATAGCTTTCTTATATTTCTAGGAATCATATAAATATCTATGATCGTATACACACAAATTGTAGTGGTTGTGTAAGAATATCTACTACCCAATATATTCCTTGGGTGTCGTAAGAGGCGACAGAGGAAACAAACCAGGATATGGACAGAAGCATCTTCCTTATAACAGCTCAATAAAATAAACTGCGGTTGCTAACCCGCTTGCCAAGCGTGGAAACTATGTCAAAATCTCCCCATGAGGTATTTTATGGGGCACACCTATGGCGAATGCTACACACTCGATAATTATCACGATATTTGGATCGTAATCCAGGATTACGATATTTATCGAGTGTGTAGTATAGCGTATCACGGATCGTGATACGGATCGCTGGATTTCTAAAAATCCAGAAATCCCACGATCTGTATCAAGTATCGTCGATAAATATCGAGTGTCTAGTCTCTGGTCGATATTTATCGTGTCAGTATTCATTCTGTCAGCGATGGACACTCGAAAATAATTTTCATAATCATCCATTTCTTGGTATTCCCGAATCTAATTTAATAAATTCAGGTGTGTATATTGATCTCTGTCTTGAAGCCAATGCTTCATCCATTTTTTTCTCTTTACACGTCTTTTTAATGCTATCGCTAATATAATAGCAACGCAAGCTTTACTTTTATAGTCACTCATTACGTTATTGGATTCGGAGTATGTAACGTACACGTCTTTAGTGAATGAAATCTACCGTTGTACTGACGCGATTAGTATCGAGTGTGTAGTATGTAGATTCGATCCAAAATATTGCAAGATAAAAATTATGTTAAATATCGTGATAATTATCGAGTGTGTAGCATGCACTATGTTTGGCGATGGATTTTAATAGGCTGTTATGAAGCATATACATAATATGATAATGTAATTATGATGACGTATTATGGCTGCATCAATAATGAGTCGAATCGACGCGGGAAGAACCATGGTTGGTCATAATACCAGCGTGATATATTTTTAGCAGCACAATGCTGCTGCTGTGTTTCGTATGATGAGTGACGAGATCCAGAGAGCCTATTTACTGGTTACGAGTTAGTTTTAGGGCGACAACGTAGTTAAGGATAGACGTAGGCTTCTATGTGCCATAACATCCACTTACCATCAAGTGAACTGTGTACTTGTTCTTTATATATCCTAATTTCTTTCTTTCTTTATTAATATTCCGTGATTTATTAGTGGCCAGTGTTTTGTTTTATTTAGTAGCCTGCGACGCATGCAGGTGAGGTTGACATTTGAAGAAAATATTTTTTTATATTTACAATAATACTTGACATTGAATAAAACTAATTTTACGGATTTGATTGCGTTTAATATAACTTATTTTTTATTTCGCGAAATTTCAGGTGCTTTACAGCATCCATAGTCACTGAAGGACTGATGTGTTTGACGTCCCGATGTCATAGTTAGCCCGGCTATCTTCAGCTTATAAATATTTATTTTTGGTTCGATCTACGTAGAACTGCCCGAAACGTTGGGAATTAAGAATCAGTTTGAAGAAAAGGCTACTCTCCCGTACAAGATATTATTTGTCAATCGATGGTCACGAGATTCTTGAATGTTCCATAGTCGTCTTACGTGGTGACGTTATTCAAAGAAACGTTTAATTTTGAAAATAACTGCGTCACAAATAAGCTCAGTTAATTGAATAGATATGCGGACTGACCGTTTACTGCTGGCAGATCTGTGACACAATGACGTCACCCTTCGTGCATCAAAACAGATTCCACTAAGATAATTCTATGTGAATACATTAATTAAACTTTTGGAAAAGAAAACACTTTTTTTAAACGTAACATCCACACTAGGATTTTCTCCTGTATCGTGGGGGCAGTTTACAAACATAAATTGCACATTCAGACCTGAAACAATTATTTGTAATTCATACAAATACTTGTCAAAGCGGGATTCGAACCCGCGGCCCTAACCCGTCGCCGCTGCGCCACGGAGCCGTCAAAATACTGACTTCATAAAACTAAAACTACTAAATATATATAATATATATGTGTATATTATTTCTAGAGAGTTTTGTAAAAAATTTAAAAAACATTCTATACATGAATTTCACTGGGTATTGTCAAGTTTTTGTATGGAAAGCCGTAATAAAACTTGAGCGTGTAATATTACAGTTTTATTTACATTGAATGTATTCCAGAAAGTTTACTCCCTGTTTGGAGTTTGATTAACTCACAGCTAAGCTTTTCTGTTTTGTCTTTCTTTTAATTAAAGTGACTAACGAATATACAGTCTACCTGAAGGTAGGTCGCTACTGCAGCCCATGGGAACCTGCAATCAACTTCAAACAAAGAAGATTTTAAATTTTTAAATTTACAAATTCAGTACAATTGACGTCCGGGTTAGTCGAGGAGTGCCGAGGAGTGCAAGCAAATCCAAGAACGTTGTACATTTGCATGCCATAGACATATAGCTATGATTTAAGGAAACTGCTATCAAACTTACTTTAAAAAAATGTATTTAAAAAAAAGTTTATCCTTATATTATATTAATCTAAATAAATACGTGACCTACAGTCTTACCGTGCGGTTCCGCTTTACTGTTTCGTTCTTCTAATTTAAACTATATTTATATATTTGGTGTATTTTATGTTCACAACTTTCACGGATAATTACTGTTAATTGATGTAATTTAACTTCTATATAGTCCTCACCTTCACCTACAATTATTTTAACTGTTTTACTTTAAAAGTAAAGCAACCACAATCTTCAAACCACTTCAATTTTGTAGATAATTCCATTCAGAAACATTTCTAAAGACTGTATACAAGAAAATTTTACTTTGATCATCGTCGAGTTTCCCTTTGATTAAATTTCTTATCTGTGCTTATAACATTTTTCTTAATAATAGTCGTTAAGGTTAAGTCACAACAAGAACACAAGACTAAGCTCGATTTCTCTCGATGCTAGAGCTACGGATGTGTACAAAACATTTTTCGTGACCTTGACGATATTTGGCGAAATAAACTTGATGTGGGAGTGCCTCCTAAAACTGGCACGTAATAATTGTAACTTTTAACAAAAAGAAAAAACTGACTTCAAATTACTAAAAAAGAAGTTAGTTATTTGCTACCCTACCCCACCCTTGAAGTATAACCCATTTAATTAAAAAAATATCGTCAAAATTGGTTCACAATCTGCGAAGATATCGCGTAACATACATAAAAAAATACACTCGAATTGAGAACCTCCTCCTTTTTGAAGTCAGTTAAAAATTAAAATATAGTTATTATAAATGCGATATCTTTACCCCCCATGAGGTGTGTATACGTAAGCACATACCCATTAAAAAAGGTGGTACCTCCCACAACTGATACGTGAAGATTAAATATGTGGATTCATGTAGTAGCGAACACAATTGCGGGACACTATTATGACACTATGTCATCAAATATGCTTTTCGCAGCAAATAGCTCTATCTTAGGTGGTAAGTATTCTTATTCCTAGGAGTCTATCTGGGAAGATCCTATCGACCTATTACTGCCACCTAATAACAATGCGTGCACGCAAGTGTTTCATCTGAAAGGTATAGATAGCCAATATAATTACAGGCTAACAGGCATTTTATCTTAGTCTTCAGAGGCGACAACGCATCTGTTGCCTTCTTTGTTTGAAGTTGGCTGAAGGTGTCCATGGTCTGCTGTAGCTATTCACGAATAGGTGGACTGTAAGTTCGTTTGTCACTTCAAAAAAAAGCCGTCCATGGTAACTGGCTACCTAATCGAAAATTTCTGCTATGATAAAAATTACCTACAAGTTACTTAAACTTGGTAAAGCCATGATGCAAATATATTATGGTTGTAGCACAAATGGCTTCGCTCAATTGGCGAAGGACCACAAAATACCTACATAAAACAGCAGGGTTTCGTATGGTGAGTATAGAGAACCAGAGACTCTTTTTTATTGGAAACGAGGCATTCCATTTTAGTGATTAGGGGTGATAACGCATCTGCATTTTGAAGATAAATGTAGAGGTCTATGGGCGACAGCATCCAGTTACTAAGCTGGATTGTGTGCTAATTTTTCACCATTAGTCTATAAAAAAATAAATACATGTAAATACATATGAGATATTTATATAAATATTTATGACAATCTTAAGGTTCTATCATGGCATGGGAATTTCTTTTCTTTTTTCTTTTTTTTTTAAACTAAACGTTTACAGACGTCTTTATTGTTTTTTATGGAAGAAGGCAAACGAGCATGCGGCTCACCGTCGCTCTTGTAAGTGATCACCGTCGCTCATGAACAACCAAAACACCAGGTGCGTTGCCGGCCTTTTAGGAAGGAGTGGGCTGTTTTCTTGAAGTTCTCTGAGTTGTATCGTGGGAAAACCTCAGTTGACAGTAAATTCCAGCTTGGTCGTGCGAGGCAGCAAATTCCGCGTGAATCGCACAATAGTGGACCGCCAGCAATCAAAATTTATTTATTGAATTTTATAATTTCAATAATTCGATCAAGCTTTAACTCGTCACATAAATTGGATCGTTAGCTCTCTGGTTTGTTCAAAGTTTCGAAATATCAAAGCTCCAAATTACGTAGGCTTAGTCAAGAATAATGTAATTTATTTTCGTCAAAATTTATAAGCCGATATAAAGCATAACTTGAAATGGATTAATTATATCGCCTAATTAATCCATTACAATTTAATATATCGACATTATTCAAGGGTGATAATATTCACTAGCATAATGGACTTTAACCACTTTATCAGAAAGTTTGTTAAATCTATAAAGATAAAGATAAAGATAAAGATCATTTTATTTGTTCAAACATGAGTATATGCATGCAAGATGTTAAAAGAAATATCTCGACAGTCATGTTTAGCCTCTACGCCGTAGATACGCGTAGTAAATATTAAAAAAATTACAATTCTAATTGGCCTTCGCCTTATTCAGTATTAATAAATTATACAATAAACATTAAAACAGAAAACAAACATCATTGCAGAAGAGAATCTATATTTAAATATACGTGTACCTAAAAACATACCTTTATTTACCTAAATGATTGTACAAATTCTTAGTGTTACATACTTACATTAGTCAATTTCGTATATTATTACTTTCGGTTATTTTATGAATTCTACTTTAATATGTTCAATTAGCAGTAAGATAATGTGTAATAATTTATATAAATGTAGATATTATATGTCATAGCAGTTAGTGGTCAATGTTGTCTTGCAGAAAGTCATTAATATTGTAGTAGGCTTTATTTGCAAGGAAATTATTTAATTTATTTTTGAGTATGTTACTATTATGTTCTTTCCAGCGTTTAGGAATTTTATTATATATTTTTGGGCCCATGCAAAATATGCTGTTATTCATTAAAGTAGTTTTTGATTTATGTAGACGAAGTTTACTGTTATCACGTCTATTACGAACGACCGCATCAGACATGCGTGGGAATAGGTTAGGATTGCTCTTAACGAACATTGCGCTTTCCAAAATATAAAGTGAGGGTAATGTCAATAATTTATATTGTATGAAAAATGGTTTACAGCTCTCCGTGACCTTTAGTTTGAAAATGGTCCGTATGCATTGCTTCTGGGCTTTAAATACTAATTTTTATTCGTAGAGTTACCCAAAAGACAATGCTGTATCTAAGAATGGAGGAAACTAAACCATGGTACTCATACGCTGTGAGAAGGGCATCGATATTGAGCATTGGTACTAATTTGTAGAATGCGTAAGAAGATTTACTGATTTTTTTTATTAAGGCTTCTGTGTGTGTTTTCCAATTGAGTTTTTTGTCAATAATTACACCAAGAAACTTCGCATTATCTACCTCATTAATCATTTTATTATTGTAGTGTATATGTAGGTTTGACATAGTAGATCCTCTTTGTGTAAAGTGCATAATATTAGTTTTTTCCAAATTGATTTCTAAATTATTATTTTCTAGCCATTTTATCATTGATATTAGGGAATTATTAATGTCATTATTATAGGTATCATTATTTTTATAAGGTTTAGTTATGGTACTGTCATCGGCAAATAGTGTCACGTATTGGTTAATGCTTTTAGGTAGGTCATTGATATATATAATAAACAATAGAGGTCCCAAGACACTGCCTTGAGGCACACCATATTTAACTACTCGTCCTGATGATCGATAAGTTTCTTCATGTTTGGTGTGTGTGTTTACTGAGGTTATTTCTGTATATTGCTTTCTATTCGTAATATATGATTCTGTGAGACGCGAAACGTTACCTCGGATACCATAAGCTTCTAACTTCCTAATCAAAATGTTATGAGAGACGTAGTCAAACGCCTGCGTCATATCACAAAATATGGTGCTAACAGGAATGTTCTTGTCTACGTTTATCATGACTTTATACAAGAAGTCATAAATAGCCATATTTATTGTTTTATTATTACGAAAGCCTTTCTGTTCTTGAGTTAGTATATTGTTCTTCTCAAGATAAGTGTATAATGGTTTATATATATGTTTCTCAAATATTTTAGAGATAATACTTATGAGAGAGATAGGTAGGTAGTATTGCATAAGTTGCTTATCTTCTTTTTTAAATAACGGCTTTACAATCGATATTTTCAGTGCCTCTGGAAAAATACCAGTGTCGATGCTTAAATTTAAAATATAACTCAAATGTGTACAGATTTCTCCAGCAGCTGCTTTGACGACTTTCATTGAAAGACCATCATAACCTACATTATTTGTATTTCTTAATGAGTTTATTATTTTGTATATGAAGATTTGTTTCGATCCGTCAAACAGTATAGGTGTGATTTTACTAGGTGGTAGTTCTTCTTTCTTTGTCGAGGTCCGTCCAGGTGGGTTCATCCTCTTACCCATTTCTGCTGCCAAGCAGGGCTATGTGTACTGCTGTGTTCCGGTCTGAAGAGTATAGAGAGCCAGTATATTATTAAAAGATGTAAGGCATTGCAACCTAGTTTAAAGAGGTGACAACACATTTTTAGCCTTCTGTTTTTAAATTTACACATGGCCATGGGGTGCAGTTTCCAGTTCTAGTTTCTATTTGACCCGAAAGTACTCAGTTACTAAATGAATTGTAAATACTCACATAACTCGTAACCTTTCATACTCGTAACATTCTTTTTCTTCTTTTCCATTACCCTGACATATGTCATCGTAAGAACGGAACGCAACCGTTGACCACGGACGGGAATAATAACCAACGCGCGGACAATAAAAGTATTATCGAAAGGTATGAATTTCGCAATAACACCGCGAAGAATTCCGTATGAACACATTATCTGTAGTGTTGAGGATTGTCTGTATAAAAATAAAATTAGTAATGAAGATTTAGTGCTTGTTCACGTGGAACACGTGGGCGCGGAGGCGGCAGTCGGCGCGGTGGTTTAGGCGAGCTCGTGTTCTCGTTGGCCGCCAGGCGTTTGCACGAGTGTGACGTGTTGTCAGAGGTGGTGAACATGGCGATGAACTTTTATTTTTAATCGAAAATTCTTACCTAAAGTGGGAGATGACAAAAAGTAGAATTGGTGTGCATGAAATTAATAAAGAAAGAGAACTGGCAGAGGGGATAATCATGCGAGACGAGACCATTGAGTTGAATGGTCGAACGTTTGTAGCGACAAGTTCAAAATTGTTGATCTTACTCCGCCGCTAGTTCGACGTGAACACACACAAACAACTTCAATAGTCGCCAGCTTGGCCGCTACTTCCACCGCACCTACGTTTTGTACGTGAACACTTGCATATTATTCTCTGTGTTTGATATTTCGTGACCGCGCCCGCCACCGCGAGTTAACGTGAACAAGCACTTAGAGGCCATATGTCAAGACATTTCGTCTATGCTACGTCGAAGTTCATAGCCGAAATGAAATCTTTACAAGGATGAATTTAATGCATCGAAAAACCTACGTTACAGACCAGAGCTCACGATTCTCCGAGCAAATAAGGGAATGCTACGTTTATATGGATACGTCGGATCACAATTTTAAAATACAAAAACGTTTTGTCGGATGAAAGTACATACAAAAAGTTCAAAACAGACCCTACAACTAATACGCTTAAAACAACTAGCGATTTAATTAAGAAATACTCTAAGAAATTGAATCTAGACGTTAATTCGATAATACCTGCGTATGCCAAACCACCGACGTTGTATGGGTTTCCAAAAATACACAAACCAAGCGCTCCATTACGTCCAATAGTGAGTCAGATCGAGCCAACCTAAAGATTGGCTCAACACTTAGCAAAAATACTGTCACCACTTAGTGGACACACATGAGCAAACACAAAGGATTCATACCATTTTGTCAGTGAGATAAAATACCTACGTCGTACTGACAAGGAAACCATGGTCAGTTTTGATATTCAGTCTTTATTTACATGCCTACCTGTTGAAGACTTCATCTCAATTGTAACTAGGAAACTAGAGAAAAACAACATGCCAGCAGAATATGCAGTATTACTCCAACATTGCCTTACATCTGGCTATCTATTGTGGAAGGAAGAGTTTTACAAGCAAGTAGATGGTGTTGCGATGGACTCACCTGTATCTCTCATTGTCGCCGATATATTAATGGAGGGCATTGAGGAGAAAGCTCTCCTTACTGCACCTGTAATTCCAAGGTTCTACAAGCGGTACGTAGACGATACTTTCACAATTTTTCCATCAGACAAAGTAACTGCATTTTTAAAACATCTCAATTCCGTAAACTCTAAAATTCAATTTACTATGGAGTTGGAGGCAAATAATTCCTTAGCCTAGATGTGACAGTCATTCGAAATCCTAACCACACGATAGGTCACACTGCGTATAGAAAAAAGACCCATACAAACCGATATTTAAATGGTGAATCCCACCATCATCCTTCACAGTTATATACCGTGGACAAATCTTTGTTACAGAGAGCACGAGGGATCAGTGATAGCAAACACCTGGCCGCCGAACTTCAACACGTAAAGCAGGTTCTGCACGATAACAAGCTTTGGGTCTCGCGCCTACGTCAAAATGACCGCGTAAAGCCGGCCACAGTCGAGCGTGTGCCTGCTGTACTACCATAGGTCAAAGGTGTCACAGACAAGATTGGCTATATCTTGACGCGAGCTTCTTTTAGAACATTCTTCAAGCCGCCAAAGAAGATTAGTCAGTTCTTACAATCCGTCAGGTGTAATATCCCTATACAAGATGCAGGAGTGTACAAGCTTGATTGTGAATCTGGTCTCCTATATATATAGGGCAAAAAAATATATATCTGACGTAAAACACCAACACTCTGGGAAGTCTGCAGCTTATGATCATATCCTAAACGGCCCCGCCATTACATCAGATTTAATATACCGCAAATCCTCATGAAAGAACATAGTTTTTTTTTCGTTTTTATAGGATAGGTGACAAACGAGCACAGTCCACCTGATGGTAAGTGGTTGCTGTGACCCATAGACATCTACATCTATCCTCAATAAAGAATCAAAATGCAGATGCGTTGTCACCCGGGAGGATTAAGATGTAATGCCTCTTTACCAGTAAAAGGGTCTCCGGTTCTCTACACTCACCATACGAAACACAGCAGTGTTAAGCTTCTTTTACGGTGGTATTCTGTGAGAGCGTGTTCCTTCCCGGTCGAGCCGACCCATTCGTGCTACAGCTATACTACTAATATAGCTGCAGCATGGCTCTACCACGTATATAATTTAGTTCCTGCCAAGGATGATACGTGGCTATTGAAATTAAAAACATCCTTATTTCAATAGAAGGAGGCTGGATACTACCACCTGCTTGGGATCCTGTAATAAATAAAATTAAAACTAAACCAAGCATACCACTGCAAGACTTCAAGACACAGTTAGTTCGTTCTGCGTAGATCGGACCAAAATTAATAATTAAAAGCTGAAGGTACTCCGGATTAACTCTCACATCGGGACGTCAATTACCTCAGTCCCCCGTGACCATGGGTGCTGTAAAGCACCCGAAACGTCGGGAATTAATAAAATAAATTGATTAAACGCGATATAATCCGTAAAATTAGTTTTATTCAATGTGTAGTGTTCGCGTAAATATAAGAAATCATTAGGCAAATATACATAAAATTACATAAATAAATACAGACAGGATACAAAAATACAGGTTAGGTATTTTGACGTCAGTCTTAAATTTTTCTAGTGTTTTCGCACGACGAATTTGCGGAGGAAGATCATTCCATAAGCAGATGTCCTTGACTGTGAAGGAATTCTTAAAGTATTTAACCCACCCGTAATCTTAGTCGTCAAACCTTTTTGAGAGAAACGGACGAGTTCTGAATCGAACGTCTACTCAGGGTCACGCCCACTCGTTGTTCCCGAACCCAACGTGGTGTGGTATTGGTCTATGAATAGAAGGTCAATAATTGGTTGATCTCTACTGCAGGGTGAGCGATGAAGACTTTCCTTTCCCTTTCAAAAGTAAATTACTATATTGCATCAAAAACAATTCCGTAGGTGCTTAAAACAGATGTTGGTTGCAAAAACTTCAGAGCAGATTTTTTGGAAAATAATTTAATGAAGTGAAAAATAATTTAATAAATTATACATTCCTGAAAAGTTACTTCAAAGAGATTTAATTAACACCCAACATGATAATTGCCTGTCTGTGTAGCCAATGTCATTAAAATTTTACACTGTAATTTTAAGCGTAACGTTTATAATTGGAAGGCCGCAAATTAAAACTATGCCGAATTTAAATCATATTTTATGAAATAGCTTCTGAAGAAAACGTCTTTGACATACAGGCAAACTGAGGTAATTACGAGTTGCTTTTTTGGGGTATAGGTGGTAAGACTCCTTTTCTGTTAGTTAGTTAGTCTGGATGCGCATCCCATGTGTCCCGTGTGTTCTGGACACACGGTACACATGAATCATACACGCAAAGAGCCAGTATAATAAATAAAATCCTCCAGTCCACTCTCGATTCTCTCACTCATAGTTTTTATTTTATAGGGTAAAGGTGACAAACGAGCACACAGTCCACCTGATGGAAAGTGGTTGCTGCGGCCCATTGACATCTGACATCTACATCTATCCTCTATTACAAATCAAAATGCAGATGCGTTGTCACCCGTGAGGACTAAGATGGAATGCCTCATTTCCAGTAAAAGGGTCTCCGGTTCTCTACACTCACCATACGAAAAACAGCAGCGTTAAGCTGCTATTTTACGCTGGTATTCTGTGAGCGTGGTCCTTCCCGGTCGAGCCGACCCATTCGTGCTACAACTATACTACTAATATAGCTGCAGCATGGCTCTGGCAAACTGAGGTAATTACGAGTTGCTTTTTTGGGGTATAAGTGGTAAGACTCTTTTTCTGTTAGTTAGTTAGTCTGGATGCGCATCCCATGTGTCCCGTGTGTTCTGGACACACGGTACACATGAATCATACACGCAAAGAGCCAGTATAATAAATAATATCCTCCAGTCCACTCTCGTTTCTCTCACTCTCATAGTTTAATGGAACGGTAATCCGAGACGACCGGAGAACGATCTGGCGCAGGACGAACGGCTTTACGTGATTGCCGATGCATGGGTGTGAAACACCGCCAAAGAGCCAGTATAACAACAGGCTAACAGACGTTCCGTTCTAGTTTTTGAAGGTGCTAACGCCATTGTTGGTTGCAGGCGTCCAGCCACTTACCATCAGGTGGCCGGATAGCGCATTTGTCACTTCAGTTTTATAAAGAAAAACAGGTTCATTTCAAATGAATACGAATTAAGAAGATTTTGGCAGCAAATAATGTCTGCTGAATTTTGTTTATGATTGCATTGCAGTATCTATAAAGTTAATGTAAAATGATTTTTATTGATCTATTAAGACTTAAAATGCCTAAGAAACAGGGTTGAAATCTTTTTAATAGTTTAATTACAATCTATACTGAAATAATATATATGATAGAATGTCTGTTTAGATTTACGTTCTTCAATCAATATTATGTAATTTGTTTTAAATATGTATTATTTTGTTCCATTCATATAAAACCAACACAATAATATATTTATATAATTGCCCAGCTCGCCTTGTAGCGGCGACGTAAGCGAATCCACTTGAGTCTGGTTGAGACTGGTCGCCGTGACTGACATTCAGTCCAGAGGAAACAAGTATCGAGTACAATCTCCTTTTAATTGTTTAATGAACGTTATTACATGTCTATATCTTGTTAGACTTGTGGAGTATATTTTACAAATTCTTTCTTTTTTAAGTACCTAAAACCTTACCCCTTATTAGTAAATCCCTTAGTAGTTGGTCCTGTATCGCAAAGGCGTTTTATATACATAATCGCACATAGACAAACATCCAGACCCTAACAATTATATATAGGCCAAACAAATAAACTAAAATGAATAATAATTTTACCTTAGTATTTGTTGAAAGCCACTTTCAAGACGGTTTTCGGGTGTGTATGCGTCCTAAACAAATATTTTAACCCACGTAGAATTACGAAAGGGAAAATACACATTACGAACATTTTCGTTAATAATTTATTCGTTATATTTATTTAGTTAAATTGTCAAATGTTGAATTATATGTTATTTCTTATTTATCAGCTTTCATTAATGCTAATGTTGGATAAAGGCTTTTTCATAATGGCACAATGCATGGTTGAGCCAAGCTGCAGCTTTAGATCTTAATATAATATATGATATCATAGATATATGAGAAACTATGACTGTATGAAACTGTAATTTGTACAAATAACTAAAATATACAAACTAAACTGTCATAGCTTTCTCATATTTCT
Source organism: Parnassius orleans (assembly GCA_029286625.1). Classification (NCBI taxonomy): domain Eukaryota; kingdom Metazoa; phylum Arthropoda; class Insecta; order Lepidoptera; family Papilionidae; genus Parnassius; species Parnassius orleans. The sequence continues at coordinate 64,692 of JAGSMP010000339.1, read as the reverse complement.
AGGAATCATATAAATATCTATGATCGTATACACACAAACTGTGTAGTGGTTGTGTAAGAATATCAACGACCCAATATATTCCCTTGGGTTTCGTAAGAGGCGACAGAGGGAAACAAACCAGGATATGGACAGTAGCATCTTCCTTATAACAGCTCAATAAAATAAACTGCGGTTGCTAACCCACTTGCCAAGCTTGGAAACTATAGCAAAATCTCCCCATGAGGTATTAGATCCTTACATATTAAATTGGCGTTTTGTACGGGAGGAATATAAAGTCAATTTTTTTTTGTAAAATATATTTAATTAATCAAAGTATGCACCGTTGTTATCTATGTACTTATACCATCTCATAGGTAGATTGATGCCTTTGCTAAAAAAACCATGGGGGCGAGAATCAATAAACTCTTTGAAGGCGGTTTGGACTGCCGCATCAGAGTTGAATTTTTTTCCTTGTAAGAAGTTGTCCAAATTCCGGAAAAAATGGTAATCTGTTGGAGCAAGGTCCGGGGAGTACGGTGGATGTCGCAGACATCCCAAATGTAGCTCATCTAACTTAGTGGTTGTTTGTTGTGCAGTGTGTGGTCTTGCGTTGTCGTGAAGCAGCAGTGGCCTAGAGCAATTGACCGATCTCTGTTGTTTGGCAGCTAGTTCTTCCTTCATGGTTTGCAGTTTCTGACAATAGATATCTGCCGTAATCGTTTGGCCAGATTTTAAAAAGCTGTACTGAACGACACCGGCGCTAGTCCACCAAACACTCACAAGTAACTTTTTCTGAGTCAATTTTCGTTTAGGGCAGGATTTGGCTGGGTCTCCCAGGGTTCAGCCATTGCGACGAGCGCTTCCGATTATTGTACAGTATCCATTTTTTCATCACAAGTAATGATTCGATTTAAAATCCTTTCATTATTGTATCGGTTGAGCAAAGTAACACAGCAGTCGACGCGTGTTTGCAAGTTCGATTCACTCAATTCATGAGTTACCCATCGTTCAAGTTTTTTACTTTCCCGATTTGCTTCAAGTGGATTAATACAGTTTTATCACTTACCCCGAAGCCTGCAGCTATCTCTGAAGTGCTTTGTGATGGATCCGCTTCTACAATAGCCTTTAATTCTTCATTTTCCACTTTGGTCTCCAGCCGTCCACGGGGTTGGTTCTGAAGGTCGAAATTTCCAGAACGAAAACGTTGAAACCAAAAACGTACCGTGCTTTCTTTTGCGACACCAGCGTCGTACACATCATTAATCCTTCGAGCTGTTTCTGCAGCATTGGTGCCACGGTAGAACTCGTACTCGTAAATATACCGATATTTCATGTTTTCCATTGTGCGGTAATAAGCGACGCCAAAGAATAAAATAATGAGGAAAAAACAAATGAATGACTGTTTTCAAAACTCAAATGTACCACTTAAATGAATTTATAAATTTGAATTTGGAATTTTTAACCAAAGAGGAGATATTTCAGATCAAATTGGTCAGTACGACAAAACGCTAATTTCATATGTAAGAACCTAATATTTTATGGGGCAGACCTATGTTCGGCGATGGATTTTAATAGGATGTTATGAAGCATATGTATATAATACTAGCTGTTACCCGCGGCTTCGCCCGCATGGTCACTGGGAAATGAACTATCCATTGCTTTTTGAATTGAAAGAAAACTGAGTTTTATAGATTTGTGAGAGATTCAGCCATTAAAAGGAAACTGAGCAAAATTAATTCGTCAGCCTATTTAAATGTTTTGAAACGCAGCGTATAGGAAAGCATGAAAATAGCCTGTTTATTTCAAATGGAAATGGGATATTTTTTAATTAAAGGAAACTGAGCATAATTATCCGTCAGGGATGCAGACTTTTGAAAAGAAACTGAGCTAAATTGATTCGTCAGAGATGTAGTTTTCTGAATTGAAAGGAAACTGAGCCAAATAAAAGATCCATCAGAGATGCAGTTTTGAGTTGAAAGGAAACTGAGCTAATAGGTCCGTCAGAGGTGCAGCATTTGGAATTGAAAAGAAACTGAGCTAAATAGGAAATTTTGAATTGAAAGGGAAGATCTGTGGGAATTCTGATTAATTGATTGTGGTAATTTTGGAAAAAAACTAACTGAACACTATTTTAAGACGCTACTGTACACAATGTTATATGTTTTTCCATTCGGGGAAAGAATGGAGATTCTGGGCATTTGACACACGCGAACATGCTACATACAGCTGACCATGAGAGAAGCACGGTTTTTATAAGTTGACCCCCGCTACCTGTAACGTTTGCCCTTGCGCTTTATTAATTGTCATTGCAAAACTGAGCTTAATAGGGAACTGCAACCTATTGAATTGAAAAGGAAGATCTGTGGGAATTATAGGGATCCGTGGTATAATAACATTTTCACCTTTTCCTACGCCTGTCAAAATTGTAGCACTGATTATGTTCCGTCCAAGATGTCACACGCAGCCTTGTCCCGTTACATAACCGAGGAGCATCTAAATTTCGCATTAGCATGACTGGGACGCCTAATTTTAATTGAAGCTTATGTGAGGACACACCTGACAACTCTAGAGAATTTAGAAACTCTACGGGATATGAAGTGCTCTGTTCTGTGTCCATAACTGTGTCTACTTACAAATACTCTGTTATTTCTCCTGCTACTTCGCTTAATATATCTGAATTTATTTTGTTAACGCTCTCATTTTTTGGTGCAAGAATCGCCCTTTCACATAACCATTTGTCTTCATGCATGTTGTTCGTTAAATCTGAATAAACGCTCGCAATTAATTCGGAATCACTCTGTACTAAATTACATAATCTCTCGTCAATTTAACGCAGCCCTCAGCATCCGTTTCCAACCGCCCATCGCCAATTTTTAATAGTGTGTCAGCATAGTTTCCAGCATTGATATCATTATACAAATGCACTCTCATATTCGTAGTTAAACTGAATTTTGTCACCTTGTTCCATAAAATAGACGACTTGAGGCATACTTTAACTTCATCTGCAAGTGTGCCCTTTGAATGACAGGTAAAGTTTGGCGAAAGTCACCAGCCAGTAAAACCACCATTCCTCCCATTACATCGGTATTGCTGCGCAAATCCTGGAGCGTTCGATTTAGTGCTTCTACAGCTTTTTTATGCGACATTGTACTTTCGTCCCACACTAAAAGTTTGCATTGTCGTAGCATTATACCTCGTGCACTATTTTTGCTAAAGTTGCAGATCGGCGATTCTTCCTGGGCTAGATTTAGAGGGAGTTTTAAAACAGAATGTGCAGTGCGGCCCCCGCTTAGCAGCGTGGCGGCTATACCGGAGGAAGCTACGGCCACAGCAATGTTTTTATCTTTCCGTACTTGCGCTAATAATAAATTTAACAAAAATGTATTCCCAGCTCCTCCAGGGGCATCTAAAAAGAAAAGTGCACCATTTCCAGATTCAATTTGTCCTAATACTTGTCAAAAACTCGTTTTTGTTCGGGAAGCAAGCGGGGTACAAATTCGGCTACTTTGTGTTTCACGTATAATTTCATAACTTAGTTCATTTTCGGTTTTTCGCTGAGGGCTTATCATTCCAAAGTCGCTTAATTTTTTGCCTACCATTGCCATTACTTCATCTTCAATTTTTCCAAGTGCTTCCAAGTTGTTTGTCTGCTGTAACCTTCGCAAAATATCTTCCGCCATGTACTCTTTATATTTGTCCCACAATTTATGTGCATTAGATAGCCCGCAAGATGATATGAGAGTTGCATATAGATCCCTAATTTTGGCTGGTGACTGGCACTGCACAGCTTCCTCCATGGTTTCATCCTAGTGATTATCGTTTTCTAAAAGATGCAGAGCTTCACATGCTTCTCTATAAGTTGCGCATTCCTGACCGTTGACAGTTTTAAGGTCTTTATATCCTGTAGGACCCCGAACATGGTGCAGTAGCAATCGTAAACAGAAACATTCATAATTAGTTACATGGACGGTATACACACGACCAAGGGCATCTGATGACTTTACACCGGGCCAATTTGCAACAGGCGCGCCTTGAATACGGCGTTTCCACTCCTTCCTTTATGTGTTCCAAGTATAATAGCGGGGGACTTCAGAATATAACAACGTTTTTGCAAAGGGGTCGGTTTGATAAAGTTGAAATAAGGCTCTTAGTGTAATTTTGGCGGTGATGCAATTTTTCTTGGAAATTTCTTTCGGTGAAATATACACGCTCTCCATTTTCTAAGTGCACAGCAAGGTGAGTAACTGTTGGGTGCCTTTCGTGTAAAGGAAGCCAAGGAGACGCCACGCTGCCTCGTTACTGCTGACATAACGCCCTGCTTGAAAGGTCTGTACTTCATTAACGGATTTGCCTCACCTTCACTCCTGAGATTAAATATTGCTTGGTCGCTTCCTTTATTTATGTACTTACAGATATACTTGATTGCGCGGACAGAGCTACATGCTTCTACATTAATGTGGGCATTAAACATTTTACATAGAATGGGCGAATACGGGACAATCCAGCTGTTATCTAAGGTTTCGGACGCTCCAGAGCGAGATTTGATTGTAACTTTCCTGCCACCATCTTCGGGAGCTCTGCGTCTGTATAAAGGTAGCCATTGTCATTGTGCACTGTTTCTTTTAATGGCTGTTTAGGGAATTTCTTTGTACATTTTCCTTCTTTCATAGATGGCGATATTGAATTTCGTGCTCCACATGGACCGTAAATCATATTTCGGACGATGGTATCATACAATTCTTTATCTTGCTCTCGGCGCTTATTATGTCGTCTATTTGGCTGGGCCGCAACTTCTCTTTAAGCCATATTAGAATGTGGGCATGCGGTAATCCTCTTTTGCCATTCAATTGAATACATGAAGCACTGCACCTCTGCGAAAATTTTCCTTGTTAATTACATACATTAATTTTGTACTTTTAATCTAAATACTCTAACTAAATCGTGTCTGTCAGTACTTTTTGGCCCGGCATTAGCTCCTCGGTTATTTCTTTCCATGTGGGATTGCAAGTAAAAGTAACAAAAAGATCAGGTCTTCCGTAAGTTCGTACATAGGCGAATGCGTCTTGTGTGTACTCGTGTAGATAGCGGAGACTGTTAACGAATGATGAGGGCAGAATTACCATTTTACCTAAATCTCTGCGATTTACATTGGCGTCGCTAGAAACTGCATCTTGTAAGTGTATATAATTCTCAACGCGCAGCTTTTTGATTTAAAGATATATAACGGAGACGTTCACTTTCTACCTTCACATACATGTCTACCAAAATTGATGAAATAATTGTCTACACCGGGCTAAGAGGTTAAAATCATTTTCTCGCAACATCATATAATACGCATAAAATCCATACATGATACTTTTTGCTCGGAGTAGGCTCCTTTGTGACCGGGTTAATGAGTGGAATTTGAAAATGATAACCCTCTTGTCCTTTGCAATAAATCAATGGGTATTGCAGAGCGTCATAAAACTTGTGTGTATCGGCTACCCGTTGCAACGTATCATCACGTGCTCGCAAGACAATGTCTCGTGAAGAAAATTGATCACCACTAATTACGGCTGCTATTTCGTTTATCAAAGGTGCATTGTAGCGCCTTTCATGCTCTCCTCGAGGGATCCGATCTGCGTGAATGACGTCTTTATAATCCTCTTCAGGTAGATTTTCTAAAGCAGTTTTAAATGTTTTGACTAAAATGTTACGTTCATGCAAGTATCTTTGAATTTTGAACATTGTGTCTCTCTCAACTCCCTGGATAAATTTTTGGCAGCGACGGTCTACCTCAATTTCTTCGTCACCCATAAAATATACTTGTAAAAATTTTATGCTGTTCGTTTTCAGCTGGAAAAGTGAACATATTCTATGATAAATTTGCCCTTGCACCGTAAATGTAGGCGAAAATCTCGGCATTATTTCCGGTCAACTCCGAAGGACGTCATTTGAAAGCATGAGTTATATTTCCGGATCCTGTTTAAAAAGCGCCGTGACTCATTAGCATCATACAAAAAAGAGTTTTCAAAGGTTCTTCTGGTTCCCCAAGTAACGGAAGAGACACTTTGCCATTGGAATAGCACATGCCTGCGGTCTCATCTTTCCATTTTAAAGCGCTGCAAAATCGACACGCCTTGTCCATCAGTCCGATAACAACTAACCTGTGATTTTTATAATCAATCAATGGATCATAATTGAATGCTGCGTCATTAAAAACCGACCAATTGTTTCTTTGAAAATTTTGTCGACGTTCAGCTTGGAGCTGTGCATTTGCATCTCTTCGCGCCTGTGTCTGTTCTTGTGTTTCAGATGCCCTTATAGTAGATTGACGTTCAGCTTGCTCAATGAGTCTGTGTTGAGTTTCATCAGGTGTTTCCGCGGCTCTTAAGGCCGCCTGACGTTCCGTTTGTTCGAGTAGCCTTTGCTGACTTTGAGCAGGTGTTTCAGTAGCTCTTAAAGTAGATTGACGCTCAAGACCTGCCTGTTCAAGACGCCTTTGCTGACTTTGATCAGGTGTTTCAGTAGCTCTTAAAGTAGCTTGACGCTCTGCCTGTTCAAGACGCCTTTGCTGACTTTGATCAGGTGTTTCAGTAGCTCTTAAAGTAGCTTGACGCCTGCCTGTTCAAGACGCCTTCGCTGACTTTGAGAAGGTGTTTCAGAAGCTCTTAAAGTAGCTTGACGCTCTTCCTGTTCAAGACGCCTTACCTGACTTTGAGAAGGTGTTTCGAAGCTCTTAAAGCAGCCTGACGCTCTGTCTGTTCAAGACGCCTTGCTGACGTTGAGAAGGTGTCTCAGATGCTCTAAAAGCAGCCTGACGCTCTGCTTGTTCTTGCCTTCTCAGTTCAGCATCTTCTAAAGATTATAGCGATCGAGCTAATCTTTTCGCTTGTCTTTGAGAAGATACTCTTGAAAGGCTGAACTTACGTTAGCGAGGCATTATGAAGTAAGAAAAACCTATTTATAAAAACGTTAAAATACCTAAAAGGAATTAAATTTCCTTTTAAATATTTTTTTAAAAGCAAATCCAAAATATCTAAAAGGAATAATATAATATAGTATTCCTTTATATATTATTGTTTATGTATTAATTATAATATAGCATTATAATAAAGTAATATAATATAGTAAATATATAATAGGAATAATATAATATAATATTCCTTTCAAATATTTTTTAAAATCAAAACAACAAAACCAATTCAAGACACAACACGAATCCGAAAACGATAGCCAAAAAAAAATCGAATCAACTTAAACCATATCACAAAACAAATCGCAGAAAACCGAAATCGAAAGCAGAGGTCAATATAAATATAACCAACGAAAAAAGAAGTAAGTGTATAGGTACCGTATACACTATCTATACTATTAATATTCCTTTGAAATATTGTTAAACAACCTAAAACAACGAAAACCAATTCACGATTCTAAATAAACAAAATCCAAAATCAAAGCCAGAGTCTAAATATGTATAAAGGAATACCAACCAAATCAACAAAACCGATCCAAGAAAATACACAAATCCGAAAATGAAAGCCAATATAAATCCATTCAACCTTAACCAAATCACAAAGCAAATAACAAACAACCGAAATCGAAAGCAGGTAGTCGAATAAGCTACGAAATAGAAACAATTTAAGCGTATAGGTACTGTATGCACTATAAGTTGACGCGCGGCTCAACGGCGGGAGTTAAGTACATGTCAGGAAACATTTCGTTACCGCGTTTTAAAAACCTAGTAACGACATCTAGCGGAATCAATTTAAACTATGTATACGTCAGTTAATAAGAACTCTCAAAAAATATTTTTCTTATAATTTTGCACAATTTTTCTTATTGTAATACCGATTCATTCATAACCACATATAAGAACTGTATTCATTTCCGTTCAATAAATATTACTAAGGCTTACTAAGAACTGTTTCTACCATTGTTAAGTAATAGTTAAGGGTGAAAGCGTGACAGGTGGTGATAGTATTTCTGATCCATACTTATAATCACGCCTGTAACCCTTGCGGGTAGGCAGAGCATCAAAGGATTACTTAATATCGTCTGCGAGGTTATCGCCTATTCTGTGAATTACGATGCACCAAAACGTTTGAAGAAAATCCGCTGGTGAATTTTATGTTTTTATCGCTCTTCCGGTCCTGCGTGGAAAATACAGATCCGTACATTTTTATCTTAATTTTGGTAAAAGACATAATAATCCAGATAATCTGACCTTCTGTGTTCGTCCATCGCACCGTCGTCCGTCTTGTAGAATCACGGTGGCGCCACCTAGCTGAATTTAATTTTGCAACATAAACGATTTTCCCACGGAAATGATATGTTTTCCGCTGAAAAAGTAGCCTATGTCACTCTACAGCCACCGAACTATCCCCATACAAATAATCATGCCATGCCGATGCTCTGTTGCGACGTGAAGAAGGACAAACTTGTGCAACATATTCGATTTTCCACGGAATGAGATGTTTTTCCGCGGAAAAAGTAGCCTATATCACTTTACAGCCACCGAACTATCCCCATACAAAAAATCATGCCATGCCGACGCTCTGTTGCGACGTGAAAGAAGGACAAACAAACAAATGACAAACAAACAAACAAACACACTTTCGCATTTATAATATTAGTATGGATGATTCGACAACGCGTTTGCATTTTGATTCGTAATCCAGGATAGATGTAGATGTCTATGGGGCACAGCATTCACTTACCATCAGGTGGACTGTGTGCTCGTATGCTACCCTTATCCTATTAAAACGTGATAAAGAATTATACGCCCATATGTCGTGCAGATAGATGATTTTCTTATAGATCCTATCATCAGATCTTGTCTTATTGGGACTTTGACACTTTCTAAGAAAAAGAGAATCATTGAAATCGGACAACGAGTTAAAGAGTTATTGCTTCGTTTACATTAAAAAATATTTCTGTAATTTAAGAAGGTCCCCGTTTTTAAATTTGGTTGAAAAACTGCTTTTTTTATTCGCTACTTCTTTATCAACACCTACAACATATCTCTTTGTATTAATTAAGACTAGATGTGATGATGGATATACTATTAAATAAGTAAGAAATTTCTATCACGCCAAGATTTGATGAGAAGCTGAAAAAGTTCTAAAACTGTCGTAAAACATTTTATTATTCAAGGGAGGCTAGTATTTATAGCACTGCGTTAAGTCGCACGTTTGCGTGAGCATGCGTTGCCTAAACGCGTGGTGCAAGATATAAGAGATTAAACAATAGAATTAAAAAATAGCACAGAGCCTTCCGTCTTTCAGTAAAGTGTTTGCTATATTCAACCTTACTCGGGTTCAATGTGCTTTTTATTTCATTTATGAAATTACCTATTAGTTTGCATATTTTTGAATAAGGTCTTTAATATGTGGTGGTGTTTTAGTCAATTTTGATTAAGGCGACAACTTCCTAGTACTGGAAGGAATTAATGAATGTATGTTCTATGGCCTGAACCCAGAACCTAAGACGTAGCACATAAATACTTTATCTACAAGGCCATGATATCGATGACACTTTAGAATAGTATTGCATTCATTCTCAGCCTATCACAAGTCCACTGCTGAAAATACGCCTCTCCCATAAGTGACTCATAGGGGGGATATTCTCGGATTAACACAGTGGCAGACGTCTCGCATTTTAGACGCTCCTTTTAGCTGCACTCTGTCCACTCGTGCCTTAGGCTAAGGGTGAGTACACTTGGAATTCTTAGACTAGGAAATTTGAATTTTTCTATCGCGTATAAGTTGGTTAGAAATTAATTTAAATTTCTAATGAAATAAACCACATATTCGTAGTTTTATGCTCTAGGATAATGTTTTGGAGATCAGTTGGTAAAATATAACAGTAGTTTTAGGCACTTTATTGACAACACTCAGCACATCAAATGAATTAACTGCACTTGAACTATTCCAGACTGTAATATCTTACACCTTTCTGAACTGTGTTAAGTAGGCACTTTAATTAGTTTCTTCGGCTAAACTTACTGCTCGCTTTAATAAAATATTGTACTGAAATTTTTGATATTAATTACAAGGGCGTTTATTTTTAACTATATTCAACAATATTCAGTTCTCCCATTTGAAACATCTGATTTTATTTAGTCTTTAATTTGGGTATGGCAGAAAAAGCATGAGAGTAAAATTAATGCTGTAGAAATTAGGAAGTACGTTAGGTGTGCTTTTGAATGATAGCGTGAGAAATTGTGTGATAAGAGAAAAGTGTGGTTTGCAAGAAGATGTTGTGATCAGGACTAAGTAAGGAATACTTCGGTGATTTGGCACGTAGGAATAATGGATGCGAAAGGAGTGACAAAGCTTTCTACTGCAGAAGTGAGTAGCAGAATCAGCTAGGTATGTCCTAGATGAAAGTTTATCGACCGAATTAACGATCTCTTACGACAACGAAGAGTTGTAATGCGGTTTTCTGTTTTCAGACTTAATTACCATTACAGCCTTTCAAATGTCCACTGCAAAACATAGCATATTGATTGCCTCATAGGGGGAATAGTTGTGCCATAGTTGCTACGCTTGGCAGGCGAGAAGACAACCGCAGTTTTTTAATTTTTATTGTTATTACGAAGACGCTGCTGCCCACCTCCTGATTTATTTCAATTTGTCGCCTTTTGCGACACGCACGGAACGATATGAGGTAATGGATTAAACCGCCACTACACGAATTTTCAGACCTTATATTCCATTGCAAATACTGCATTGATACTGCCATAAAATCTAACACAAAAAGTATCCATTACGCGATAGCTTCACTGATATTTACCTTTGTAGTGCTTACTGACCTGATTTAGTATTTGAGTACAACCTCTACGGGGAAATTTAAATGTCACATTTGTGAGCTTAAACTGAGCTTTCGTCCTGTAAAATTTCAAAAAGTTGGTGTGTGATTTACCGTGTGATAGTATTGTCTTTCTTTATACGCTTTAGGTAAAGTTTTTTGGAAAACCTCCAACTTAACTGCACAACATGCCAGGTTTCTCAATGTTTTTATACATATTTATATAAAAATAAAGTGACAACCGAACTTACAGTTCACCTGATGTTAGGTGGCTACTGCAGGCTTTTTTTTTTATAGGAGAGGGGGCAAACGAGCATACGGTTCACCTGATGGTTAGTGACTACCGCCGCCCATGAACAATTGCAACACCAGGGGAAGTGCAGGTGCGTTGCCGGCCTTTTAAAAAGGAGTAAACTCTTTTCTTGAAGGTCCCTAAGTCGTATCGGTCCGAAAAAATCGCCGGTGGTAAATTATTCCACAGAGAGGTCGTACGCGGAAGAAAACTCCTAGTGAAACGTAAAGTAGTTGACCGCTAAGCATCCAGATGGTGTGGATGGTAGCGGGAGTTTTGCCGCGATGTGCGTTCGTGAAATTTGGCGGCTAGGATTAATCCAAACAATTCCTCAGAGCACTCCCCGTGGTAAATGCGAAAGAAAATGCAAAGGATGCAACATCTCTTCGCAGCGCCAGTGAATCTAGCCGATCGGAAAGGACTCGGTCGTCGACGATTCGAGCCGCTCTGCGCTGGATGCGGTCAAGTCGAATGAGCTGGCACCGGGGAGCCCCAGCCCAGAGATGGGAACAGTATTCCATGTGAGGCCGAACCTGCGCCTTGTAAAGTTGCAGGCGGTGTGCCGGCATGAAATACTGTCCCGCTCTGCTGAGCACGCCAATCTTTTTAGTGGCCAGTTTGGCCTTCTCTTCCAAGTGACCACAAACTGCACGTCACTCGATATGTCGACGTCGAGGATTCCGATACTGGCTGAGGCATTAAGGGGAGTGCTTAAAACTGAGGAGATACGACAAAGGGTTCTTTTGCGGTAAACGCGCAAACTTGTGTCTTCTGAGGATTACACTGGACTAGATTTATTCGCCCCAATCCGAGACTTTTCTCAGCAAAGACTCGACTTCAGACAAAAGTTTGTTCCGGTACTCGGCGACGTTTTCCCGAGAAATGTTGGCACGGCCCGTGTATAAAGCAACATCAGTGCTGTCATCCGCATATCAATGAATGTTACCGCTTCGCAACATATCACCACACTCCGGACAAGACAATGGTCCGACAATCCTAGACTAGACAAGGCGTCGACGGAGACCTGTTACCTGTCCGGATGAGAAGTCAGCAGAAGGTTCAACAGGGAAGTTGGATGATCCTCCACATCTGGAATTGACTGGAAGTGACCAGTTGTGTCAGACCATATGCTAAGGCAAAATCATGAACAGATCTCTCCGCATAATCGGTTAAACGTGAACCGAGCCATTCGGCGTGGTGGGCGTTAAAATCGCCAAGGTTCACGATCTCTGCAGACGGGACCTGTTGTAGCAAGGAATCTGTAGCCATCTGGACGTGGTCGATGAGTCGGTCTGTTTCGGCATTACCGCTATGGGACCTATAGAGGGACCGTAGACGCGCAGATGGTCGTCGCTATCTACGCGGAGCCAAAGGTGGACAGGTCCAAACTTTCAAGGCTGTCGAAGCGTCGAGAACAGATGTCTCTCTGACGTATACGCAACTCCAGCCCGAGGCACAAAGGTGTTCCAATTTGTACCCAGGTAGGACAGATACGAAGTATCAGCCGGAGAGGACACCTGCGTCTCGGTCAGAAGAGCAAGGCCGGCTTCGCCGTCTCGAGATGGTAGTGGACGGTGTTTAGGTTCAGTGAAGTCCCCTGATGTTGCAGAAATTCACGGATAGCGTGGCAGGGTCGCCTTGGTCTTGTTGCTCAGTTTGCCCCGAACAGTTGTTGTTTTGAGCATAATTTTGTTAGACCTTTATAATTCTAAACTAAATGCAATTTTAATTTAGTACCTTGTGTGTTATAAATCTCTACACGGGCCTTGAAGATGACTCACACATGAGGCTTTTGCAAAGACTGCACAGTAAATATCGGTCAACACGCGTACCGCTGCTAATGTATCAACTTATTGCAAACAGTTTAGTGTCTTTTTGATTAGTAACTTGTTTGGTATTGCGTGAGTCAGGCATCGGAATGTTGCAACTAATATGGATTTATTTCATGTCGTAATTAGTGATGTGTACTTTCATGATGTGAATCTGTATAACGCTAATGTGCTTTTATGCAATGGTTATAGAAAGATCGTTATTTTTTGCAACTTGTTTAAAAATAATACACCTAATCGTACATGTATGGTGTCCCAAATAAAAGGGCTGGCTAAACGCTCGCCTGCCCAGTTGGTTGAGTATTTGTAAGTGTTCAAAGTACTAATGCTTGCCAGCTGACGGACATTAATAGAATTGCCAATGTGCAGCTACAGCTCTTATACGGTTGTTGATTTATGGTCTGATTTATTTATTTTTTTTGATATTACGATTTTTACAAAAAAAGTCGTTCATTTAGGTCTCTTTTTAGTGACCACTAATATTTTCAGTCTTAATAATATTCCGAACGATGATGAAGCTAAGTCACCCCAGTCAGTAAACAAGTTAAATATTAAAACCACAATATTGTGGCTAGTGGTACACGGCTAGTGCATGGATACCCGCAGCTAACTTCAGACAAAGATGGGTACAGATGTGTAGTCGCCTCTGAGGATAATTATACTGGCTCTGACTTTAGATTGAAACACAGAATCTTTTAGAAAGAAATTTAGCTCAGCATCCACTTACAATCAGGTGGACTGTGTGCCCGTTCGTCAACCTTATTTTATAAAAAAAAGAGAAGTACCAGCACCGCTATTCGGCAGCAGTAATAGATGGCAAGGTTGTGTCTAACCGGACGGTTTCCTAGGCAAAATAGGGGTACTGTCGCCAATCATCAGATAATAACAGGCTGTAAAACATTTCCTCTTAGATCTCGAGAGTTACACAACATCTGTGACCTTTTTGAGGTTGTTTACAGTTATGAGAAAAACATTGTTCTAAGGTGTTTTGTAGCGACGTATGGTAATAAAATTATCTCAGTTAATTCTTATGCGAGTATCAAATTTTGACGGCTCCGCATTTGTGGCTTAGCAACGAGTTGCAGCGTTAAGAGCCGCGGGTTCGAATCCCGCACGGAACAAGTATTTGTATGGCCTACAAATAATTGTTCCGGGTCTGGATGTTTGTCCTTGTGAAATGTATGTATGTAAACTGCCCCCACGATACAGGAGAAAATCCTAGTGTAGAGGTAACTTTTATCAATTTGGATTAAACCAGATGTGGATTCAAAAATAAAATTTGTTGTGTTAAGTGATTAAAGTAATAAGTGAAGAGACCGTTAAAAAAGTGCTGTTATCTTGAATAAATAATGTACAGTCAGGTGGCTATTTGTTTAAATATTAACTCAATTTCCCTTCAATAGCTCAACTAACTGGTTGCACATAAAAATAGCAAGAGTATTAGACCCCATAGACCCTTTCTAAGTTACCTATACCTAGTAGTCTCTAGTAGTCTCTAATACCCTAGCCCTATCATATAGACATACATAAATAAATTAGATAAGTGCGGGATGTCTGCACCATGAGACTCAATGTAACAGACGGATGGAGACAGAATGTCAAGGTTAGGTGATGGGGATCTCTCACTGCCATTCAAGACGACTCACAATATTGATCAGCGGTTCTGGCGGCTAAAGGTGTCTTGGCCGCAGTGAGAGGGAGACCTTACCAGGAGTCTCGGCGATAGTAACGAAGTCGTGGTTCTGCGTTGAAAGAGAGTTTTCTTTACAATATGTTACAATTTATACAACTTAAAACATACAACTTTACATTAATACACTAAGATTACTCAGCAACAACTACTAGTGTGCGTGAGTTTTGGTAACGCGGTCATTGGGCTGCTGCGTTGCAATGTTCAGTGCTGAACAAATAATAATAATCCAGATCATTCATCTATTATTAAAAAATATGTAATTAGGAGTCTTTTTTATTTTCCTTTCTATTTATTTAGGTTAAATTCCCGTCTTGTTGCTGAGAAACAGTGAACCACTTTCTGACATGGCTCCAAATACTTTATTACAGCGTAAATGAAACGAAGCCGCTCGAATAGCGAGGGAAACTTTGTGCTCCTTATTTTTAATCAATAAATTTTGATTTTATTCGACGTCAAAGTTTGTGTAACGAAGCAATTAATCATCCAACTAAATTAAGGTTTACTTTTATCGTGACGAAGCCGGCTTTTACTAGACATAAGTAGGTGAAATAAAATTATATTATAATTGGAAAACACGCTTAGTCTGAACACTGAAACACGCATTGGGCCGTCGAAGTCTGCCCTCCTTTTTTAAAAATAAAAAAAACTTTACCTATGGCGCAACGAGCCGCCTCAAACAAAACGAACCGAAGTCTAAATCACGCTAACAAAGTTCTCAAACTACTCCGGTATATTTATGACAGCTCTATACCACCAAACGAAGCGTTAGCCGCTCCTCGGGCTGAAAACCTTGCCCGGCGGGAGATCTCCCCTTTTCTCTTCACGGCCAAAATATGGTCAAAGGAGAAAATCTTAAAAGCTTATGTGGCACAACATCTTCATAATAAGATTCTCTCCTTTATCGTGAAGACGGTAAGTACATACATTGCACACGAAAAACCCAGACCCGGAACCATATAGGTATAATAGAATTCAAGGTGTTCTTTGCTCTAAAAGTTTCACAGAAATGAGGACCTCTGCCCAGCGGCGCGATGTATATAAGTTGTTACTTCACTTTTCTTTATTTTTCGTACTCAATTCATGGAAAACATCAGCCTCTAATGCTTCATTACACTGTGAGTACTGTACGTAAACTTGTTACGAAAACGAGGTCACGATCACGACGAAGGATTCTGTTCAAATATAACAAATATCCTTGAGATTCCATTTTGTTACATTGGAATTCATCTAATAAGGATTGTTTGAAGCAAACTTGTACTACTCCCTTCAAACAGTTTCCGATTAAGGATTGTAACTTGTTTCATAAATATGTAGAGTACACTGTAGTGTAGCCCCCACGACATATTACATATTAGTGTTAAAGTAGAATAAGAAGATCAGTATAATTAAAGTTATAGAAGCATCAACACGTCTCTTAATTCATTCAAGACCCTTCCTACATATATTACATGGCGACCCTGCCAGGCGGTGCGCTGCTACAATGCACGCGCACCGCCACGGCCTGCAAATTTTATTTTCATTAAAAAAAATTGTTAACAAAAAAAATGAATTACAAATTAACTGGAAATGACACAACACCGGACAAGACAAGAAAATAATATTATGACAAATACGAGAAGAGGCCACAACAATAACTTTATAGAAACTAGCTAAAAATTAAAAAGTATGTATAGTATATGAAGACAACAGCTAACAAAGAATGAGGAAAATAAAATGTGGATTTTTTATATGATGTCCAAAGTTCAAAATTCAAGAAACGTGTTATGCGGCAGAGACAAAACTCTTTAAAATAAATTTATTTAATACTTTTAAACTAACTTAAAATATAGTAGTTGATATAGAGAACTTGGGAATGGAATTATGTTTTTTGCGCCCAATGCAAAGGCACCCTCCGGAAGCGGGGAGGAGGTGGTGAATGCTCCTAGCATACCACGCAGCCGGCTGCGTGGTTATGTGGACTCACTTTGAAGAAGTGCCTTCCCACTAAACACCACCTGTGGGACTAGCATTGGCTTTTGAAGCCTTTCTGCCGAATCGGACGCGGGGTCGGGAAAAGGGGCGCAGTATGTTGAGGATCGAAGGATTTGGTTTAAATAGTGTAGGAAGCTAGGAGGTGGGGGTAAACATAAGGAACAACATTGTTCTTGGTGTTATGGTTAACTTATAGTAAACTATAAACATTAGCATATAATATTACAATCGAATTAGTGTGGCTTCTAAGGAAGTAAACAATATGTTTTATAAAGTATACAGGTGTTATAACATAAAGTAAATAGTATCCTATGACATAACATTAGTTGGCTTCTAAGAAAGTAATTTAGTAAATAAACAATATAAAGTATACAGGTCTTATAACATAAACTAAATAGTATCCTATGACATAACTTTAGTTTGGCTTCTAAGAAAGTAATTTAGTAAATAAACAATATAAAGTATACAGGTCTTATAACATAAACTAAATAGTATCCTATGACATAACTTTAGTTTGGCTTCTAAGAAAGTAATTTAGTAAATAAACAATATAAAGTATACAGGACTTATAATATAAAGTAAATAGTATCTATGACATAACAAACGGCAGATTAATTTTAAAAGGAAAGAAACAGTTGTACTTTTGCAAGCTTCGTCCAGAAGAATATGTAAATTGAGCCAGTCTATTTTTGTCATTTCTTTATAAGATTTCTTTAAAAAGTTTTAACTATTATAAAAAAAATGTATTTCATATATGTTTAAGTTAAAATTAATTATTAGATACTTAATATTAACGATTTATTTGTTATTTTATTATTGTTTCAAAAAAAAGAATCATATTACAATATTAAAAATTAAGTTACGTTTTAAGCACTTTGTATGTAGGCACAAGACGATTTTATATTTAATTTTATACAGTTATTGTTTATTGTTTTATATTATTTTTATTACTGTGTCCTGCAAAAACGAATAAAATAATATAGTAGATTACATTTTGACGTACTTAAATTTACCATGGTTTATCATCAATTAATTTTTCGTATAGTTAAAATAATACTAATGATATATTTCGCTGTTATTTTTTTCTGTAGTAAATTTTATTTAAATGGTAGTATTCAATTTTGAAAAGGTTTTTAAACATTCGCTATTGTTAAATTTTTTTTCTTCTCTAAAGGCAATGACCTTAAATTTATATGCTAATTGCTAACCTACATATAAATTAAAATTGTTCTTTTGAATGTTAAAATAAATTAATGTTTTGTTATATAAACTTGGTAGTAGTTGTAGTAATTTTTCAATAATGTTGTGTATACGAAAAATAAACATCATATTTCTAGCAAAAGTAATTTATAAAAAAAAAATTATGTCTTCTTTTTAAAAGAAGACATAAAGAATTTTTCGATGTATGTAAAACTAATAAAACTATTCACGATGTAACTGTCATAACTTCTGTATAAATTCAAAAATACTTAATACTATCACTTTAAGGTACATTTTCCTTTACTTGCATTCATATTATAACAGTTTGTACAAGTTATCTTAAAATTAGGTGTGAATCACACTGTGTGGTCATAGTTCTATGTAATCGCAAACGTTTCCATATACGTACTTTAGTAATTAAAACAAATGTGTCTCAAATCGCTTGCGCTGCTAGGAGTGGGATTGCAATTTGTATTTTGATCTGTCTCTTGTTATGTGATTATGTTATTGTTACTGAAAATGATTACGTTGCTTTGACTTCTTTGTTCTGTATCTTAATATGAAATCCAATAATTTATTTTTGGTTTAATATTGATTAAACTTTTAAATCATAAGATTTTAACTATTATAATTCATTATTTTTGGGATAACAGTTTGAATATCTAACTTACTTATGTGAATTATGAAAATAATAACTTCGTTCAAAACGATTTAGAAACTCAATTATATTATGTATACAATTAATTAATTTGAATTTTGTTGTGCCCATATTGTGAGCCTCAATCCCTGACTGACAATGATATACCTAAATATTATACGAGACTGTATAATATAATTTTGTAAAAAAATGTGAGTAGATTTATGGCTAAGTTACGAAATACGGAATTATAAATGAAAAATATTAATTGTGTGTAGTTGTGAGAGTAAGGCAAAGAAAAATTACCGGAGGTTAGCATATCCACATACAATCGGCCTGATCAGCTGAGAGTTTGAAAACCTAATAACCGATAAATTTTTAAGGTTGTTCTGACACAATTAAATACGGAATAAGTTTTAATGTATTTTTAATGAGGGAAATGAGAATTTATTACGAATTATATAGGAATATTGTCCATAATCTTGATCATGTATGTACGCGAGTCGTGTACGTGAGAGTAATGGTACAATTAAATAATAAATTATATGAGCTGAAATGCTATAAATGTAAAGACGTGAATGAAATGATATTGGTCATTGCCTTGATCATGTATGTACGCGAGCCGTGTATGTGAAATAATGGAACAATTATCTAATAAATAAAGGATAGCTAAAATGCAGAGGAAAAATAAATACCTAATAGTTAACCAAATGTAAAAATAAAAAATAAATGAAGTTAAAAAATGAAATGAAAATTATAAGGAGGAAAAAATATATAAGGGAAAAGTACTATGTATTATTAAATGTCCGAACTAGATGATATGTATACATGATGACTAAGGATACGAATGAATAATAACGTTTATGTTTGCGAAAGTCAAAACATAATATTATGCCTGATTGTGTCAATTATACTAAACTGTGACTACGCATTTTCACGTGCTAGAGGTTTGGGCCGAACGCCCTCCTAAATCTAGATATTATGCCTTAGAT
Source organism: Parnassius orleans (assembly GCA_029286625.1). NCBI lineage: Eukaryota > Metazoa > Arthropoda > Insecta > Lepidoptera > Papilionidae > Parnassius > Parnassius orleans. The sequence continues at coordinate 45,308 of JAGSMP010000339.1, read as the reverse complement.
TATAGTTTTCATTTAGATATTAATTAATTACATTTAGAATAATTTTGAGGATTGTTATAAAAAAATATATAACTTTATTTTTTATTTATTTTTTGTCGGTGGGAGGTGTAGTGTAGCCCCCACGACATATTACATATTAGTGTTAAAGTAGAATAAGAAGATCAGTATAATTAAAGTTATAGAAGCATCAACACGTCTCCTAAGTCATTCAAGACCCTTCCTATATTACAACTCGAATGGTTCTGTATAACTTTTGTCTTTCATAACTGACGCGTAAAATTGATTGTAATTTTGCTGATTTCGTCCCTTCGGCATTCTTTTGTTTAAATGTGACTATCCGGCTGTATATACTGTTCTGTACTGGCTGTGTACACTACAACGATATTCAGAATGATTTTTGCAGGATGTCGAAAACGGGGATCTCAAGGATATTCTATTGGTTACTTTGCGTTTGTTATATTCTATGGTCTACTCTAAAAAGGTATAAACTAACTATACGCGTCTCCCCTGCATATTTGGTATCACTTTTATTTTATCAAGAAATTATCAGTAGCAGCACGAAGCTGGCGATGTTTCACCTCCATGCTTCTGAAAGCACGTACAGTTGGTCCTGCGCCTGATCTTTTTTCGGCGCAAAGGATTGCCGTCCCATCAGACTAGGAGAGAAGGAATACAGGATACACAAAGCCCAATTAAGCCACTATTTTACGCAGGAGTTCTGGGAAAGCGCAGTCCTCCCTCGGTCGAGCCGACGCATCCGTGCTACAACCATAATACAGCAGCGGTGTGGTTCTACCACGTAAAATGTTCGTTGCACGTTGTGTGTTCCTTAGGTATTAAAATTGTCTTTGTTAATATTTTTTTATTAGCACTGAAATCACGAAGTCAGGTAATAACATAGAATAAAACATTGGTCTTAAGATAATGTAAGTAATAAAAAACTACATCAAACCTATGCTCAGTTTCCAAAATAATAATTATGACTTTCAGACCGGATTTAGGATTATAGTGCCCGAGTGTATGCGCAAGCACAAGTGCACTCTCTATTCCCTCACTCTCATAGTCCAATGGGACGGAAATCTGACACGATCGGAGAGAGATCAGGCGTAGGATCAACGGCTTTACATGCTTTCCGAGGCACGGGGGTGAAACACCGCCAACTTCCCGACTCCGGGCTGCCACTTAGAATTTCTTACAGAAAAACCCAATAACTAATTTTGGCCCGACCCGGGATTCAAACCCGGGACGTCAGGATTCGAGCAGTCGCGTTTACAACCACAAGACCAACGAGGCAGAAAACACTTACTTAAAATACTTCCAAAATACTTACTCATTAAAAAAATTCAAAACATTTTAAAACTCCATTAAAAACTAACATAAATTTTTCGAAAGAATAAATTATTTATATTTAGAGATATTTCTAACCATTTCGGGGAAATCTAATTTCGTTCCGCGCTTTCCAACTATAGCTTCCTCTTGATTAAGTTTTGATACTTGCTTATAACGTATATCTTAACGCTTCGTGATTAGATTTATATTGCACTGCTTAATCCACTGTTGAAAGGCAGAAAACTTTATTTTGATACTCTGAAGAAATGGAGTTTCTTACACTTCACAGGCTGTTGAATAAACAAAACATATTTCTAGAGCATTTGTTTTTGATGTAGCTTATTTGAAAGTTTTCTTATAAATAGTGCTTAAGATGGTTAAACATTTAGATAATACCTATTTCTTCCGCCAAAGAACAATGCCTACAGTGCACTGTTAAGTTCCATCTTTGTCCTCGGAGATGACAACGCATGTGTAACCTGCTTTGTTTGATGTTGGCTGCAGTAGTAGTCCATGGACACCTGCAGGTATCATATCAAATGGATTGTAAGTTCGTTTTTCACCTAAATTAAAAAAAGAACTGGTTGTTTAAAAATTGTACAATAAAGGTATTTTCATATGTAATTTTGAATAAAAGCTTCTTTTTGCGAACTCTAAATGCGCCGTAGGTTGATGTGATAAATTGATAAACTCAGGCAAGTAAATCTTGTTATACAAATGGTCTCGGAAGTATGTTACTAAAAGTGATCGTGTTTTATATACTATAAAAACGAGAGTATATTTCCATTCTCATAAAATATAAGATCAGACACTGTTATGAATGCTTAGTAGAATATTTTATGACATGTAAAACATTTGATTCAAATCTAAGTGAATAAAATTATTTTGAAATTTTCTTTAGAATATCTTACAAAAATGTTAAGTCTGCAAAAAAACTTATAGCAAGAGAGTATATGAGAGTATAAGAGTCGTACTGGTGCCAGAGTCATTGGTAGATCGGCCGTGACATATAAATACTCACTGCTTTGGCAGTCTCCGACTAAACAACAATCACTAGCTTCCTCAAAGATATGAACGCACTTACAAGTACAAGTTAGAACAATTGCCAGGAATGTCGGTTTATTTTGGGTAACTTTCCTTGTCATGTCAGGTTAGGGGGGTCCTTGCCATGCAACAGACTGCAACGGCTGACCGTTAAATAGTCACTCACGCGATTTCTTTGCGGTCAGCCACCGCAGTCTACTTCACGTGAGGGTGACTCATGTAGAAGCGAAACACGTGTCGTATTATGGACGATGGTGTGTCTTTCCACGTGTAGTGGTGTGGGGATATTAAGTAGTGTCTCGATAGTTCACGTAGGGAGGAGGGATGGTAAAAATTTATTTACGAGAGTCTTAGATATAATGGATTATTTGTTAAATAGAACTACTTATACTGACTTTATCGCGTTTAATTTTCTTAATTTTAATTCCTACATTTTGGGTGCTTTCCAGCACCTATGGTCAGGGGACTGAGGTTATTGACGTCCCAAAATCAGAATTAACCCGGATTACCTTCTTATTACTTCTGGTTCTATTTACGCAGAATGAACTTACTGTGTCTTAAAGTGGTATGCTTGGGTTTAGTTTTAATTTTATTATTTACAGGAACTCAAGTAGGCAAGCAAGCAGTACCAGCCTCCTTCTCTATTGAAATTAGGATGTTTTTTAATTTCAGTAGCCTCGCGTATCATCTTTGGCAAGAATCGATTTTCTTTCACGAGGATTTGCGATCTATTAAATCCGAAGTAATGGCGGGGGCCGTCTAGGATATGATCACAAGCTGCAGACTTCCCGAGCGTTGGAGTTTTACGTCAGCTATATGTTATTTTACGCGGGTTTTAATATACCTTTTGTTTGCTCTATATATAGGAGACCAGATTCACAATCAAGCTTGTACACTCCTGCATCTTGTATAGGGATATTACACCTGACGAATTGTAAGAACTGACTAATCTTCTTCGGCGGCTTGAAGAATGTTCTAAAAGAAGCTTGCGTCAAGATGTAGCCCACCTTGTCTGTGACACCTCTGACATATGGTACTACAGCAGGCACACGCTCGACTGTGGCCGGCTTCACTCGGTCACTGTGACGTAGGCGCGGGACCCGAAGCTTGTTATCGTGCAGAACCTGCTTGACGTGTTGAAGTTCGGCGGCCAGGTGTTTGCTATCACAGATCCCTCGTGCTCTCTGTAACAAAGATTTGTCCACGGTAGATAACTGTGAACGATGATGGTGAGATTCACCGTTTAAATATCGGTTCGTATGGGTCTTTTTTCTATACGCAGTGTGACCTATCGTGTGGTTAGGATTTCGGATGACTGTCACATCTAGGCTAAGGAATTATTTGCCTCCAACTCCATAGTAAATTGAATTTTAGAGTTTACGGAATTGAGATGTTTTAAAAATGCAGTTACTTTGTCTGATGGAAAAATTGTGAAAGTATCGTCTACGTACCGCTTGTAGAACCTTGGAGTTACAGGTGCAGTAAGGAGAGCTTTCTCCTCAAAGTCCTCCATTAATATATCGGCGACAATGAGAGATACAGGTGAGTCCATCGCAACACCATCTACTTGCTTGTAAAACTCTTCCTTCCACAATAGATAGCCAGATGTAAGGCAATGTCTGAGTAATACTGCATATTCTGCTGGCATGTTGTTTTTCTCTTGTTTCCTAGTTACAATTGAAATGAAGTCTTCAACAGGTAGGCATGTTAATAAAGACTGAATATCAAAACTTACCATGGTTTCATTGTCAGTACGACGTAGGTATTTTATCTCACTGACAAAATGGTATGAATCCTTTGTGTTTGCTCTTGTGTGTCCTCTGAGTGGTGACAGTATTTTTGCTAAGTGTGTGCAATCTGACTCACTATTGGACGTAATGGAGCGCTTGGTTTGTGTATTTTTGCAAACCCATACAACGTCAGTGGTTTGGCATACGCAGGAATTAACGTCTAGATTCAATTTCTTAGAGTATTTCTTAATTAAATCGCTAGTTGTTTTAAGCGTATTAGTTGTAGTGTCTGTTTTGAACTTTTTGTAAGTACTTTCATCCGACAAAAGTTTTTGTATTTTAAAATTGTGATCCGACGTATCCATATAACCGTAGTATTCCCTTATTTGCTCGGAGAATCGTGAGCTCTGGTCTGTAACGTAAGTTTAAATGAAATCTTTACAAGCATTAAATTCATCCTTGTAAAGATTTCATTTCGGCGCTGAACTTCGACGTAGCATAGACGAAATGTCTTGACATATGGCCTCTAAGTGCTTGTTCACGTTAACTCGCGGTGGCGGGCGCGGTCACGAAATATCAAACACAGAGAATAATATGCAAGTGTTCACGTACAAAACGTAGGTGCGGTGGAAGTAGCGGCCAAGCTGGCGACTATTGAAGTTGTTTGTGTGTGTTCACGTCTAACTAGCGGCGGAGTGCGCTATTGACTCGCGGCTTCAGGTAAGATCAACAATTTTGAACTTGTCGCTACAAACGATCGACCATTTAACTCAATGGTCTCGACTCGCATGATTATCCCCACTGCCAGTTCTCTTTCTTTATAAATTTCGTGCACACCAATTCTACTTTTTGTCATCTCCCACTTTAGGTAAGAATTTTCGATTAAAAATAAAAGTTCGTCGCCATGTTTACTACCTCTGACAACACATCACACTCGTGCAAACGCCTGGCGGCCAACGAGAACACCAGCTCGCCTAAACCACCGCGCCGACTGCCGCCCCCGTGCCCACGTGTTCCACGTGAACAAGCACTAAATCTTCATTACTAATTTTATTTTTATACAGACAATCCTCAACACTACAGATAATGTGTTCACACGGAATTCTTCGCGGTGTTATTGCGAAATTCATACCTTTCGATAATACTTTTATTGTCCGCGCGTTGGTTATTATTCCCGTCTGTGGTCAACGGTTGCGTTCCGTTCTTACGATGACATTTTTCAGGGTGATGGAAAAGAAGAAAAAAAATGTCACGAGTATGAAAGGTTACGATTTATGCGAGTATTTAGCTAATGTCTCGGTGTTACTGAGTAACTGAGTACTTTCGGATAAATAGAAACACCTAGAACTGGCAACTGCACTCCATGGCCATGTGTAAATTTAAAAACAGAAGGCTAAAAATGTGTTGTCATCTCTTTAAACTAGGGTGCAATGCCTTACAGCTTGTAATAATATACTGGCTCTCTATATTCTTCAGACCAGAACACAGCAGTGCACGCAGCCCTACTTGGCAGCTGAAATGGATAAGAGGGTTGAACCTACCTAGACGGACTCCTAGACAAAGAAAGAAGAACTACCACCCAGTAAAGCCACACCTATACTGTTTTAATCCAAACAAATTTTCATATAGATTTAACAAACTTTATGATAAAGTGGTTAAAGTCCATTTTGCTAGTGAGTATTATCACTCATAATAATGTCACGTTATACTATAGGCGATATAATTAATCTATTACAAGTTATGCTTTAAATCGGCTTATAAATTTTGACGAAAATAAATTACATTATTCTTGACTAAGCCTACGTAATTTGGAGCTTTGATATTTCGAAACTTTGAACAAACCAGAGAGCTAACGATCCAATTTGTGTGACGAGTTAAAGCTTGATCGAATTATTGAAATTATAAAATTTTATAAATTAATCTCGATGGCTGGCGGTCCACTAATGTGCGATTCACGATTAATTTCCTGCCTCGCACGACCAAACTGGAATTTACTGTAGAGGTTTTTCCGGACCGATACTACTAAGGGACCTTCAAGAAAAGAACCCAATGGTGTTGCGGATATTCATGAGCGACGGTGATAACTTACCATCAGGTGAGCCGCATACTCGTTTGCCTCCTTTTCCAAAAAAAAAATACATCAAGACGTCTGTAAATTACCATGCCATCATAGAGCCTTAAGGGTGTCATAAAAACTTCTATCTCATCTGTGTTTACATGTATTTACTTTTTTCAGAATAATTATGACAAACGAGCACACGATCAACCTTAGATTTATCTTCGATTAAAAATCAAAGTACCGATGCGATTTTTTACGTGGTAGAGCCATGCTGCAGCTATATTAATAGTATAGTTGAAGCACGAATTGATCGGCTCGACCGGGGAAGGACCTCGCTTTCACAGAATACCAGCGTAAAATAGCAGCCTAATGCTGCTGTGTTTCGTATAGTGAGTGTAGAGAACCGGAGAACCGGATCACGGCTGACAACGCATCCGCATTTAAATTCGCAAACGAAGATAGATGTAGATGTCTATGGGCCACAGCAACCACTTACCATCATGTGGACTGTGTGCTCGTTTGTCACCCTTATTCTATAAAAACCTGAGGACTAAAATGGAAGGCCTCGTTTCCAATAAAAAGGGTCTCCGGTTCTCTACACTCATCGTACGAAACCCAGCAGCATTGAGGTGCTAATTTACGCCAATATTCTGTGAGAGCGTGGTCCTTCCCCAAACGAGCGGACCCATTTGTGCTACAGCCATAATATAGTTGCAGCATGGCTTCACCACGTTTAAATAGCTTGTAACTAATTTTAATCATGGCGGAAATTTTCGATTTTATTTTATAAAATAGAAGTGACCAACGAACCTACTGACAAATGCAGATGATGGTAACTGCCTACTGTAGCCCATGGAGAGCTTCCTTTTTGGAGTGACAAACGAACTTACAGTCCACCTGTTTGTAAATAGCCACTGCAGACCATGGAAACCTTAAGCCAACTTCAAACAAAGAATGCAACAGATGCGTTGTCAGCTCTGAAGACTAAGATGAAATGCCTGTTAGCCTGTAATTATATTGGCTATCTATACCTTTCAGACTGGAACGCGTTCGTGCACGCATTGTTATTAGCAATAAGAATACCTACCACCTAAGATAGAGCTATTTGCTGCGAAAGGCATAGTTGATGACATAGTGTCATAATAGTGTCCCGCAAATGTGTTCGCTACTACATGAATCCACATATTTAACCTTTACGTATCAGTTGTGGGAGGTACCCACCTTTTTTTAATGGGTATGTGCTTACGGGTATCATAGGGGTATAGATGTTGCATTTACCCACATCAAGTTTACTTTCGCCAAATATCGTCAAGGTCACGAAAAATGCTTTGCACACATCCGTAGCCCTAGCATCGAGAGAAACCATTTGTTGATGTTGGTTTGGTCACCCCTAATCAGAAGAAGTCAACTACCTCCTTTTCAGAAGTCTAGCCTAGCCTGGTGTTCTTATCGTGACTTTATCAAAAATTAATACGAAATATTTTGTATGCACAAATAAGAAACTTAATCAAAAGGAGACTCGACGATGATCAAAGTTAGATTTTCTTGAATACAGTCTTCAGAAATGTTTCTGAATGGAATTATTTACAAAATTGAAGCGGTGTTTATGATTACGGTTGTTTTAATTTTGAATGAAACAATTTAAATAATTGTAGGTGAGGACAGTACACAAGTTAAATTACATCAATTAACAGTAATTACCAGTGGAAGTTGTGAACAAAAAACCCTACCAAATACAAAAATGTAGTTTAAATTATAATAACATAACAGTAAAGCAAGGTAAGATGTTGCAGGCCACGTATTTATTTAGATAAATAGAAGGATGTACCTTTTTTTGAATTAATGTTTTTTAAATTACTTTACAAATGTTATTTAGTCTACGTTCAGGGTTGTCATCTTCGCTGATAAAAGAGATGAGATCTGAACGGGTGTCAAGTTTCATAGCAGTTCCTTAAATCTCTTAACTTTTTTATCGGCGAAGGCGACAACTCTGGACGTCGATTGTATTGAACTTGTAAATTACTTTAAAAAACGTTTAAAAATGGTTTATCCCTACATTAAACTAAATAAATACATGACCTTTAACGTCATACCTTGCGGGTACTCTTTATTGTTTTTTTATGGTAATTTCAACTATAAAAATATCAATTAAATCTCAAGTAAGTTATTAGGGCGTTAAGTTTACTTAAACTACTAATTGTGTGGATTTATATTATCTATTTACTTTGCAATTCACAAAAATCTGCAGTTTACTCCAAAAAAGCAACATTTTCATAAAAGTAAGGGTGACAAAGTAGGCCACAGTCCACCTGATAATAATTGAAAACAGTGGTCCGTAAAAACTACATCTTTCTTTGAGTGACAATCAAGATGCAGATGCGTTGTCGCTCTTAAAGATTAAGATGGAATGCCTCGTTACCAGTAAAATGGGTCTCCGGTTTTCTACACTCACCATACGAACACAGCAGCAGAGAGATGCACAGAACGATATTACTTGACGAGGCTTTTAAATAGAAGAAGAATCATTTTTAAGACAACAAGCTAATAACAAAGAATTAAAAATGATAAAAAATCAGCATTTAAGGTACCTATATCGAGCCAGTTTAAATTGCATTTTATGGCTTACCCTAGAGACTCCGCTAGGTGGTATAAGTCAATCTGAGTAAGTACCACCTACATACATATTACCACCAAATAGCAATGCTTGCACTGCTGTGTTCCAGTCTGAAGAAAATAGAGAGCCAAATAATCACAGACTAAAAGGCATTCCTACTTACTCCGCAGAGGTGACAATGCATCTCTAACCTTCTTTATTTTAAGTTGGTTGCAGGTGTCCATGGGCTGCAGTAGCCACTTACCTTCAGGTAGACTGTATGCTCGTTTTTCACTTTCATTCAAAAAAAGACAAAACCGAAAGGCTTAACTATGAGTTAATAAAACTCCATACCGGAATTAAACTTTCTGGAATACATTCAATGTAAATAAAACTCTTATGTTATACATTCAAGTTTTATTACGTATTTCCCCACAAAAACTTGTAAGTCTGAACACAATACGCAGTGAAATTCATGTATACAATGTTTTTTTTTACATTTGTGTACAAAACTTCCTAGATATAATACACTTATATCTTATAACTTGAAAAGATTCAAGCACGTAAATTTTACGTAATTTTTTACGTGGTAGAGCCATGCTGCAACTTTATTATGGTTGTAGCACGATTGGGTCGGCTTGACCGGGGAAGGACCACACTCACACAGAATACCAGCGTAAAATAGCAGCTTAATGCTGCTGTGTTTCGTATGGTAAGTGTAGAGAACAGGAGACCCTTTTTACTATAAATGAGGCATTTTTTTATTTAAAAACGTTACTCCCACACTAGGATTTTCTCCTGTATCGTGGAGGCAGTTTACAAACATAAATTGCACAAGGACAAACATCCAGACCCGGAACAATTATTTGTAGGCCATACAAATACTTGTTCCGTGCGGGATTCGAACCCGCGGCCCCAGCGTTGCAACGTGCAAAATGTGCGAGGTACCTAAGTACAGGATACAACAGTCTATGTAATGGGTGATCACACCTTATGTTGATGACCATAGACAACGTAGTTTTTAAAATCCAAAATGAAATAGGCATTATTTCGTGCCGCCATTAATTGTGTTAGCAACTCATTGCTAAGCCACTGCGCCACGGAGCCGTCATTCTATCTTAACTTCAGGGTGACAACGCATCTGCATTTTGATTCATAATAGAGGATAGATATAGATGTCTATGAACCACAGCATCCACTTACCATCAGGTGGACTGTGTGCTCGTTTGTCACCCTCATAATATTAAAATAAAAACATGCGTGAGTGTCGTGGAACACTCGGTTGGAACGAAGTTCCTTTCGTTGTATATTATTATTGATAAACGTATTATATTATTCATTAACAAATACAAATAAATGAATTACTAGCGTCTATTAAAATGAAACGTCATTTAAAATAAAATAATATTTCTTTCATGGCAAGATAAGAAAAAGTGCGAGTGAGATTGATATTATTCCATCTCGCTTCCTTATAGCCGCCAAGGCCGTCTACACTACGTGAGAAGGGGTCATGACGGAAAAATCTTACACTTTTTCTCAAAATGCACGCACGCTCTCACGCACACACGCAAATACGGACGCACGCTCGCACGCACGCACGCTTACCTGGAGTGATTAACGGGAATATTAGTATAGTTAAATAATAGCATTAGTAGTATTGTATTCAAAAAAGCTTAACTATTTTATTTATCCAATGAATATGCTTTTACAGGAAATGTCACCAACTGGTTCCCGTGGTACATAAAATTGTAGTTATAAACTATATTTGTTAGCATATTTTAATAATATTGTAATAGTAAAATAGTAGTAAAAGTATTGTTATAACTAACATTGTGGGTAATTAATATTTTAGATTTAGTTGAGTTATATATTTTCGCTTATATTTATAACAATGATGTAACACTGTTTAAGATAATTAAAATTAATATAAATCATGTTTTATAATGTAAAACTCGCGTAATAATATCAAATTTTATTGAAACTTAATGAAACCAAACAAGCAGCGCCATCTGTAGTTTGCAATGGTAAATTACAAGCCTCTAAAATACAGATGACGTCGGCTTGTGGGGCAGGTTTTCAAGAACTGTTGAGTAGAGAATACGCACACGGAAGATAAATTGTGAGTATTGATAGGAATTGTTATACTTATTTTGTTATTCTGTATGTCTAATGTACATTTCTATTATTATGGATATCTGTAACCTTGTTTAGATTTAGTAATATTTTGTACAATTAAGAAAATGTATGATATTAGTGACGTATTAAGTGACTTTAATTCACATATTGAACTTCTATTCATAGTTTTTGTAATAATCCATTAATAAAAAATCACATTTAATTCTACACCAATTAATAAGAAGATACTTTATTTTAGACTTGCGACCCGTCCTACCTTAGCCTAGGTAGGATCTGTAGGTAAGTAGGCAAGATGGTAGATAGCTCCGTAAAGAGATAAGACGTGGGGTTTCGCAGGGGCTCGGTGCTGGGGCCGCTAATGTGGTGTGCGTATGATGCGGTTCTGCGAGTCGACCTTCCCGCTGGCATAAATATCGTTTGTTACACCAAAGACACGTAAATCCACTTCGAGAGGACCAAGGAGCTTGCCGAGCTTGGGCTGGAAGTCAAAATCAACTAATTAGGGTTAGAAATAGCGCCTCACAAGACCAAGGCATGACTCGTGCGTCCGCGTGGGTGGATTGTAGTTAGTGGACAGTCGCTGGGTCTTCGAAGAACACTTCGAGCACCTAGTTCCCCGGATTGAAAGAGTAGCAGTATCAATTCATGCATAGACTGCTGCCCAATCAGGGGACCGAGGAAAAGAAAGTGCGTCGCCTATATGCGGAGGTAATACACTCCATAGCCTTGTACGGGCGCCTGTATAAGACTGGCCATCCGACGATGTATAACTAAAAGTACAGTGTGCAGCGGAGGATGACCATGGAGAGTGTGGAGATACCACACAATATCGTTTGACGCGGCGACAATCCTGGCTTACTTTCCATCTTTAGATATTCTGGCGGATATGGACGAAGACTCACCTACAAATTTACACAGATGCACCGGGCACGGGTGCTTTGGTGATTATCTGTGTCAGATTGGACGCGAAGCGAAGGCGAACTGTTTGCACTGCAGTAGGCGGGATTAGGACTCCGTGTCCCATACGCTCGCGGTATGTCCAGCGTGGGAATGGGAGCGGACGATCTTGGTATACCAGACCGGACAGAACCTCTCTCTGCCAGCAGTCGTGTCGGCGATGCTGAGCGGGGATTCAGCATGGAGTGCTGTAGCCACCTAAAGATGGTACTTCCGAGGAGGACGATGACTCGGAAGTGGTCCCGAAATATCGTGACAGCATTGGGTGGGTGCTGGGGACGGTAAGGACTGGTCCCGGGACGTGCTTTAATAAAGCAAAGGGAAAGGGGGCCCCGGTTGCGTTCCGAACGGAGACACCGGGATCACTCATATATCGTAGGGTTTTAGCCGGTGGGAGTCCGACATAACCTTTTCGTTGCCCCGCAGCGGAAGGTATCCATGAGTGTTTCCCCATCTTGTGATAAAGAGATAGAATCTATAAATGTTGAGTTATTTTGATCCGTTCATTTTATCAATTTATCGATTGCATTTTAAATCAAGTTTTTCGCATAAAATATAGCCTAAATTCAAGAGGGCTTGGCTTTGATCTTTATTTGTTCGTTAGGTTTTACGTTAAGTGGTACTAAACTGTGACTACGCATTTTCACGTGCTAGAGGTTTGGGCCGAACGCCCTCCTAAATCTAGATATTATGCCTTAGATTATAGTTTTCATTTAGATATTAATTAATTACATTTAGAATAATTTTAAGTTGTTATAAAAAATATAACTTTTTTTTTTTTTTGTCGGTGGGAGGTGTAGTGTATCCCCGACATAATACATATTAGTATTAAAGTAGAATAAGAAGATCAGTATAATTAAAGTTATAGAAGCATCAACACGTCTCCTAAGTCATTCAAGACCCTTCCTATATTACAACTCGAATGGTTCTGTATAACTTTTGTCTTTCATAACTGACGCGTAAAATTGATTGTAATTTTGCTGATTTCGTCCCTTCGGCATTCTTTTGTTTAAATGTGACTATCCGGCTGTATATACTGTTCTGTACTGGCTGTGTACACTACAACGATATTCGGAATGATTTTTGCAGGATGTCGAAAACGGGGATCTCAAGGATATTCTATTGGTTACTTTGCGTTTGTTATATTCTATAGTCTACTCTAAAAAGGTATAAACTAACTATACGCGTCTCCCCTGCATATTTGGTATCACTTTTATTTTATCAAGAAATTATTAGTAGCAGCGCAATTTGGCGATGTTTCACCTCCATGCTTCTGAAAGCACGTACAGTTGGTCCTGCGCCTGATCTGTTTTCGGCGCAAAGGATTGCCGTCCCATCAGACTAGGAGAGAAGGAATACAGGATACACTAAGTCTAATTAAGCCGCTATTTTACGCAGGAGTTCTGGGAAAGCGCAGTCCTCCCTCGGTCGAGCCGACGCATCCGTGCTACAACCATAATACAGCAGCGGTGTGGCTCTACCACGTAAAATGTTCGTTGCACGTTGTGTGTTCCTTAGGTATTAAAATTGTCAAGATTTGTTAATTTATTTGTAAATATTTTTTTATTAGCGCTGAAATCACAAAGTGAGGTAATAACATTGAATAAAACATTGGTCTTAAGATAATGTAAGTAATAAAAAACTACATCAGACCTATGCTAAGTTTCCAAAATAATAATTATGTCTTTCAGACCGGATTTAGGATTATAGTGCCCGAGTGTATGCGCAAGCACAAGTGCACTCTCTATTCCCTCACTCTCATAGTCCAATGGGACGGAAATCTGACACGATCGGAGAGAGATCAGGCGTAGGATCAACGGCTTTACATGCTTTCCGAGGCACGGGGTGAAACACCGCCAACTTCTCGACTCCGTACTGCCACTAAGAATTTCTTACAGAAATACCCAATAACTAATTTTGGTCCGACCCGGGATTCAAACCCGGGACGTCAGGATTCGAGCAGTCGCGTTTACAACCACAAGACCAACGAGGCAGAAAACACTTACTTAAAATACTTCCAAAATACTTACTCATTAAAAAAATTCAAAAACATTTTAAAACTCCATTAAAAACTAACATAAATTTTTCGAAAGAATAAATTATTTATATTTAGAGATATTTCTAACCACTTCGGGGAAATCTAATTTCGTTCCGCGCTTTCCAACTATAGCTTCCTCTTAATTAAGTTTTGATACTTGCTTATAACGTATATCTTAACGCTTCGTGATTAGATTTATATTGCACTGCTTAATCCACTGTTGAAAAGCAGAAAACTTTATTTCGATACTCTGAAGAAATGGAGTTTCTTACACTTCACAGGCTGTTGAATAAACAAAACATATTTCTAGAGCATTTGTTTTCGATGTAGCTTATTTGAAAGTTTTCTTATAAATAGTGCTTAAGATGGTTAAACATTTAGATAATACCTATTTCTGCCGCCAAAGAACAATGCCTACAGTGCACTGTTAAGTTCCATCTTTGTCCTCAGAGATGACAACGCATCTGTAACCTTCTTTGTTTGATGTTGGCTGCAGTAGTAGTCCATGGACACCTGCAGGTATCATATCAAATGGATTGTAAGTTCGTTTGTCACCTAAATTAAAAAAACTGGTTGTTTAAAAATCGTACAATAAAGGTATTTTCATATGTAATTTTAAATAAAAGCTTCTTTTTGCGAACTCAAAATGCGCCGTAGGTTGATGTGATAAATTGATAAGCTCAGGCAAGTAAATCTTGTTATACAAATGGTCTCGGAAGTATGTTACTAAAAGTGATCGTGTTTTATACACTATATAAACGAGAGTATGTTTCCATTCTCATAAAATATAAGATCAGACATTGTTATGAATGCTTAGAAGAATATTTTATGACATGTAAAACATTTGATTCAAATAAAATTATTTTGAAATTTTCTTTAGATTATCTTAGATTATGTTAAGTCAGCAAAAAAACTTATAGCAAGAGAGTATATGAGAGTATAAGAGTTGTACTGGTACCAGAGTCCATGGTGGATCGGCCGTGAAATATAAATACTCACTGCTTTGACAGTCTCCGACTAAACAGCAATTACTAGCTTCCTCAAGGATATGAACGCACTTACAAGTACAAGTTAAAACAATTGCCAGGAATGTCGGTTTATCTTGGATAAGCCATGCAACAGACTGAAACGGCTGACCGTTAAATAGTCACTCACGCGATTTCTTAGCGGTCAGCCACCGCAGAGTCTACTTCACGTGAGGATGACTCGTGTAGAAGCGAAACACGTGTCGTATTATGGACGATGGTGTGTCTTTCCACGTGTAGTGGTGTGGGGATATTAAGTGGAGTCGCGATAGTTCACGTAGTTGAGGGAGGGCGGGAGTTGCTCTTCAAACTAGATAAAACCAAATTTTTTTTACGAGAGTCTTAGATATAATGGATTACTTGTTAAATAGAACTACTTTTACGGATTTTATCGCGTTTAATTTACTTAATTTTAATTCCCGACGTTTCGGGTGCTTTCCAGCACCTATGGTCAGGGGGGACTGAGGTTATTGACGTCCCAAAATCAGAATTTCGCAAAAAAAATCTGATTTACGCAGAATGAACTTACTGTGTCTTAAAGTGGTATGCTTGGGTTTAGTTTTAATTTTATTATTTACAGGATCTCAAGCAGGTGGTAGTACCCAGCCTCCTTCTCTATTGAAATTAGGATGTTTTTTTTAAATTTCAATAGCCTCGCGTATCATCTTTGGCAAGAATCGATTTTCTTTCACGAGGATTTGCGATCTATTAAATCCGAAGTAATGGCGGGGGCCGTCTAGGATATGATCACAAGCTGCAGACTTCCCGGAGCGTTGGTGTTTTACGTCAGCTATATGTTATTTTACGCGGGTTTTAATAAACCTTTTTGTTTGCCCTATATATATAGGAGACCAGATTCACAATCAAGCTTGTACACTCCTGCATCTTGTATAGGGATATTACACCTGACGGATTGTAAGAACTGACTAATCTTCTTTGGCGGCTTGAAGAATGTTCTAATAGAAGCACGCTTCAAGATGTAAAATCTTGTCAGTGACACCTTTGACCTATGGTAGTACAGCAGGCACACGCTCGACTGTGGCCGGCTTCACTCGGTCACTGTGACGTAGGCGCGGGACCCAAAGCTTGTTATCGTGCAGAACCTGCTTGACGTGTTGAAGTTCGGCGGCCAGGTGTTTGCTATCAGAAATCCCTCGTGCTCTCTGTAACAAAGATTTGTCCACATTAGATAACTGTGAACGATGATGGTGAGATTCACCGTTTAAATATCGGTTCGTATGGGTCTTTTTCTATACGCAATGTCACCTATCGCGTGGTTAGGATTTCGGATGACTGTCACATCTAGGTTAAAATTATTTGCCTCCAACTCCATATTAAATTGAATTTTTAGAGTTTACGGAATTGAGATGTTTAAAAATGCAGTTACTTTGTCTGATGGAAAAATTGTGAAAGTATCGTCTACGTACCGCTTGTAGAACCTTGAGTTACAGGTGCATTAAGAGCTTTCTCCTTAAAGTCCTCCATTAATATATCGGCGACAATGTGAGATACAGGTGAGTCCATCGCAACACCATCTACTTGCTTGTAAAACTCTTCCTTCCACAATAGATAGCCAGATGTAGGTAATGTCTGAGTAATACTGCATATTCTGCTGGCATGTTGTTTTTCTCTTGTTTCCTAGTTACAATTGAGATGAAGTCTTCAACAGGTAGGCATGTTAATAAAGACTGAATATCAAAACTTACCATGGTTTCATTGTCAGTACGACGTAGTATTTTATCTCACTGAGAATATGGTATGAATCCTTTGTGTTTGCTCTTGTGTGTCCTCTGAGTGGTGTATTATTTTGCTATGTGTGCAATCTGACTCACTATTGGACGTAATGGGCGCTTGGTTTGTGTGTTTTGGAAACCAATACAACGTCAGTGGTTTGGCATACGCAGGTATTATCGAATTAACGTCTATTTTCAATTATTTAATTATTCTTAGAGTATTTATTAATTAAGTCGCTAGTTGTTTTAAGCGTATTAGTTGTAGGGTCTGTTTTGAACTTTTTGTATTTACTTTCATCTGACAAAAGTTTTTGTATTTTAAAATTGTGATCCGACGTATCCATATAACCGTAGCATTCCCTTATTTGCTCGGAGAATTGTGAGCTCTGGTCTGTAACGTAAGTTTTTCGATGCATTAAATTCATCCTTGTAAAAAATTTATTTTGGCGCTGAACTTCGACGTAGCATAGACGAAATGTCTTGACGTATGGCCTCTTCGTTCTCCTCGTTCACGTTAACTAGCGGTGGCGAGCGCGGTCACGAAATATCAAACACATAGAATTATATGTAAGTGTTCACGTACAAAACGTAGGTGCGGTGGAAGTAGCGGCCAAGCTGGCAACTGTTGAAGTTGTTTGTGTGTGTTCGTCGAACTAGCGGCGGAGTGCGCTATTGACTCGCAGCTTCAGGTAAGATCAAAAATTTTGAACTTGTCGCTACAAACGACCGACCATTCAACTCAATGGTCTCGACTCGCATGATTATCCCTCTGCCAGTTCTCTTTCTTTATTAATTTCATGCACAATTCTACTTTTGTCATCTCCACTTTAGGTAAAATTTTCGATTAAAAATAAAAGTTCTTCGCTATGTTTACCACCTCTGACAACACGTCACACTCGTGCAAACGCCTGGCGGCCAACGAGAACACAAGCTCGTCTAAACCACCGCGCCGACTGCCGCCCCCCACCCACGTGTTCACGTGAACAATCACTAAATCTTCATTACTAATTTTATTTTATACAGACTATCCTCAACACTACAGATAATGTGTTCATACGGAATTCTTCGCGGTGTTATTGCGAAATTCATACCTTTCGATAATACTATTGTCCGCAATTGGTTATTATTCCGTCTGTGGTCAACGGTTGCGTTCCGTTCTTACGATGACATTTGTCAGGGTGATTAAAAAGAAGAAAAAGAATGTCACGAGTATGAAAGGTTACGATTTATGTGAGTAGCTAATGTCTCGGTGTTACTGAGTAACTGAGTACTTTCGGATCAAATAGAAACACCTAGAACTGGCAACTGCACTCCATGGCCATGTGTACATTTAAAAACAGAAGGCTAAAAATGTGTTGTCACCTGTTTAAACTAGGGTACAATGCCTTACAGCTTGTAATAATATACTGGCTCTCTATATTCTTCAGACCGGAACACAGCAGTGCACGCAGCCCTACTTGGCAGCTGAAATGGATAAGAGGGTTGAACCTACCTGGACGGACTCCTATACAAAGAAAGAAGAACTACCACCCAGTAAAGTCACACCTATACTGTTTTAATCCAAACAAATTTTCATATAGATTTAACAAACTTTATGATAAAGTGGTTAAAGTCCATTTTGCTAGTGAGTATTATCACTCATAATAATGTCACGTTATACTATAGGCGATATAATTAATCTATTACAAGTTATGCTTTAAATCGGCTTATAAATTTTGACGAAAACAAATTACATTATTCTTGACTAAGCCTTCGTACTTTGGAGCTTTGATATTTCGAAACTTTGAACAAACCAGAGAGCTAACGATCCAATTTGTGTGACGAGTTAAAGCTTGATCGAATTATTGAAATTATAAAATTTCATAAATTAATCTCGATGGCTGTCGGTCCACTAATGTGCGATTCACGATTAATTTCCTGCCTCGCACGACCAAACTGGAATTTACTGTAGAGGTTTTTCCGGACCGATACAACTAAGGGACCTTCAAGAAAAGAGCCCACTGGTGTTGCGGGTGTTCATGAGCGATGGTGATCACTTACCATCAGGTGAGCCGCATACTCGTTTGCCTCCTTTTCCAGAAAAAAATACATCAAGACGTCTGTAAATCACCATGCCATGATAGAGCCTTAAGGGTGTCATAAAAACTTCTATCTCATATGTGTTTACATGTATTTACTTTTTTCAGAATAATGATGACAAACGAGCACACAATCAAACTTAGATTTATCTTCGATTAAAAATCAAAGTGCCGATGCGATTTTTTACGTGGTAGAGCCATGCTGCAGCTATATTAATAGTATAGTAGAAGCACGAATGGGTCGACTCGACCGGGGAAGGACCACGCTTTCACATAATACCAGCGTAAAATAGCAGCTTAATGCTGCTGTGTTTCGTATGGTGAGTGTAGAGAACCGGAGAACCGGATCACGGCTGACAACGCATCCGCATTTAAATTCGCAAACGAAGATAGATGTAGATGTCTATGGGCCTCAGCAACCACTTACCATCATGTGGACTGTGTGCTCGTTTGTCACCCTTATTCTATAAAAAAACCTGAGGACTAAAATGGAAGGCCTCGTTTCCAATAAAAAGGGTCTCCGGTTCTTTACACTCATCGTACGAAACCCAGCAGCATTGAGGTGCTAATTTATCGCCACGCCAATATTCTGTGAGGGCGTGGTCCTTTAAACAGGCTGACTCATTTGTGCTACAGCCATAATATAGTTGCAGCATGGCTTCACCACGTTTAAATAGCTTGTAACTAATTTTAATCATGGCGGAAATTTTCGATTTTTTTTTATAAAATAGAAGTGACCAACGAACCTACTGACAAATGCAGATGATGGTAACTGCCTACTGTAGCCCATGGAGAGCTTCCTTTTTGGAGTGACAAACGAACTTACAGTCCACCTGTTTGTGAATAGCTACTACAGACCATGGAAACCTTCAGCCAACTTCAAACAAAGAATGCAACAGATGCGTTGTTAGCTCTGAAGACTAAGATGAAATGCCTGTTAGCCTCGTCTTCGTGCACGCATTGTTATTAGAAATAAGAATACCTACCACCTAAGATAGAGCTATTTGCTGCGAAAGGCATATTTGATGACATAGTGTCATAATAGTGTCCCGCAATTGTGTTCGCTACTACATGAATCCACATATTTAACCTTTACGTATCAGTTGTGGGAGGTACCCACCTTTTTTAATGGGTATGTGTTTACGTTTACCCAACTCATGGGGGTAAAGATGTTGCATTTACCCACATCAAGTTTACTTTCGCCAAATATCGTCAAGGTCACGAAAAATGCTTTGCACACATCCGTAGCCCTAGCATCGAGAGCAACCCCTAATCAGAAGAAGTCAACTACCTCCTTTTCAGAAGTCTAGCCTAGCCTGGTGTTCTTATCGTGACTTTATCAACAATTAATACGAAATAGTATATAAGCACAAATAAGAAACTTAATCAATAGGAAACTCGACGATGATCAAAGTTCGATTTTCTTGAATACAGTCTTCAGAAATGTTTCTGAATGGAATTATTTACAAAATTGAAGCGGTATTTATGATTACGGTTGTTTTAATTTTGAATGAAAGAATTTAAATAATTGTAGGTGAGGACAGTACACAAGTTAAATTACATCAATTAACAGTAATTACCAGTGGAAGTTGTGAACAAAAAACCCTACCAAATACAAAAATGTAGTTTAAATTACAATAATATAACAGTAAAGCAAGGTAAGATGTTGCAGGCCACGTATTTATTTAGATAAATAGAAGGATGTACCTTTTTTTGAATTAATGTTTTTTAAATTACTTTACAAATGTTATTTAGTCTACGTTCAGGGTTGTCATCTTCGCTGATAAAAGAGATGAGATCTGAACGGGTTTCAAGTTTTATGGCAGTTCCTTAAATCATAGCTATCTCTTAACTTTTTTATCGGCGAAGGCGAAAACTCTGGACGTCGATTGTATTGAACTTGTAAATTACTTAAAAAATATTTAAAAAAAATGGTTTATCCCTGCATTAAACTAAATAAATACATGAAATTTAACGTCATACCTTGCGGGTACTCTTTATTGTTTTTTTAAGGTAATTTCAACTATAAAAATATCAATTAAATCTCAAGTAACTTATTAGGGCGTTAGGTTTACTTAACTACTAATTGTGTAGATTTCTATTTTCTATTTCCTTTGCAATTCACAAAAATCTGCAGTTTACTCCAAAAAAGCAACATTTATCTCAATTACATAATAATTGAAAACAGTGGTCCGTAAAAACTACATCTTTCTTTGAGTAACAATCAAAATGCAAATGCGTTGTCGCTCTTAAAGATTAAGATGGAATGCCTCGTTACCAGTAAAATGGGTCTCCGGTTTTCTACACTCACCATACGAACACAGCAGCAGAGAGATGCACGGAACGATATTATTAATCTTACTTACAAATAAACTGTTAGTTAGACATCAAAAAGTACTTGACGAGGCTTTTAAATAGAAGAAGAATCATTTTTAAGACATAAAGCTAATAACAAAGAATTAAAAATGATTAAAAATCAGCATTTAAGGTACCTATATCGAGCCAGTTTAAATTGCATTTTATGGCTTACCCTAGAGACTCCGCTAGGTGGTATAAGTCAATCTGAGTAAGTACCACCTACATACATATTACCACCAAATAGCAATGCTTGCACTGCTGTGTTCCGGTCTGAAGGTAATAGAGAGCCAATATAATCACAGACTAAAAGGCATTCCTACTTAATCCGCAGAGGTGACAACGCATCTCTAACCTTCTTTTTAAGTTGGTTGCAGGTGTCCATGGGCTGCAGTAGCCTCTTACCTTCAGGTAAACTGTATGCTCGTTTTTCACTTTCATTTAAAAAAGACAAAACCGAAAGGCTTAGCTATGAGTTAATCAAACTCCATACCGGGATTAAACTTTCTGGAATACATTCAATGTAAATAAAACTCTTATGTTAAACATTCAAGTTTTATTACGTATTTCCCCACAAAAACTTGTAAGTCTGAACACAATACGCAGTGAAATTCATGTATACAATGTTTTTCTTTTACATTTGTGCACAAAACTTCCTAGAGATAATACACTTATATCGTATAACTTGAAAAGATTCAAGCACGCAAATTTTACGTAATTTTTTACGTGGTAGAGCCATGCTGCAACTTTATTATGGTTGTAGCACGATTGGGTCGGCTTGACCGGGAAGTAAAATAGCACAATGCTGCTGTGTTTCATATGGTAAGTGTGAGAACAGCAGAAACTTTTACTATAAATGAGGCATTTTTTTATTTAGAAACGTTTACGATTTTCTCCAGTATCGTGGAGCACTTTACAAGCATAAATTGCACAAGGACAAACATCCAGACCCGAAACAATTATTTGTAGGCCATACATATACTTGTTCCGTGCGGGATTCGAACCCGCGGCCCCCAGCGTTGCAACTCATTGCTAAGCCACTGCGCTACGGAGCCGTCATTCTATCTTAACTTCAGGGGTGACAACGCATCTGCATTTTGATTCATAATAGAGGAAAGATATGGATGTCTATGACTCACAGCATCTAATTACCATCAGGTGGACTGTGTGCTCGTTTGTCACCCTCATAATATTAAAATAAAAACATGCGTGAGTGTCGTGGAACACTCGGTTGGAACGAAGTTCCTTTCGTTGTATATTATTATTGATAAACGTATTATATTATTCATTAACAAATACAAATAAATGAATTACTAGCATCTATTAAAATGAAACGTCATTAAAAATAAAATAATATTTCTTTCATGGCAAGATAAGAAAAAGTGCGAGTGAGATTGATATTATTCCATCTCGCTTCCAATAATCTACACTACGTGAGAAGGGTTATGACGGAAAAATCTTACACTTTTTCTCGCCTAGCCCCCATCCTCCAAATTCGTACCGTCCGATAAGGAACTTCGTTCCAAAATGCACGCACGCTCTCACGCACACACGCAAATACGGACGCACGCTCGCACGCACGCACGCTTACCTGGAGTGATTAACGGGAATATTAGTATAGTTAAATAATAGCATTAGTAGTATTGTATTCAAAAAAGCTTAACTATTTTTATTTTCCCAATGAGTATGCTTTTACAGGAAATGTCACCAACCGGTTCCCGCGGTAAATAAAATTGTAGTTATAAACTATATTGAACTTCTATTCATAGTTTTTGTAATAATCCATTAATAAAAAATCACATTTAATTCTACACCACTTAATAACTAGATACTTTATTTCAGACTTGCGACCCGTCCTATCTTAGCCTAGGTAGGATCTGTAGGTAAGTAGGCAAGATGGTAGAAAGCTCCGTAGAGAGATAAAACGTGGGGTTCCGCAGGGCTCGGTGCTGGGGCCGCTACTGTGGTGTGCGTATGATGAAGTTCTGCAAGTCGACCTTCCCGCTGGCATAAATATCGTTTGTTACACCAAAGATATGTAAATCCACCTCGAGAGGACCAAGGAGCGTGCCGAGCTTGGGCTGGAAGTCATCGTCGTCAAAATCAACTAATTAGGGTTAGAAATAGCGCCTCACAAGACCGAGGCACTATGGTTCCATAAATTACGACGGGGCAGGAAACATATGACTCGTGCGTCCGCGTGGGTGGATCTGTAGTTAGAGTAGGGCAGTACATGAAGTACTTAGATCTCTACCTGGACAGTCGCTAGGTCTTCGAAGAACACTTCGAGCACCTAGTTCCCCGGATTGAAAGAGTAGCGGTATCAATTCCTATGCATAGACTGCTGCCCAATCAGGGGAACCGAGGAAAAAAAAGTTCGTCGCCTATATGCGGGGGTAATACGGTCCATAGCCTTGTACGGGGCACCTGTATAAGACTGGCCATCCGACAATGTATAACTAAAATCTACAGTGTGCAGCGGAGGATGGCCATACGGATAGTGCGGAGATACCGCACAATATCGTTTGACGCGGCGACAATCCTGGCTTACTTTCCATCTTTAGATATTCTGGCGGATATGGACGAAGACTCACCTACAAATTTACACAGATGCACCGGGCACGGGTGCTTTGGTGATTATCTGTGTCAGATTGGACGCGAAGCGAGGCGAACTGCTTGCACTGCAGTAGGCGAGATTAGGACTCCGCTTCCCATACGCTCGCGGTATGTCCAGCCAAACCAGATCGGACAGAACCTCTGCCAGCAGTCGTGTCGGTGATACTGAGCGGAATTCGGCATGGAGTGCTGTAGCCACCTAAAGATGGTACTTCCGAGGAGGACGATGACTCGGAAGTGGTCCCGAAATATCGTGACAGCATTGGGTGGATTGGGTAACTGCTGGGGCGGTAAGGACTGGTCCGGACGTGCTTTAATAAAGCAAAGGAAAGGGGCCCCGGTTGCGTTCGAACGGAGCCCCAGGATCACTCATATATCGTGGGGTTTTAGCCGGTGGGGTCCGGCATAACCTTTCGTTGCCCGCAGCGGAAGGTATCCATGAGTGTTCCCATCTTGTGATAAAGAGATAGAATCTATAAATGTTGAGTTATTTTGATCCGTTCATTTTATCAATTTATCGATTGTATTTTAAATCAAGTTTTTCGCATAAAATATAGCCTAAATTCAAGAGGGCTTGGCTTTGATCTTTATTTGTTCGTTAGGTTTTATCATAATCGTTTCAGCCATTCCGAAGAGAAACCAGGGCAGACAGACAGACAGATAAATATTTAAAAATGTTAATTTATGTCTTAATAGCATGCAAATAACCCCCGAATATAATAGAAGCCATTTATTTCAATATTAGCTGATACCCGCGATTTCGTCCGCGTTGCTTGATATTTTAACAAAGTTTTCGTATGTGCGAAGAAGAAAAAATCTAAAAGATCGCAAGCAAGAATTTACTTTGCTTACAAAATTTCTTAGTAAATAATGATATTCGTTGCTCCGTTTATAGCTAAAATATATAAAAATCTTTTACTAACTTTATAATATATGAAAATATCACAATATTTTTTTTTTAGATAGGGACCAAGTAAGTGTCTAAGAAATAAAACTTAGAAAACCTAATTGAAATCTATCCAGTTCGAGGGTGACACTGAAAGTTCTTAGAAAATCAAAAACTGAACAAACTAGCAAGTTATTAATTTTATTATATCTTTTCAAAATAGTGTCCATTTACATCAATACATCGCTGCATCCGATGGAACCACTGAGAAAAGCACTTTGCCCACTCGTCCTTAGGGGTCTCTTCGACGGTATTTTGAAACGCAGCCACTGCTTCCTCGGCATCCACAAATCGTTTTCCTCGAAGTTATTCTTTTATTTTCGGAAATAAATAAAATCGCAAGGTGCGAGGTCAGGGCTATAGGGCGGGTGACCCAATAATTCCACGTCTGACGTTGCCAAGCAGTCGATTGTTTGCTTGGCGGTGTGCGACGAGGCGTTGTCGTGGTGAAGGAGGATCCTACTGCGAGGTCGTTTCTCCCGAATTGTTTCCAATACAAGTGGCAAACAATTGTTAGTGCACCACTCTGCAGTAACTGTTTTCGATCCTCTTAAACAATTGTTGCGTAATGACCTGTCCTTCCGAAGAACGAGGCCACCATCTTTTTCCCACGCTTCGACCTCTCTTCACTTTAGTTGGCAACTCCTCGGAAGGAAACACCCAGACAGCAGACTGTCTCTTAATTTGAGGATCATTACAATAAATCCAGCTTTCGCCACCCGTAAGTATGTCGAACACGGAATTTGAGTCACCTCCGTTAAATCTTTGAACCATTTCACGACACCAATCAACACGACGGAGTTTTGGGCCTCTGTCAAATTATGAGGTATCCACCGGGCACAAAGCTTCCTGACCGCTAAATGTTCATGGAAGATTTTGTGCACTTGACTCATACCGATGCCTAAGCTTGTCCGAATCTGCTGACAAGTCACTCTTTGGCAGTCTCTATCATACGCCGCACAACACTGATGTTATCTTCAGTCGTCGCCGTAGAAGGCCGTCCTCACGCAGATCATCGGTGAAATTGGTGCGACCACGTTTAAAGTGTAAACAGTGGCACGAGATGGGGCTTTATCGTGAAAGGCCAATCGAAGTCTATTATAACTTTCTTGTTGACTTAAATGACATCGAAATTCATAAAAATTCATACTGACTTAACACAGACAATTTTCAATTTGCCGCAAAATCGTAAATAAATGACAAATTAATAAAATACATACACAATAATGTTGGCGAAGAGTTCCATTTTCAAAATTTGAACTTATTTTTTAGTTTATCGTTCTAAAAGCTTTCAGTGTCGCCCTCGTAATTTTCCGTGATGCGCGCACAACTGCAAACCTCTATCATTTTATTTATATAGATTACAGGTAGACATTTCAATTTTATTTTTTATATTTATAAAGTTTTATATCGTGATAAAATAAAAAATTATAAGATTCGTAATAACAAACTTAATTCCTATCAGTTACATATTAAGTAGAATTGCTATTAAATGTCCTAATAGTACATAATATGCCTAAATATAAAATTCGTTTCAAGTATACATGTGCCAATTACTCTAATGATAAGTTTTTAATATGTGCTGCGTAGCACACTTACAAGAAACGATTTAATGATACGTATAATGTAATTCTATTTAATATTTTTTTTATAAATTCTCATTCTATATAGATTTTTTCAACTCTTCATTATCCATATTTCCATACTAATATTATAAATGCGAAAGTGTGTTTGTTTGTTTGTTTGTTTGTTTGTCCTTCTTTCACATCGCAACAGAGCGTCGGCATGGCATAATTTTTTGTATGGGGATAGTTCAGTGGCTGTAGAGTGACATAGGCTACTTTTTCCGCGGAAAACATCTCATTCCGTGGGAAAATCGAATATGTTGCACAAGTTTGTCCTTCTTTCACGTCGCAACAGAGCGTCGGCATGGCATAATTTTTTGTATGGGGATAGTTCGGTGGCTGTAGAGTGACATAGGCTACTTTTTCAGCGGAAAACATATCATTCCGTGGGAAAATCGAATATGTTGCAAAATTAAATTCAGCTAGGTGGCGCCACCGTGATTCTACCAGACGGACGACGGTATGATGGACGAACACAGAAGGTCAGAATATCTGGATTATTATGTCTTTTTACCAAAATTAAGATAAAAATGTATGGATCTGTATTTTTCCACGCAGGACCGGGAAGAGCGATAAAAACATAAAATTCACCAGCTGATTTTCTTCAAACGTTTTGGTGCATCGTAATTCACAGAATAGGCGATAACCTCGCAGACGATATTAAGTAATCCGTTGATGCTCTGCCTACCCGCAAGGGTTACAGGCGTGATTATAAGTATGGATCAGAAATACTATCACCACCTGTCACGCTTTCACCCTTAACTATTACTTAACAATGGTAGAAACAGTTCTTAGTAAGCCTTATTAATAAGCCTTAGTAATATTTATTGAACGGAAATGAATACAGTTCTTATATGTGGTTATGAATGAATCGGTATTACAATAAGAAAAATTGTGCAAAATTATAAGAAAAATATTATTTGAGAGTTCTTATTAACTAACGTATAAATAGTTTAAATTGATTCCGCTAGATGTCGTTACTAGGTTTTAAAACGCGGTAACGAAATGTTTCCTGACATGTACTAACTACCGCCGTTGAACCGCGTCAACTTATAGTGCATACGGTACCTATACGCTTAAATTGTTTCTATTTCGTAGCTTATTCGACTACCTGCTTTCGATTTCGGTTGTTTGTTATTTGCTTTGTGATTTGGTTAAGGTTGAATGGATTTATATTGGCTTTCATTTTCGGATTTGTGTATTTTCTTGGATCGGTTTTGTTGATTTGGTTGGTATTCCTTTATACATATTAGACTCTGGCTTTGATTTTGATTTTGTTTATTTAGAATCGTGAATTGGTTTTCGTTGTTTTAGGTTGTTTAACAATATTTCAAAGGAATATTAATAGTATAGATAGTGTATACGGTACCTATACACTTACTTCTTTTTTCGTTGGTTATATTTATATTGACTACTGCTTTCGATTTCGGTTTTCTGCGATTTGTTTTGTGATTTGGTTTAAGTTGATTCGATTTTTTGGCTATCGTTTTCGGATTCATGTTGTGTCTTGAATTGGTTTTGTTGTTTTGATTTTAAAAAATATTTAAAAGGAATGTTTATTCCTTTTAGATATTTTGGATTTGCTTTTAAAAAAAATATTTAAAAGGAAATTTAATTCCTTTTAGGTATTTTAACGTTTTTTATAAATAGGTTTTTTAGGCAAACGTAAGTCCAGCCTTTCAAGAGTATCTTCTCAAAGACAAGCGAAAAGATTAGCTCGATCGCTAGAATCTTTAGAAGATGCTGAACTGAGAAGGCAAGAACAAGCAGAGCGTCAGGCTGCTTTTAGAGCATCTGAGACACCTTCTCAACGTCAGCAAAGGCGTCTTGAAAAGGCAGAGCGTCAAGCTACTTTAAGAGCTTCTGAAACACCTTCTCAAAGTCAGCGAGGGCGTCTTGAACAGGTAGAGCGTCAAACTACTTTAAGAGCTACTGAAACACCTGCTCAAAGTCAGCAAAAGCGTCTTGAACAGGCAGAGCGTCAAGCTACTTTAAGAGCTACTGAGACACCTGATCAAAGTCAGCAAAGGCGTCTTGAACAGGCAGAGCGTCAATCTACTTTAATAGCTACTGAAACACCTGCTCAAAGTCAGCAAAGGCTATTCGAACAAGCGGAACGTCAGGCCGCCTTAAGAGCCGCGGAAACTGATGGAACTCAACACAGACTCATTGAGCAAGCTGAACGTCAATCTACTATAAGGGCATCTGAAACACCAGAACAGACACAGGCGCGAAGAGATGCAAATGCAAACAGCTCCAAGCTGAACGTCGACAAAATTTTCAAAGAAATAATTGGTCGGTTTTAATGACGCAGCATTCAATTATGATCCGTTGATTGATTATAAAAATCACAGGTTAGTTGTTATCGGACTGATGGACAAGGCGTGTCGATTTTGCAGCGCTTTAAAATGGAAAGATGAGACCGCAGGCATGTGCTGTTCCAATAGCAAAGTGTCTCCTCCGTTACTTGGGAAGAACCTTTGAAAACTCTCTTTTATATGTTGCTAATGAGTCACGGCGCTTTTAAACAGGATCCGGAAATATAACTCATGCTTTCAAATGACGTCCTTCAGGTTGACCGGGAAATAATAATGCCGGGTTTTCGCCTACATTTACGGTGCAAGGGCAAATTTGTCATAGAATAGGTTCACTTTTCCAGCTGAAAACGAACAGCATAAATTTTTATAAGTATATTTTATGGGTGACGAAGAAATTGAGGTAGACCGTCGCTGCCAATTTATCCAGGGAGTTGAGAGAGACACAGTGTTCAAAATTCAAAGATTCTTGCATGAACGTAACATTTTAGTCAAAACATTTAAAACTGCTTTAGAAAACCTACCTGAAGAGGATTATAAAGTCGTCATTCACGCAGATCGGACCCCTCGAGGAAAGCATGAAAGGCGCTACAATGCACCTTTGATAAACGAAATAGCAGCCGTAATTAGTGGTGATCAATTTTCTTCACGAGACATTGTCTTGCGAGCACGTGATGATACGTTGCAACGGGTAGCCGATACACACAAGTTTTATGACGCTCTGCAATACCCATTGATTTATTGCAAAGGACAAGAGGTTATCATTTTCAAATTCCACTCATTAACCTGGTCACAAAGGAGCCTACTCCGAACAAAAAGTATCATGTATGGATTTTATGCGTATCATATGATGTTGCGAGGAAATGATTTTAACCTCTTAGCCCGGTGTAGACAATTATTTCATCAATTTTGGTAGACATGTATGTGAAGGTAGAAAGTGAACGTCTCCGTTATATATCTTAAAATCAAAAAAAGCTGCGCGTTGAGAATTATATACATTTACAAGATGCAGTTTCTAGCGACGCCAATGTAAACCCCAGAGATTTAGGTAAAATGGTAATTCTGCCCTCATCATTCGTTAACAGTCCCGCTACTTACATGAATACACACATGACGCATTCGCCTATGTACGAACTTACGGAAGACCTGTTCTTTTGTTACTTTTACTTGCAATCCCACATGGAAAGAAATAACCGAGGAGCTAATGCCGGGCCAAAAAGTACTGACAGACACGATTTAGTTGCTAGAGTATTTAGATTAAAAGTACAAAAATTAATGTATGTAATTAACAAAGGAAAATTTTCGGAGAGGTGCAGTGCTTCATGTATTCAATTGAATGGCAAAAAGAGGATTACCGCATGCCCACATTCTAATACGGCTAAAGAGAAGTTGCGGCCCAGCCAAATAGACGACATAATAAGCGCCGAGATTCCGGATCCGAAATATGATTCACGGTCCATGTGGAGCACGAAATTCAATATCGCCATGTATGAAAGAAGGAAAATGTACAAAGAAATTCCTAAACAGCTATTAAAAGAAACAGTGTACAACGACAATGGCTACCATTTATACAGACGCAGAGCTCCCGAAGATGGTGGCAGGAAAGTTACAACCAAATCTCGCTCTGGAGCGTTCGAAACCTTAGATAACAGCTGGATTGTACCGTATTCGCCCATTCTATGTAAAATGTTTAGTGCCCACATTAATGTAGAAGCATGTAGCTCTGTCCGCGCAATCAAGTATATCTGTAAGTACATAAATAAAGGAAGCGACCAAGCAATATTAGTGTAAGCAATAATAGAGTGGAAACGCCGTATTCAAGGCGCGCCTGTTGCAAATTGGCCGGTGTAAAGTCATCAGATGCCCTTGGTCGTGTATACCGTCCATGTAACTAATTTTGAATGTTTCTGTTTACGATTGCTGCTGCACCATGTTCGGGGTCCTACAGGATATAAAGACCTTAAAACTGTCAACGGTCAGAAATGCGCAACTTATAGAGAAGCATGTAAAGCTCTGCATCTTTTGAAAACGATAATCACTGGGATGAAACCATGGAGGAAACTGTGCAGTGTCAGTCACCAGCCAAAATTAGGGATCTTTATGCAACTCTCATATCATCTTGCGGGCTATCTAATGCACATAAATTGTGGGACAAATATAAAGAGTACATGGCGGAAGTTATTTTGCGACGGTTACAGCAGACACACGCGAACATGACATACAATGAACACATTTATAATGAAGCACTTGAAAAATTGAAGATAAAGTAATGGCAATGGTAGGCAAAAATTAAGCGACTTTGGAATGATAAGCCTCAGCGAACAACCGAAAATGAACTAAGTGTTGAAATTATACGTGAAACAAACTACGATATACCAGCTTTGCAGCAGCAAGTAGCCGAATTTGTACCCTTGTTTCCCGAACAAAAAGAGTTTTTGACAAAGTATTAGGACAAATTGAATCTGGAAATGGTGCACTTTTCTTTTTAGATGCCCCTGGAGGAACTGGGAAGACATTTTTGTTAAATTTATTATTAGCGCAAGTACGGAAAGATAAAAACATTGCTGTGGCCGTAGCTTCCTCCGGTATAGCCGCCACGCTGCTAAGCGGGGGCAGCACTGCACATTCTGTTTTAAAACTCCCTCTAAATCTAGCCCAAGAAGAATCGCCGATCTGCAACTTTAGCAAAAATAGTGCACGAGGTATAATGCTACGACAATGCAAACTTTTAGTGTGGGACGAAAGTACAATGTCGCATAAAAAAGCTGTAGAAGCACTAAATCGAACGTTCCAGAATTTGCGCAGCAATACCGATGTAATGGGAGCAATGGTGGTTTTACTGGCTGGTGACTTTCGCCAAACTTTACCTGTCATTCAAAAGGGCACACCTGAAGATGAAATTAAAGCATGCCTCAAGTCGTCTATTTTATGGAACAAGGTGACAAAATTCAGTTTAACTACGAATATGAGAGTGTATTTGTATAATGATATCAATGCTGGAATATATGCTGACACACTATTAAAAATTGGCGATGGGCGGTTGGAAACGGATGTTGAGGGTTTGTATAAAAGGGTTATTATAATATTAAGAAATTTATGGATGATAATAACCTGGGAATAAGGTGATCGCTTCCAAGCTATTTCGAATTTGTTTTGTGCAACATACATGATTGTAAGCTATTATTTTTTAAAGTCCGCTAGGTTTCTTGCTGGTTCTTCCCAGGGCTGAGGTTCTTTTCTGAAATGGTGGTAAATTAAACAAAAAGTGACTTTCAAGAAGTATTATTTATAATCTATAGTGAATAAAAAAGTATCTGTTTCATGCCGCGTGGGTGTCGTAAGAGGCGACAAAAGGAAATGAAAAAGGAATTGAGCAGCAGCTTTTACGTGATAACAGTTCAAAGTAATAAAATTTTGCGGTTGCCGACCCGCCTGGCAAGCGTGGCAACTATTGCAAAATCCTCCTGTGAGGCAATCTATGGTAGAGCCTAATGGTTAGCAGTGGACTTTTGATAATCTTTAATAAATTAATGAGAACACCGCTTGGCGCTGCTGTGTTTTTTTATACAATTTGATAATTAATAGAATCAGGCGTTACTTTGCGGAAATCCATTATATAAAAGTTGGTAAAAATTACCTTGCGTACATCCGCTCGATAAAATAAAATGATGTGTCTTACCTAGTTTGAAGAGCACCTCCCGCCCTCCCTCAATTGCGTGCACTATCCCCGTCACCACTAATCCCAGCACCACTACTCCCAACACCACTACACTAGAAAAGACACACCACTGACGACAATACGACACGTGTTTCGCCTCTACACGAGGCATCTTCAGGTGATGTAGACTCTGCGGTGGCTGACCGCTAAGTGAGCGGCGAGCCAAAAACAACTGCCATTTATACAGCCCGCTGACGCAACCGCTCCCTACTTAAGTAGCGAGCGACTGCGTCATGCGATAATACTGTCTGTTATTAGAGCAGGCTTAAAGATATTTAAGAGAGGTGAGTTAGAAACATTTGTTTGTTCATTCAGCAGTGCAATGTTACTATTATTATTTTTTAATATCTCTAACTGTTCCAGCACACACAGTCGCAGCCCTTTATTACATGTATGTAAGACTTTAAAGGAGTGGTCGTTGGCTAGGTTGTGTCCAGGTACGAGAGATGTTTAGCAAAATGGGATTTATCAGGATTGCAATTCCTGCAGGCGGCTTAATGCTCTTTATAATGTGTCTCTAAGTTGCAACCAGTCTGATCAATGTAAACGGGTTGGCAACCGTAGTTTTTTTTTATTATTTTGACTTGTTACAGGAAGATGCTGCTGGACAGCTCCTGTTTCGTTTTCCCTCTGTCGTTTCTTATGACACCCTCAATACGATATGGGGTAGTGGATATTCTTACACCGCCACTACACGTTTAGGTT
Source organism: Parnassius orleans (assembly GCA_029286625.1). NCBI lineage: Eukaryota > Metazoa > Arthropoda > Insecta > Lepidoptera > Papilionidae > Parnassius > Parnassius orleans. The sequence goes on along the minus strand of JAGSMP010000339.1, from coordinate 12,306 downwards.
GAAATAGTTAAACATAATTCATTGAATAGAGAATATGTCTGAGTCCCCCCACCCAACTTCTAAGTACCATGCAATGACTATGGCGTAAGTACCATTAAAAATAAGTACAAATTAAATACGATAGAATCCTTAAAATAATGTTAATTAATTAATTTTCGACCCCCCGAAACAAAAAGAGCTGATGATCTTCAAACGGCTGAACAAATTCCTTGAAACATAGCTAAGAACACTCTCGATTAACACACCTTTCAAACGAAAAAACTTAATCAAATTCGGTTAATCCGTTCAGGAGCTTTGATGCCACAGACGGACATACAGATACACAGATACATACTACAAACTTATAACACCTCTCTGTTTTCGTCGGGGGTTATTTAGCTTATTCAAAGGTATATTTGTCTGATTTTTACAAAATATGACATTTTAAAAAATCTATTATACCGTACCTATGTTTCAGCAAGGTTTTATTAACTATGTGGTGTATGTATTACGTAGTAGGACCTTTTCTGCCTAGGAGTCCGTCTAGGTAGGTACTATCCTCTTATGTATTTCTGCCTCCAAATAGCAGCGCTTGTTTTTTTTATAGAACAAGGGTGACAAACGAGCACACATTCCACCTGATGCTAAGTGGATGCTGTGACTAAGATGGAATGCCTCGTTTCCATTAAAATGGCTCACCGGTACTCTACACTCATATCATCACATATCATTCTGTGGGTGTGAGAGGTGACAGAGGAAAATGAAATAGAAGATGGTCTATCTGATAATAACTCGAAATAATTAAAAAAAACTGGCTGTTAACACGCCTGCCAAGCGTGGAAAGAATTGCAATTATGCCTCATATGGAATATTAACCATGAGGGGGGAAGGGATATTTGCCAAATAAAAAGCCGAATAGGGGAGGTCTATGTTCAACAGTTGGCTTTTGATAGGCTTTAATGATGATGATGATGATTATTTCAGTATGTAATCATAACAATAATTTGCTACACATTGCCTTATCAGTGTGGGGTTCTATGTTCAACAAATAGGTATGTGATGATGTAATGATGATGATGATAATTTCGTCTCGTTCCCAGTAAAAAGGGTCTCCAGTACTCTACACTCACCATATGAAACACAGCAGCACTAAGCTGCTATTTAACGCTGGTATTTTGTGAGAGCGTGGTCCTTCACCGGTCGAGCCAACTCCTTCGTGCTGCAACCATAATATAGCTGCAGCGTGGCTCTACCACGTAAAAAGCATGTAATGCTATGTTCCGTTCTTAAGGGTATTAAGAGCCAATATAATTAGAGCCAGTATAATTACAGTCTTTGAGGCATTCCATCTTAACCCTCTGGGGTGACATCGTTCCTGTAGCTTTTTTTGTTTAATGATGATTGCATGTGTTCATGGCCAGCAGTTTCTTAACATTAGGTGGACTGTTAGTTCGTTTGTCACTTCAATTTTATAAAAAAAAGAAGACTATTGCACACATAGAAATAGCTAGCTGATGCGTTTTATCACTGAAGAGTATATTAATCACTAATTTTATTTATCACAGACGTCACTATTGAAGGACAAGCGAGGTGACGCTTAAGTAGCTTAAGCTACTCATTGGTAACGAGATTTCGTAATTAGTTCCTTTAGCGCAACATCGTGGAAAATTGATTTAAATCATCAAACAGATTACATGCTTCGCGTGTTAAATGGTGTGTAATATGAAACGATTTATATGGATTCATTTAATTAATTGTTAATAACTCTTTAAGCAATTAACAGTTGTTTTTTTTTCGAACCAGTGATAATTAAACAAAAGAATGACTTTCAATAAGTATTATTTATAATCTATATTGAATAAAAAAGTTTTTGTTTCTGTTTCTGTTAACAGAAAACTACAAGTTGTTAATTGGAGCGAGACTTTCCACCTCCATATTGGAATATGTAATTACGGGGTACGATTTCTATATCGATAATCAAATAAGTACATTGGAACAAGCTTGAAAATAGTTGGTTATCAAAACTTCCCCTTGATTTTACCACACCTTGCTATTTGCAGCCAAGCATAAATTATATAACTTAAAACAACATTCCAAACTTTTCCATTACAAAGTTTTACTAGCTTTTAGCAAAACTTGATTAGATGATGCTCTTAAAAGCAGCTACAAGCCCATTAACATGTTTCAAGTCCCATAAATCCTATCACGATTAAAATGACAATATATGATGTATGATCAAATTACACTTTGATATTCATTCATTCATTCATTCATTCACTACAGCCCATCAAATTCCACTGCTAAGTATAGCCGTTCCCACAGATTGGCTTATATGAAGTATATTTACCATAGTTGCCACGATTGGCACGCGTATTGTCTACCGCAGTTTTTACTAGTTGTTATTAGAAAGACGCTGCTGCCTATCTCCTGATTTGTTTCATCCATTACCTCTTGATACCCACGGACTATAAGAGGCATGGATATCCTTACCGTCACTACTATTTGAAGTTAAAAAAAATATCGAATAACATAAACGCAAAATGCAAAACAACTTTCGATACTGCGATATGCGATCCGTGTTATGTGTGGTGAATAGGAAATGCCCTACATTGGGAGAGGTCCATTTCAGCAGGATACTTTTACGAACTGACAAAAGACAAGGAATCATCGGGAAAAATGGCAGTCTAGTTGCAAATGGGCCTATAGCTCCTATCTATCCTCAAACAGGAATCAAAATGCAGATGCGTTTTTACCCCTGAGGACTAAGATGGAATGCCTTGTTACCAGTAAAAAGGATCTGCAGTTTTTGTCGCTCACTATGCGAAACACAGCAGTGCAATACTGCGGCCTTAATACAGCAGCAGTTAGTGTTTCATCACGTAAACAAAAACAAGCATCAAAACAAAATATATAACAAATAATAGTTAAAAAATATCACAATTGAAATACGAGGCACGTGCACATTTACCTAGTTCGTCTTTACCGCTCAGTTGTAAATATATTGAAATGTAAATTAGGTTTCGAAACTTTCATAGGAAGGATGAAACTTTTTCAGCAATTCTGAACTGTATTCAAATTGGAACATTATTATTAAATTATTCATCCTTTACCGGTTGATAGTGGTTTGTATGAACAATATATTTTATTTTAAATATTATAACTGTTATAATATTTAGAATAAAATATATTATTCAATATGTTATATTCTAGATGGACATGTGCTTTTCTAAAAAAACAATTTCCAGTCAGGGCTCGTGCCAAAATACGCAGTTTATTTTTGCTTAAACTCATAGATTCTGAAGCGAATTTACAATCATAAGCCTAGATTAAAATTTTGGGATGTTTTGAGCCTGGTGTATCAAACCAGAATTCCACAACCCCATATCAACCCGTGGGTGTGTAGAGGTGACAGAGGAAATGAAACAGGTGATGGGCATTATCATATTCTTGATACGTGACAACAATAGCAAATATCTCCCAATAAGGTTCCCAAATCTATGTCGAGGTCTATGTTCAGCAGTGGTATTTCATAGGCTGTAATGATGGTGATGATCATTTTGATATTTCAACAATATAATTTGATACTATGAAATGTATGAGCGAATGAATAAAAAACTAACTACACAAGAAGAAGGTACAATAAAACCTATGGTGAAATTTAGTAGGCCTTAATAACTGCCGACCTAGTATTTAAGAAAAACCAAATAAAATAAAAATTTGGCTCCGATACGTAATTCAATTCTTCAAGATCAACAAAGCATTTATTCATAAAGATAAAGATTACGATTTTAGATAGCCAAGTGTAATATTACAAAACATACCTACGATTTATTTGGACTGATTTTTATTATTGGTGCAGTGCGGTCTATCTTATGATAGATAATGCAACTCCTCGATTATCATGAGTGCGTCGGTTGTGTCTCGAATTGAGTTGAGTGTTAGGTTGAGTTGAGTGTTGTGTTGATTGTTGGGTTGAATGTCCTCCCAACCGAATTTCTGTCACAGCGCCCAGTCTCACCAGAGAATAGCCTATCTGCACAGTACAAAATTATAGTGTTCGAATGTAGGCGCAAGCACAGGTTTACACTCTATTCACTCACAATCATCAAATCGCAATCCGAGACGGTCCGAGTGTGCTTAGGCGCAATAATTATATATAATTTAACAGCTTCTAATCTCATAGTGTAAATTCTTCGACACTTTGCACTGTTTGGACAGCTGAAACCAGTTTTCTGACTACGACATTAGTTTAGTAATAAGAGCGTTTATTTGCATTTCTAACATTTTAAGTGATATAAGATACATTTAAAACAAAAAAAATAGAAAACTCAATGATGTATGCGTATACATGTACACAGGCAGCTATACTATGCGCAAGCCAGACTAGCGATGCCTAGTAGACATGCTCGTGACGTCACGAGCATGTCGAGGTCATCGGTGACGCGAACCCATAAGTTTTTCCCCTACCAAATATCGCTCAACGCGGCTAAAGAAGTTTTCACTTCAAAAATAACTACACAAGAAGAAGGAGTACAATAAGGTCTATGGTGAAATTTAGCAGGCCTTAATAACCTCCGACCACGTACTCAAGAAAAACCAAATAAAAAAGAATTTGGCCACGATACGTAATTCAAATCTTCAAGATCAACAAAGCATTTATTCATAAAGATAAAGATTACGATTTTAGATAGCTAAGTGTAATGTTACAAAACATACCTACGATTTATTTCGACTGATTTTTATTATTGGTGCAGTGCGGTCGTAACTTATGATAGACGAACGATCCGCGTCGGCTTCTCACGGGTGATTGCTGGATCTCGACATCAGCGCCACCTACCGGGTCCAATTGTGAATCGTGTAGATCACCCAGGAACTCACTCGAACACACACAAATAATATCAAAATCGGTCATGCCGTTTTCGAGTTTTAGCGAGACTAACGGACAGCAATTGATTTTTATATAATAGAGATAATGCAACTCTGGCGGCAGGACGCGGGGTAGCGCGTCTCTGAAAACTTGTAGAGACATTATCGTGCAATAGGAGTATGAATGTAATTAAATTAATATTTATTATCTCTAACGATCTAATATAGATTCATTTAATTGCTTGTTAATAACTCTTTAAAGCAATTAACAATTGTTAACAGAAAACTTTACAAGTTGTTAATTGGAGTGAAAGTTTTTTTTAAAATACGTGAATAGTTCGCAACAGACTAGACTTTATTCTATGAATATTTTACATACTGAAAAGATAGCTGACGTTTATAGTCAATATTTAACAATATTTTGATACAAATACTGACCGTTTTCATTTCACCCTCATGTTGGAATACTTATAGGGTACGATTTTATCGATCACCAAATACCTATGTACATTGAAAAACGCTTGGTTATCAAAAGTTCCCTGGCTTAAACTTTTCTACATCCATTTTCTGTATCCTATATAATTTAAAATTAGGATAAGTATTGGCCTATTCTAGTCGCATATTGTCGGTGATATTACGAGTACTTGATACGTGCTTTTGTATTTTCGACAAAGGAGTCAGTCGTTTTGGGCCCACTAGAAATTTTAACGACCTTTAATGGTATTACATACAAAAAGTTACCAATTTATTATAATAATGGCCTATAGATTTTATAAAATCTAAACGGAATCAAGAAATCTGAAAAAATGAGTGGTTTTGATATTCCGTGTTCATTCATTCATTCATTCATTCATTACAGCCCTTCACAAGTCCACTGCTGAACATAGGCCTCCCCACGGAATGCCACAGCACGGTCCCGAGCCACCTGCATCCATTGACTTCCTGCATGTCTTACCAGGTCGTCACTCCATCTAGTGGGGACGCCCTACACTTCGCCTGCCGGTACGAGGCTGCCACTGAGAACCTTTCTTCCCATCGGTTGTGGGTTCTTCGAGCTATATGGCCGGCCTATTGCCACTTCAGCTTACTAATCCTTTGGGCAATGTCGGTTACTCTGGTTCTACTGCGGATCTCCTCATTTCTAAGTTTATCACGCAGAGAAACTCCGAGCATAGCTCTCTCCATAGCTCGCTGAGCGACCTTGAGCGTCCTCATACGGCCAGCAGTGAAGGACCACGTCTCAGTTCCGTATGTCATCACTGGCAACACGCACTGGTAGTACAATTTAGTTTTGAGGTTTTGAGGTATGCCTGACGAGAAGATGTGTCGTAATTTCCCGAACACTGCCCAGCCGAGTTGAATCCGTCGATTTGCCTCTCGGTCGAAGTTGGACTTAAATAGTCGGACTATTTGTCCCAGGTAAACATATTCGTCAACAACTCGAGCTTAGTGCTCCCAACAACTACCGGCATAGTGTGACATGGACATTAAACATGATTTTGTTTTGTCCATGTTCATCTTGAGACCATCCGTTGGGAGACACTATTGAGGTCATTGAGCATAGTGCTTAAGTCCTCCAGCGATTCTGCCATAAGGACTATATCGTCGGCAAATCGAAGGTGAGTGATGTACTCGCCATTGATGTTAATACTGTATCCTTTCCAGTCCAGTAGCTTGAAAACGTCTTCCAATGCAGCGGTGAAGAGTTTCGGGGATATTACGTCACCCTGTCTTACACTCTCTGCAGTCGGATAGGTTTCGTACTCTGGTTCTGTACTCGGATAGCCATCGTATCCCTACTGTACAAACACTTCAGCAACTCGATATACCGACAGTCCACTTGGCACCGCTGAAGGGACTGCAGCACCGCCCAAATTTCGACGGAATCAAGGCTTTCATAGTCCACATACGCAAGGCAAAGTGGCAGATTGTACTCGTCGGTCTTCTGTACAATTTGCCGAAGGGTATGTATGGTCTATGGTGCTAAAGCCTTTCGGAAACCGGCTTGTTTGGGAGGCTGAAGTCGTCGAGTCTGCATGCGAGACGATTCGTAATGACTCGAAAACAGCACGTAGACGCGGCTCAGAAGGAAATCGGTCTGTAGTTCTTAAGAGAGCGTTGTCGCCTTTCTTGAAGAACAAGACCACCGCACTTCTGCTCCACGCCTCCGGTGTAATGCTACCATGGAGGACGGAATTAAAGAGCTTCTGAAGGACTTCAGTACCGGTTTTCCACCCGCTTTCAGAAGTTCCGCTGTAATTCCATCCTCGCCTGGGGCCTTGCTGTTTTAAGGTGCTGGAGAGCCATTCTAATCTCGCTCAGACTGACGTCCGGGATATCATCGGAATAGTGTCGGATAAGACTTGCTCTTGGATCGTTACTCACACTTGCGCGTGGCTCCGACGATGACGTATACAGCTGCCCATAGAACCTCTCAATCTCACTCAAAATCTCAGGTGTCCCTGAAACGATGCTGCCACAATCGGTCTTCAGCTTCGATAGTTGGCTCTTTCTGGCAGACAGATCTCTGGCAAAGACTTTTGAGCCCTGGTTCCGCTCGATCGCTTCTTCAATACGAGCTGTATTGAAGTTGCGCAAGTCCCGCCGCATGCATTTGGAGATCTGTCTGTTCAGTTGCCTGTATGCTGTCAAATCTGCTGAAGACTGCAGCTTCATCTCCCGTCTAACAACCATGAGATTAAGAGTGTGATCGGAGAGTTTTTGGTGTTCTGCTGCGACGGGTCTTACAGAACTTAGCTCCGACCGCATGGGCAGTTTCCACAAGCTTGTCATTCATGTCGTCCACTTCATTGCAAAATTCTAGGCACTGAAAACGATTTTGTAACTCGAGCTAAAAGTTTTCGGTACTTTGGATTAGAGCACGAGGGGACGGGCGTTGACTTCATTAGACGTGACCTCTCCAACTTAACGTTTAGGTTCAGTGTGCCTCACCATTCGGTGATCGCTGCCAGTTTTCACCGCGATCACTGAGACATCACTGAACAGTTGTCGTCTGTTCGTCATAATGAAGTCAATCTCATTTTTGTCGAACTGTCGGGGCTCGACCAGGTCCACTTTCTGTGGGGCCGCTTTTGGAAGAAAGAGTTCATCATAAAGAGTCCCTCTTTCTCCATAAAGTCGGCCAGCCGCTGGCCCTTTATTCCGTGTTCTGGTTAATGTAATATGGGAAAAATGCGTGTAATGAATCATTTTGCAGTTTCTATAAAAGAAAATGTTTTTTTTACAAAGATAACTTATTATATACATATTATATTATACTTATTTGTATATTATATATTTATTACTAAAAGAGATACCACTGATATTTTTATCCTATTTCTAAAAGTGTTAGCTTATATCATATAACATGGTTCAAAGACACCGTGGAACGAAACGCTATTTTGTCATTGACTTCCGTGCTGGGTAATAACCGGCGGCCATATTAGCATAATATTTTCAGACAGTATTATTGTATAATATTCTCTTTTTTTTATTTTTCTTTGCTTATTGCCTGTTTTATGTTTAAACTTATTTTTAAGATAAATTTATAAACCTAAGCACTATATAATTTATATAATTAATATCATTAATTTGTCAGTTAAGAAGCGATAGTATATATATTATGTTTATAAAATAAGAACCTATAATTGGCATTAAGGATTATCTGAGACCTTCTGTGTATATTTATAACGTGCTGTTGGTTCTATAAACAATAAAGAAAAAAAAAGAAAAAATAAAGATAAGCATCATATCTATGTCTGTGCCGGCGGCCGGATATTAATTTACGGTATTGACATTCGTCACGCTGCTGTTTTTGTACTTATTTGCGATTTTAAGAAAATTGCATCTTGAAGATCAGCTTACACTGAAAACAATTAAATAATATTTGTGGATTTCAACGCATTGTGCAAAGACAATATCTAGCCGAGACAGAAGCAGATGTGCGCCAACTTTTATATTTGTGGATTTCAGGAGGTGAGTATCTTATCTTATGGAATGCGACGAATTCAACTGTACAAAACCTACAATTGATTTAAAGTTTTAAACTTTTATGTGAAATATATCTTATTTTTGTCACTCTCGAAGTTCTAGTCCAAAAATATTATACTGCGGAAACGAAAACTACTAATTTTCGTTTATAATGTATTACATTTTATTTTATTTTTACTGAATATTGAGATATGGTACGATTTTTTAGAAATAATAATAAACGACCCACACCCACAGACACTTAACGATCTATACATGTTTTAGTACTTATTTATTTTAAGTTTGTAAAAATACTAATAAATATCCCTTCATATTACTAACAAATTCATACCTTCTACAGTTATAATTTTAATCTATGGTTATAATACACTGATTAATGTTTAAAAGATATAAATATTAAAATCTTTTAAAATTGTAGACACTGCATTGACTTTCCTGTTTATACTTACTAATAATTTGCATTGAATGTAAGAATGAAATCTGTGGTTTTAATTAAGCTATTTGGTAGCAAAAACAAAAAGTATAAACTTGTTTTTTATATAAAAGTTATCTTATTTATGATATAAACTGTGTCCATGTTAAAGTTTGAAAAAATCATTCACGTAGTTATTCTGCTAACAAGTAGGTTCATAAGTCAATGTCTAATCAATGCAACAAGTGTTGGATTATATTATACAGTTTAGCCAAATATTCCACATTATGTATTTAATTCGCCAATGATATTTTTGACGAGTTTAATCAAAAGTATATATGAGTGTATATACAAGTTTACTTTTACTTTTTGCTCCTAGATTTTTCGAAAATCTATAATTTATGTTGAATTACCTAAAACAAATGAAAAACACAAGTGTTATTAGTATGTTAAAAGGTTAAAAGTGTCAAAGTATTGAAGTGTTATGTTATTGGTAAAATCTAATTTAATTAATAGATAAAATAAAATCACACAGAATATCATAAATATATACAAATCTTTGTTTAAAGTGTCTGTCAGAGTAACTATATCCACAACTGTTACAGCCTATCAAAAGCTCATTGCTGAACATAGTCCTTCCTCAGATTTCCTCAAAGGAGGATACTTACTATAGTCGCCATGCTTAGTAGACGAGTCGGCAACCACAGTTTTTTATTTGTAGTTGTTAATAGGAAGATGTTGTTAAATTCAGAAGGAATGTACATACATTCCTTCTGAATTTAATATTTATAGATATAGATAACATAAAATAAATGGATGTTATTAAGGAATAAATATTACAGTGTTAATATTTGATTAAACACATCTACTATTAATGTTTATTATATTTAAACTCAATAAGGGAAGCAAGATTTTTGTTTACATTATTTTTATTTATTTTGTTGATTGTAGGTAATGTTCATAGAAAACATTCCTTCTGAATTTAATATTTCTTTACTTCTTTATTTTTATTTGCATTCCCAATTTTTCAGTTACACCCACTTGATGCAGTTTGTTGTAACTGCCTAAGAATATTGCAAGAAAGTATTGAATTTGCTCATTCCATTAGAAGATTTGTATTCCATGTGGATCTTCAATTTTAAGAGCACACCACACACGGGCTGTGCCAATTAACTCAGCAGAAAGAGATATTATTTTGCAGTGGATACCATCACACCAGGTACTTACTTTACTTTAACAGCCTGTAAATGATCCCCTGCCTGAAATAGGCTTGCCCGGAGGAGTTGGCATAATCGCTTTGGCACACAGATTGATGTTTGTAATCATACACCCTGCACTACAAACAATTTGGCTATTCACTACCAGGTTATTTTTTAACTTTACAGCCTATCAAAAGTCTACTGCTGAACATAGACCTCCCCCACAGATTGCCTTATAGGGGAGATATTTGATAACCACAGTTTTTTTTTCTTTAGTTGTTATTAGATAGATGCTACTTCTTCCTTACCTTACCCCATATTTGTATGCCTTTGTACTTAATATACAAGTAATATTTTTTACCTTAAATGATATTAGTGTAAATAAAACGTCAAAGAACTTGTACTTAATCAAATAATGTTATAATTCTAAAATAACTACTTCACTTGTTTACCTTTCTGATTTGATGTATTTTTATTTATTTTTACCTTAGTGGAATCTGATTAAATATAAAAGTATTATGAAGGGAAACGAGTACATGCTATTTATATATAATTTAAGAGGCATTAAGACTGTTTATTAGTAATAAAGATAGAAATTAAAAAAATTACGTGGTAGAGCCATGCTGCAGCTATATTAGTAGTATAGTTGTAGCACGAATGGGTCGGCTCGACCGGGGAAGGACCACGCTCTCACAGAATACCAGCGTAAAATAGTAGCTTAATGCTCCTGTGTTTCGTATGGTGAGTGTAGAGAACCGGAGACCCTTTTTACTGGAAACGAGGCATTCCATCTTAGTCGTCAGGGGTGACAACGCATCTGCATTTTGATTTGTAATCGAGGATAGATGTAAATGTCTATGGGCCGCCGCAACCACGTACTATCAGGTGGACTGTGTGCTCGTTTGTCACCCTTATTTTATAAAAAAGGAGATCGTCAATTAAAAGAGATATGTCAGTCACAAGTTCACTGCTGAACATAGGCCTCCCCCAAGGAATGCCACAAAGCACGGTCCTGAGCCACCTGCACCCATCGGATTTTCTGCATGTCTTACCAGGTCGTCACCCTATCTAGTGGGTGGCCGCCTCACACTTAGCTTACCGGTACGAAGCTGCCACTCGAGAACCTTTCTTCGCCAACGGTTGTCGGTTTTTAGAGTTATGTGGCCGGCCCATTGCCACAAACTTCTTATCTTTGTGTAATTTCATGAATGGATAAGTTATAACCTTATCATTTTAGCTTCAATGGTGCTTGGAATGTAAACATGCTAATCAATCAACACATATTATAATTTAAAATTAAAACTCAAGAACTATTGGACAGACCTTGATCAAATTTATATGAAACCACATGAGAAGCATCAGCTGTCAAATAAAAAAATAATCACCGAAGTCGGTTCACCTAGAAAAAAGTTATGAGTTACACATTAAAAAAAACATACATTCAAATTGAGTACCTCCTCCTTTTTGAAGTCGGTAGATATGTTCTGGCACTGCCCCTGGCGACCTGTGCTACTTTTAATAGACTGCTTTAAGAATGTGATGATTTTACAATAATAGAAATGCAGTGATAATACAGTGTTCTTTTATCCTAACACAACCAGTTTAAAACACCTTACATGTTTTTTATTTTTCGTGTTTAATATTGTAAATTGATATTTACTACCGAGTCATTTTGGTTTTAATGGTGCTTGGGATGTAAACTTGTTAATCAATCAATACATACTTAATAACAATGTCCTGGCAATGCACCTGGCGGCCTGTGCTACTTTTAATAGACTGCTTTAAGAATGTGATGATTTTGCAATAATAAAAATACAGTGACTAATACAGTGTTTTTTATCCTAACACAACCAGTTCAAT
>JAGSMP010003389.1:0-11053 GCA_029286625.1 Parnassius orleans | reverse complement strand
ACGATGCAAAACAATCTCATGTCTTGTCTGTTTGTTTGTCTGTTCGGTACAAATTTAGCTATTCATTTTAAACTGACTGTCCGGTGAGTTAGAGATTTGAAACGAAATACAGTGGTGATCGTATAATTAGAAACACTACCAACGGTCCTTGACATTATGTAAGATACTGCACCGCAATCGTTTTTATTTTGAAATTAAACAATAAATAGGACAAAAATATGTTCAAAGATTTATCATTTCTTAGAAAAACAATATAAATCCCATTACACAAGTGCAGTTTCAATATTACATTACGGACAAACATTTAAATCAGTTTTAATGTATGAACAATAATGGTCAACTAATTAGAAACAACAACAAAAAAAAAAAAACAATTTTTTTAAGTACTAGTAATTAGTATTGTTATTTACGAAATAGCTACTAATCATAGCCTACCAATAGTTATAATTAATATTTAGTGGCGTATCCCTTATTTTCAATGACAGCATTGCAACGACGTGGCATTGATTCAATCATATTCATACATTTTTCTACGGGGATTGAATTCCATGCTTCAACAAATGCTTCATATAGTTCGTTTTGACTGGTGTTACGTTTGTTTGAGACTTTCTTTTTAACAATATACCAGAGATTTTCTATCAGGTTTAAATCCAGACTATTTGCTGGCTAGTCTAAAACGGATATACGCTGTTTCTGAAACATTTGACGCTATTGGTACATCACCATAGCATTACGAATTTTGCTAACTATGCCAGTTACAAAGCGCTGAAAGGTTCTTTTCTAAATTAAAACTTATAAAAATTACCTGCGCTCGACAATGAGCCAGGAAAGATTAACAAATTTAGCAACAATATCCATAGAGGAGCATATTAGACCATATAGACATACACGAGATTATTAAGGATTTCGCAAACAGAAAAGCGAGAAGAGGAAATAATATAATTTAAGTATGTTTATATTCTTACATATCTTAGACTCTTGTTGTTTTTTTAAACATAGCATACGTAATAGTTAAATCAGTATTATTAGAAAAGTCAGCTATTTTGTTATTAATATCTAAGTATACAATTACATATAACATCATAAATAAAGCATAAAAATTAAATTCGTGTTTTATTTTTCGCATTGTGAAGGAAGAACTGGTTTTACCTATTTAGGAAAATATTATCTAAGTATATAAAACTGGAGAACATTTATTTCGGTCAAAATTAACAAATAATAAAAAAACATAAGTTAAAACATGAAGATTCGTGAAAAAAAGGGGCGCTTCATAGGTTTCGCACACAGGCGGCTTGGAGGGTCGGCGCGGCCCTGCATAGACCACATACATACCTGCAAATTGTACAAAAGACCGAAGAGTACAATCTGCCACTTTGCCTTGCGTATGTGGACTATGAGAAAGCCTTTGATTCCGTCGAAATTTGGGCGGTGCTGCAGTCCCTTCAGCGGTGCCAAGTGAACTGTCGGTATATCGAAATGCTGAAGTATTTGTACAGTAGGGCTACGATGGCTATCCGAGTACAGAACCAGAGTACGAAACCTATCCAACTGCAGAGAGGTGTTAGACAGGGTGACGTTATATCCTCGAAACTCTTCACCGCTGCATTTGAAGATGTTTTCAAGCTACTGGACTGGAAAGGATACGGTATTAACGTCAATGGCGAGTACATCACTCACCTTCGATTTGCCGACGATATAGTCCTTATGGCAGAATCGCTGTAGGACCTAAGCACTATGCTCAATGACATCAATAGTGTATCCCAACGGATAGGTCTCAAGATGAACATGGACAAAACAAAAATCATGTTTAATGTCCATGTCACACCTATGCCGGTAGTTGTTGGAAGCACTAAGCTCGAAGTTGTTGACGAGTATGTTTACCTGGGACAATTAGTCCGACTAGGTAAGTCCAACTTCGACCGAGAGGTCAATCGACGGATTCAACTCGGCTGGGCAGCGTTCGGGAGATAACGACCCATCTTCTCGTCAGGCATACCTCAAAACTAAATTGTACAACCAGTGCGTGTTGCCAATGATGACATATGGAACTGAGGAAGCTCAAGGTCACTCAGCGAGATATGGAGAGGGCTATGCTCGGGGTTTCTCTGCGTGATAAACTTAGAAATGAGGATATCCGCAGAAGAACCAGAGTAAACGACATAGTCCCAAAGGATTAGTAAGCTGAAGTGGCAATGGGCCGGACATATAGCTCGAAGAACCGACAACCGTTGGGGAAGAAAGGTCCTCGAGTGGCAGCCTCGTACCGGCAGGCAAAATGTAGGGCATCCCCGCACTAGATGGAATGACGACCTAGTAAGACATGCAGGAAGTCAATGGATGCAGGTAGCTCGGCACCGTGCTTTGTGGCGTTCCGTGGGGGAGGCCTATGTTCAGCAGTGGACTTGTGAAGGGCTGTAATGATGATGATGATGATGAATATTAAGTCGGCAAAGTCGGGGTAGCCCAAACAAGATTCTAAAGCAGTTTTTGTACTGGACACTTAGAGTTTATGGCATTAAGATGTTCCGTCCGATGGCTAATGCTCGAATCCTCAACGGAAATAGATTGTGACTTTTTATGTATGTCTACCTAGAAATGCTTGAACTAAAAGTCAGAAAGTATCATTAAAAATAAAAATATTACTGATATTAACATTTAAAAATTGACGAGGTTTTTTACTGTTTCAATTAGGTAATTTGTCTGAAACCAATAACATGTTTTAATATGCTCGCTGCAGATTTGTTATGGTTATTGCACGAATGGGTCCGCACGACCAGCACTTTAATGCCGTTGCGTTTCGTATGGTGAGCATAGCTGATGGACCCCCTTTAAGTGGTAACTATTTATTCCATGTTAGTCCTAAAAGGTGACAACGCATCTGTATTCTGATTCTTAATCTACGATAAATGTATATGTCTATGAGCCACAGCATCCACTTACCATCAGGTGCTCTATGTGCTCGTTTGTCACCCTTATTCAATAAAAATAACTTTCCAATTAAATAAAAACGCAGTTTTCATAGAAACTTAAAATCGGTATATATTGGAATAGTTTTTCACATGTAACATACGTTAAAAGCTTTTACCAAAGATTTTGGCTTTTAGCAATTTTATTTTAATCGAATTTAAAAGCTAGCCTTTTAATTACAATATTGTACAAACATTTGACTGCGATATACATGATTTGCTGAGTCACAGAAATTCTTTGAACGTCGTAAAACTCCCTTGCGACTCTGAAAAACAAATGTAAACACACACTTAAATATACCTGACGTAGCTCTATGCTCTCTCGAAATAAACATAAAAGTTAAGCATACAATAAGAGGAACGCGTGAAAATTTTTTACGCGTCGTTCATAGCTTTCGCATACGAGTATTTATTATATGTACGCCGTGTTATAACTTTGATGCTTTTTAGTGTAAGTTTTATTTGAAATTAAGAGGTAAATTAACAGCCTATATATTTTCCGTAGCTGGACAAAACCTACTTACTTTTTAAGAGGAATTTGAAAGAAAATGTCCCTTGTATTGCCCCTATAATGATTGCAATGAACAATTTGCATGTTGCAATGTTGCAGCTATATTAGTAGTATAGTTGCAGCACGAATGGGTTAGCTCGACCGAGAAGGCCGTGCTCTCACAGAATACCAGCGTAAAATAGCAGCTTAACGTTGCTGTGTTTCGTATGGTGAGTGAAGAGAAATAGATACCCTTTTACTGGAAAAAGAAAAGAAACGCCCCACAGCTTGAAAGAGGCATAATATCATATCTGAGAGGATTATGGAGCAGTTAGTCCACCCCACTGCCTCCGTAGTATCCGTATTCGAACTATTTTTATTCCTTAGATATTAAGGTTTCCTCACGATGTTTTCCTTCACCGTCGAGCACGTGGTAAATCAGTTACCCACTGTGAAATTTACGAGATAGTTGGATTAGTTTATTTCAGTTATTTCTATAGCATAATGTCTTATAGGATATTGCTTTGGGGAAATGCAACTGATTTAGAACTATTTACAAGCAAAAACCAAGAGTCTCCTGAGAGACTACATTATGCATTAAATTATCATAAATAAACTGTGTTTCTCTGAATAAATACAGTACATTTGCGAAATTTTAATGAACGTTCATTAAAAAGTAGTTTTAATGAATAAAGTGATATACACTATCTAAGCACTAGGCACAAATACAATCTAGAGATACCAGTTACTTGAATACACGGAGTAAGTTATACAGAGTGAGTTATATTCATGGGGCAATGTATACGCTATTATTAAAAATTCTTAGAAAGTATAAAAGTTCTCTCTATTACCAGATACGGCAAACGTAATAGAGGACGTCAACAAACGATCAAAACTCACGGCTGGACATCATTGGAGAAGAGTAGCGCGAGACAGATGGCACAAAATGTCAGAGGAAGCCAATCCAAGAGGCACGCTGAATTACAGAATATTTTATAATTAAACTAAAACACACTTAAAATGCAATTTTCAACCATATAGTTCAGAATTAAGGGCTTTATTATTTTTATTTCAAATTTTAATATTACGTATTTTTTAACAAAAACTGTATTAAAAGAGTAATTATAATATAATATATGAATACATGGTTGATAATAAAATATAATAGAAGAAATTATGTTTATTGTATGCAACAGCGCTGACAGACGTGCTTAATACCAACCAGCTTAGTTGGTTTCTTTATAATTAATAATAACTAATATTTAAAAGTACTTAATTCTATAAGGACCGTAAGCACCTCGATTACGTGTATTAGAGAAAGTATTCAGCGGTACGCCATAAAACTATTATTTTGTCAAAGCATTTATAGATGAAAGTTGATTTATTCGTTTCTATACGTACATAAAATTTTGTCAAAGAATCTTTAAAGTTAAAGCACAGCAACAACAGCGCTTAAAGCGTTAAGCTGCTATTTTACGCTTTATATTGAGAGCGCGGTCCTTCTCCGGCCAAGCTAACACATTCGTGCTGCAACTATACTACTAATATAGCTACAACATGGCTCTACCGTAAATTGTTCATTGCAATCATTATAGGGCAATTAAGGACATTTTCCTGCTTCAAACCCTCTTAAAAAGTAAGTACGTTTTGTCCAGCTACGGAAAATATATACGCTGTTAATTTACCTCTTAATTTCAAATAAAACTACACCAAAAGTAACATCAAAGTTATAACACGGCGTACATATAATATATACTCGTATGAAAAGCTTTGAACGACGTATTAAAAATTGTCACGCGCGTTCTCTTATTGTATGCTTACTTTAATGTACTTCCACGTAAAATTAACTTTAAACGATAAATAAAAATGTAACGAGGTAAAGCGAGTAAAGTCATAAAGCTTCAGGAAGAACTTTTAAATAATTCATGGCCCGTACTAAAATACGAAGGTTCAAATCTTTAGATAGGAGAGCTTAAGTGGGTACTACGAGGTAGTTTGGTTATTTTTCAAACTTCATCGTAAAAAATATAAAGGAAAGAATTTTCTGTCTCGTAAAATGTTTTATTTTCCATTAACTTGCAAATGGCCAGCATTGCACCAACAGCTAATACTTTGGTGTAACATTTATTGGGCGGCGGTAGTCACTAACCATCAGATTAGCCGCATGCTTGTTTGCCCCCTCTTTTATTGAAATTAATTTAAAAGTTCACTAAAAAATTGGAAATTACTATCTAGGGCTTTATCATCACATACCACTAGGGGTATTGGTAGTTAAGCACTGGCTTATAATAAGTCAAAAAATCAACATTAGAACGCACAACACTGTAAAAGTATTTTTATCTTATAAGTATTTAGGTACTTTTGTTATTTATTTTTGAGTTTTTATTCAAGTATGGCCTCTCAAAAGCGAAAAGTACTGCAAAGCATGCGGTGCTTAAATAACAATAGGTGTGTCCTATAGGCTCATTTGTATGCTGGTTTGGTGGGGAATAAAACCACTGCGATCTTCTTTCTTGTATATTTGAAGTTTTTCTTCCTAGGTAGCTGGCCGCCGACTGTGTCGAACGACGGAATTGGCCCCTTTTTTATACGACCTCGGCTAGGTCGACAAATACGGTACATGCGACGGGGGAATGTAACGACCAATCAGAGCGAGGCGCGAGAGAGCAAGGCACGATGCTATGTTATTACCTGCTGAGTCGCGTAACAATTGTGTTGTTTTCTATTTATTAAAGTTATACATTTCTAAAGTTATACATTTCTAAATTAAAGTTGTAAATTCAATACATAACTTAAAACTAATTCTACCATAGAATTATAAAATAAAACTCTAAGCTATAATGATAATTCACTAAACTATAATATCAAACGCATATGACTATTTATGCATTGTCCTATCAGTGTCTATATTTCACTATTTTCACTTGTCCCACATCACTCCCGCCGTGCGACCGCGTCGCATCAGCTTCCGGTGCGGGCTCGACGTGTGGGTGAGGCAGGATCACCAGCTTCCTCACTGGCCGGCGTAGGACACCCCTTGGTCAGCACGTCCACCGTCCGCACGACGTTGTCTGGACCCGGATATAGCGATGACTCTTCCTCGTATCCACGTTGCGGGGCAGGTTGGGGTCGACGATCTGTACGAGGTCGTCGACACGTGCTGCTGGCTCGTCCGTGGGGCTCCCGCCAGTGTTGGAGCTCAGGAAGGTACTCTTTCACCCAGCGTAGCCAGAAGATGTCGGCTAGCCTCTGCGCAGCTCGCCAACTTGACCGTGAGATGGTATCTTGTTCAGTGAAAGTACCTGGCTGTGGTACACGCCCCGGTCCCCCCAACAAAAAGTGGTTAGGAGTGAGGGCCTCTGGATCTTCTGGGCTGACTGAGACGTGGGTCAGCGGGCGGCTGTTGACGGTGCATTCTACTTCTACCAGTAAGGTCGTGAGGACCTCCTCTGGTGGATGACGTTCATGTAACGTCGCGGTGAGCGCGGTCCTGACAGAGCGAACCATTCGCTCCCAGGCTCCGCCCATAAATGGAGCTCAGGTGGTATGTCGCCAGGAGATGGTCCTCTTCGCCGCTTCTTCTGGGTCGCTGCGTTGACCGCCCGTAGTTCCTTGTCGGCGGCCTTCAGGGTTGTGCCGTCTCACTATATTTCAGTTGGGCAGCCTCGCCGGGCGATCATTCGCCTTATTGCCATTACCGCGGTGTCGGCGCTAAGTGAGCCGGCGACTTCCAGATGTATGGCTCGCGTCGTGGGACATGTGAAGATAGCCATATTTTTTTGTCGAGTTCGTCCGACGGTCACCGAGAGAGGTCCAAAATAGTCGACCCCGATGAAGGTGAAGGGCCTTTGTGATGAGCTAAGCGACATGCTGGTAGGTTATAGATTGCCAATGTTAGTAAAATGCTTAATAATCATCTTAAGGTGATTAGGTAAGTGTCTCATCAAAACCGCGGTGTCAGCATTTAAGGAATGCTACTGCCCAGCGCTCCTAGGGGAGCTCAGTCCGATCTCAAACGCCGAATCGTTACCATCTCTTGCTTTTGTGTCTGCCAGTTCATAATTCTAGTTCATATTTCGTAATTAAACGTTTATTTGTGCAGCTCATTTAAAAGTCTTTTTTTAAAAACCCTACCGAGGGAACCCGTATAATATTTGGTGGCAGCGGTGGGATACGAAAATCCCCTACCCAACTACGCTCCGAAGAATTTACTACGTCATAATAGCGTTCCTAAAGTGAAGTGCCAAAATTAAAGTACAACAAAAGTGCTAAAGTGCCAAAGTGCTAAAGTGTTTGGACAAAATCATTAATTATCATCTCTCCATCCTCCGTTGAAACGGAGGTCTCCAGCAACCACTGTTCCACGGTCCGCAGTCCACAGTGATCTGTGGAAACGATGCTGATCATCATCATAGCAGCTACGTTCCTGTGGTGATTAAAACAACCTACTATTCCCTTGTGCGAATACAAACTATCTCATTGCGCGTCCAACAGAGCTGATAAGACTCGCGCTCACTTTGTTTGACTACGCTGCGGCAACTCACCTACAAACGTCTATAGTGTATAAGTAAGCTAGCATAAGGAGGACCTGACCTTTTGTATATCACTCTTATTCTTTTTTTTTTGTTGTTTTTGTTTTGTTGTTTTGTTTTCTGTGTTACTAAACTATGACTTCTAAATCTGAAGAGATGGCGCTAGCGGCTCTAAGCTTAGAAATCGACGAAAAAATCGAACTCAGTATTCTTTTAAGTTCATCAAACCCTTCGACGGATCATGAGAAAAATTAAATCCGTTCATTACTAACTGTCAAAGCGCTTTCAAAATTGCTACAAAATCGCAAAACCCATTCTGTTCAAATTTATACTAAGTCAATTGGACAAAGCTGAGAGCACGTGTAGTATTAAAGACTTCGATTCTTTCAGAACAGTTCATTGATTTCATTAAACAACAATTTGGTGAGAGGAAACATTATGCTCACCTACTCACGGAGCTCAAGACTGTAAACAGAGCCCGACCGAGACAGTTAATCAGTTTGCACTAAAAATTGAAACGTGCTAGCAAAATTACTAACGGAAATAAATATTTCTATACCAACAAAAGAAAACAGAACTAGCAGGACGTGTCGCTGCCATACAGGATCTCTCTCACACTTTTATAATGGACTCAATCCTCGCATCTCACAAGTAGTCAGATGTCGTAACCCTGACTCACTGAACTCTGCTGTAAGTTTCGCGGTAGAAGAAAAAATTATTTCCAGCATACAAAGAAGGTCAAACCCGAATGTGAACTCTTACAATGATAATATAAATTAATTTTATATTATCATTGTAAGTTCACATTCAACAAGATACAATGAGATATAAAAACTAGTAACGTCACCTGTCCTTGCTTACCTGATTTTACTCCCCCTCGTTCGGAAACCGTTATTAGTGCACTGTAAATAATCCTAATATAAAAGAAGGTGTTATACTAGACCAACACGTCTCTGCCTCGTTACTAATCGCAAATTGCATTGTTAAAGTAAAAGATAATAATCGTCAACATTACAGTTGTAAACATTTCCGAAAATCCGTCGTCCTTCAATCTAACCTTAACCTAGCAATAGAACCTTTAAATAGTCAAAATTATCCTAATCACGATGAACTAAAGCCTCAACAACGCTACTACGCGAACTAAAAGGTCCTCGAACAACTTAGTATCTCACCTCAATGAAGAGAATCCAATGCCTTACTACAAATTTGTAAAGACTTCTCGACATCTTCCACCTTCCAGATGAACAACTTACCTATAAAACCACTGAACATAACATAAGAACGACCACAGACATTCCTATTCAAACCAAATCCTAGATTCCTGAATGCCACAAAAGGAAGTAGAAAATCAATTAAATAAGATGTTGGAACAAAAATAGTAGATACCTTCAAATTCACCCTGGTCATCACCCATTTGGGTCGTGCCTAAAAATTAGATGCTTCAGGAAGCGAAAATGGAAGTCGTTATAGATTACAGAAAACTCAACGACATTACCATCGGAGAAACTTATCCTATCCACAAATTACAGAAATTCTAGATCAATTGGGAAAAGTCAATATTTCACAACTTTAGATTTGGCCTCAGGCTTCCATCAAATTCCAGTATCTGAGCAAGACACCCCTAAAACCGCTTTCTCCATACCTCAGGGCATTTCCAATTCACAAGAATGCCGTTTGGGCTAAAAATGCCCGTATTTCCGTACCAAAATGTCCCAAGACATTAAATCTTTTCTCGGACTCACATCCTACTATAGACGCTTTATTCAGACTTTTCCAAACTAGCGAAACCACTAACCTCTCCTGAAAAGGATACACCTTTAAATTGGAAAAACGAACAGCAACTTGCTTTCGAAACGTTACAGAAAAAACTAGTAACGTCACCTGTCGCTTTACCCTGATTTTACTATTTGCTGACGAAATGCGCCAAGGATCGTGGATGTTTTCGACAAACTACGTGCGGACTGTGAAGACCACGATGATGCCCCGCCTGCACGAGAGAGATACAACACCGAGCCCACATCTGCCTCGAAATAAATGGAGCACAATTTGAGCCGCTTCTCATAAGACCACGGAGGATTTAGAGCAGTAAGCTGTTTCATACCTAATTTTTTAAATAACAGTACTGAACTAATCTGAATAGGTACATAACTGAATACATCAGAATAATAAAAATACCTACGATGAATAAAAACGCATGACTCTAATCTTGTTAACATTTCATTTAAGTATTTTTTTCATTAGCGTGGAATCGAACCAGTTATTTGGTTTATTTAACCTGTGAATTTGAATTAAAGTGGCTACGTGGAGACAAGCACAGTGGCAAAATAGTAGGTTAAGTAGATAAGTTAGGTATTTAGACAAGTGTTGTAAATTATTAGGTATTGTGGTACCATCGCCACCGTTGGTACCCCTAGTCAGCTGATTGTAATTCAGTAATTCCACTGCTGCTTTTATGTTTAAGTATTTTCATGTTTTTTAATAAATTGTTTGTTTAACTATACTAACACGATAAATCTAATAAAACGTTGTGAAAAGGTGATTTTTTTTTCATCAGGATCGATTTTATATTTCACCCATCATCAAAGATATAGTTAGTACTCTCGTCTGTCTTCGTTTTCGGGAGCGTTTCAAAAATACCCTGTATTTTCTCTTAGTTTACATTTGAACTTCCCTTTCGCACCTTCATCATGTAAACTCTCTGTTCTTATACGCTGTAACGCAGTGAACACATATGTCCGATGCCGCCAACGTCTGAATAGACCATTAATTCGGCATAAGACCAAGTAATGATCCGTCCTACGTTGGATCCCCGGTAAACCCTTGTATCAACCACTGCGTCCTCATTCTTTCATCACAATTATGAAATCTATCATGCTTCTATCACCACCTCTTTTCCATGTATGTGAATCTTCTTATGACGAAGAAAGTGTTCGTCACAAAAGATTATTTTCACACACATACGGTGAGGAGGCTTTCACCATTCTCATTTATACTTTTATCACCAATCGTTCCCAATACTTTCATAACCTCTTCATGCCCCATTATAATCTCCTAATATAACAATA
>JAGSMP010003388.1:0-29094 GCA_029286625.1 Parnassius orleans | reverse complement strand
GATTGTAATTCAGTAATTCCACTGCTGGTTTTATGTTTAAGTATTTTCATGTTTTTTAATAAATTGTTTGTTTAACTATACTAACACGACGGAGTGTGAATAAATCTAATAAAACGTTGTGAAAAGGTGATTTTTTTTTCATCAGGATCGATTTTATATTTCACCCATCATCAAAGATATAGTTAGTACTCTCGTCTGTCTTCGTTTTCGGGAGCGTTTCAAAAATACCCTGTATTTTCTCTTAGTTTACATTTGAACTTCCCTTTCGCACCTTCATCATGTAAACTCTCTGTTCTTATACGCTGTAACGCAGTGATAGACACATATGTCCGATGCCGCCAACGTCTGAATAGACCATTAATTCGGCATAAGACCAAGTAATGATCCGTCCCTACGTTGGATCCCCGGTAAACCCTTGTATCAACCACTGCGTCCTCATTCTTTCATCACAATTATGAAATCTATCATGCTTCTATCACCACCTCTTTTCCATGTATGTGAATCTTCTTATGACGAAGAAAGTGTTCGTCACAAAAGATTATTTTCACACACATACGGTGAGGAGGCTTTCACCATTCTCATTTATACTTTTATCACCAATCGTTCCCAATACTTTCATAACCTCTTCATGCCCCATTATAATCTCCTAATATAACAATATTTTCATTAACCTTTTTAATACGAAAAGACCTCTCAAGACCGGTTGATTTTCGACCATACATATGGTGGGTCAAATTTGTAGCATTTTGACTCCCTTATCATGCTCTGGAAGTTGTCGAGTTCCCAGTAACCCTGTATAATATGATTTTTAAGGGAGAGTAAATTAATTAGATTTTTGTGTATGATTAATAAACATCGTTTCATAAATTCGTACCTATGTTTTATTGAGCTAAAACGTACCTTATAATTATCGTTTACCTAATATTTACAAATACTTACATAATCAATTTTCTACGTGGTAGAGCCATGCTGCAGCTATATTAATTGTATAGTTGTAGCACGAATGGGTCGGCTCGACCGGGGAAGGACCACGCTCGCACAGAATACCAGCGTGAAATAGCAGCTTAATGCCGCTGTGTTTCGTATGGTGAGTGTAGAGAACCGGAGACCCTTTTTACTGGAAACGAGGCATTCCATCTTAGTCCTCACGGATGACAACGTATCTGCATTTTGATTCGTAATCGAAGATAGATGTAGCTGTCTATGGGCCACAGCAACCACTTACCATCAGGTGGACTGTGTGCTCGTTTGTCACCCTTATCCTATAAAAAAAGTCAAATTAATAACTTAAGTACAATAACGCATAGGCGTCAATTTTACGCTTGGCATAATGGGCATTGGGGCACGCTCTATACCTTGCTTATTTGTACTCTAAGTTCTGAATACTCTTATCTATTGTTCTAAGGGGTCCCTTCTAATTATTACATACTCTTTGGCGGGATTTATAACTTTGACAAGTAGTTCGCCATTTGGATACGGACGACGCTTAACCTTTCTTTCTAATCGCGCTCCCAAAATGGCCTTTGTACCGGGGCACTTGAAATAATCACGGCGCCTGGACTTGAGTCAACCTTTTTTTTGTTACCTTTCTTGTTTACGTTTGAAGTTTGAGTTACAGTTCTTGGAAGCCGATAAGATTGTAGATGAATAGAAACAATAACAATGACGTGTTTTTAGTTTTGTATAGCTCTTTGTTTCTAAGGGACCATGAAAAAGTGTATTTACTGCCAATAGATTTGGTTTTTTGAATGAAAAAAATTAAGTTTTTATTTTATTTTTATGTTCTCATAATCTATATAACATGCTATTCCTAAAATGAACCGAAATTATGCATGTAATTATTATAATAATTTACCACTCGCAAAATTTGCTAAAACTTCAACCATAAACAGTTTAGACGCGCGTTTTTTTACCTCATTACAAAAAAATTTTGTAAAAATATTATAGCGTCTTCCTTAATTTTTTTTTATACAATCATATATATATATAACATTTAGAAATAATATTTTTTATTTATGAATATACATACATGCAATAAACTATAGATAAAAAAGCTAAATATTTCAGAAGGTAGAACTTATTTTAAATCTTGACCGTTATAAATTGTTCGCGAGTGTTTTGTTTTTCCTTTTTATCAATTGAAACACAAAAAATTTACTGTTGTTGTAAATTAAATCATTCAAAAACATTATCTAGTAAAGATCATTAATATTTCTTACCAGTTTTTGAGAGAAAATCCAACAAAAATCACAAACACAAAAAGAAAACAATTACGCAACTAACAGCACCAACTACCCGAAAGTGACTGTCTATTATTTTTAATTTGTCTATGTAACCTGAGTGAGTATATACTTGGGAATACTCTTTAGTTCGTTCAGAATCGAATGAAATAGTTTTTAATTGAAAATATACTGTACTTTTATATTAATTAAGACGAAAATAGCAGCACGTAATGTGGACATGAATTCATGTCCGCGGTATTCAACGGTCACGTAATTTTGGACATGAATTCATGTCCACGGTACCTTAGGGGTGTTAAAGATGCATTACTATAAACAATTATTTGACACTAATTCATGAAATTTTTGAAGAGGAGCAAAACTTTCTAATATTAGATAGGTATTAATTAACCAGTAGGGACATTATATAAAGAAATCCATTAATATTGCGGAAAATACTCTTAAATTTAACACAGCTAATGTTAATCAATAATTAAGCAAAGAATTTCAAAGATAACCGATTTTTATTTTTGTAATAGGAACTAACAATTAGCCAAGCAACAAACAAATATTAACTGTATTGCAGCACTTGTACAATGTAAATTAATGGTTGTTTATCACAGAACACTTTCATTGTAAAGTGCAAAATAAAGGCGAGCTTAAAGCGCTTTGAATTTATCGCCATCTGTTATTTGAACACAGCGCAGTAACGAAAATTAAATTTGGAGTCGCGCTTCTATCTCTAATATAAAAATATAGGTAATATATTATACAATAATCTATGGAACAGCCTTTATCAATAAAGCACTCGACAGCCATTTTGAACGCACGCCCACATACAAGTTCATTGCGTGTATGTGAATGTTGACTTTAATCTCTAACGCATTTTTAAGAAAACAAATTTAGAATTTTAGAATATTATCAAACACTACTAGTATATAAATTCTAATTGAGTTTTCCTTTATTAAACAGTATTTGCTATGGTATCCGAATAGAAATATTAACTATTTTATCTTATTTGAAATCTTGACTATGAATTGTTCGCGTAGAGCATGGACGTATAAATAAAGTGACAGAATTTTGTTTAGAAAGGACTGATGCACTGAAATGGCGGCGGTGCAAGTATGTTTGCGTGTAGTTGCTGCGTGTGCATATAGGGTTGTCATGTGAAACAAAATTTCCCCATTTTTTTTTATAAAACAATCTGTCAAAATATAACATAACTTTGACGAAATACTAATTTATTATAACGTAACTCAATTGCGATTTAAATTAATTTTATTACAAACATTATATTATACAAAAATTGTATTATATTAAACATATTATAGGTAACCAAAAATTAATATAAAATTAATTTACAATATACTATTTTCGAATTAGTATGAAAACATTTAGAAACAGCATGGTAGCGATCACCTCATTCTCGGGGGTTATTATCAATCATGTACTCTTTAGTAGTATACCCTAATAATCCTTACTAAACAATTTTAACTTGGTAAAAATTTTAAACTTTGATAGGTAAGGCCTGCATATTTTCTGAGACTGTTGTGAAAGCGTATACATTGCCCCATGAAGGAATTACTGACTCTTTTGAGTCGAGTAACTGGTAAAACTAACTTGTGCTTGTTCCTAGTATTTATAGAATGTAAACCACAAATTTAAATAAAATATTATAAGTAGGTAACCAAAAAACTATGTGTGTAATCGAATCTTTGTTAGGGATCCGAAAGATGGTTTACATACTATGAATGTTAATAATATATAAGACGTGATGATGATAATTAATTACGGTATCTTAAAACTAAAGGTCATAACATGAATATGAAATTACCGAAGAAGATGAGCTAGATTTTTTTTAACCATTAGTAAGAAAACCAAAACGATTAGAATAGAATAGAATAGAATCATTTTAAGTCAATACAGATTACAAGAATACTTATTGAAAGTCATTTAAGCTTTACCATTGGTTTGGCAAAATCACTATCCTGGGAAGGACCATCAAGAAACCCAGTGGGATTTTTTTTTATAAAACTAATTTACAATATATTATTTTAGAATTAGTATGAAAACATAGAAACAGCATGGTAGCGATCACCTCATTCTCAGGGGTTATCAATCATGTACTTTTAGTAGTATACCCTAATAATATTTACTAAACAATTTTTACTTGGTAAAATTTTAAATTTGATAGATAAGGCCGCATATTTAAATCACGACTGCAGCACTTTGTAGTGGACTATGATCGTACAAATACATTTAAGAACCTTGTTAACCGTATTATAATCGGTTCAATTTTCAGGAAATGGTAACATAGTAAAAATAAAAACACGATTACAGCGCAGTATAATGGACTATGCCAAAATGCATAAAACCGCATTATAATCGATCGGGTAATTTTTCAGAAAATTGTAAGTGCACATAAAACAACCTTAAGAGGTTGTTGGGCAAACATCCGTATCCGTGCCAACGTGGGTAAAATAGCAACTTCCCAAATTTCGTAATTTTCCTATAAATAATTAACAACACTGATCACGTGACTCATGTTTTGTGTTCCAAAAACAGCATTTTAATTTAAGACATAAAATTCTCAAATAAGTGATTATAATTACTGACTCACCTATGAAAGGTGATTCCTTGATTTTTTTGATAAACCACTATGATTTTACAAAATTTAACGACGCAAGACGGCATATTCATTTTGTTTTACTTACAACTAGGTACTTCTCGCGGACGGTTGTTGCGTGCGCGGGCGCTAGACTTATGAATGTTTGCGTGATCCCTTGTACGTACAAGCGAGCTGACTTATTTTGGGTGCCTCACTGAGTTGTATAGCGAGATTCAGTCCGCCTTTTTTATACGTCCATCCATGGCAGACGTTATTAGTTTTACATTTTGTCAATTGAAACACAAAAATTACTGTTTTGTATTTAGATCATTCAAAACAGTATCTAGTAAAGATAATTAACATTACTTACCGTTTTTTGAATGAAAATCTAACTAGAATCACAAACACAGAAAGGAAACAATTACTCAACTAACAACATAGACTAACAGCACCAACAAACCAACTGAAGCTACAATGTAGCCTACAATACAACAACCAACAACCATAGATCAGTGTTGCAAAAGTGAAAATAAAAAATCGGTAAATTGCCAAATAAAAATCGAGAAATCGACATTTTTATTACATACATCGGTTTAGAAATGTATTCATAAACAGGTTCCTTTAGATGTCTTTCCTTCTCGTTTCAAATTTTTGCAAATATATATATAGTCTTTATAATTTAAACTAAATTATAATAATTATATTTTTGCAATATGCTTCTATCTTTTTGTTTAACTGAGTATAGAATAAAACTAGGTATTTTTTATAATATAATAATTTATTTAATTATTACAATCACAGCTGTTACCTGCGGCGCGCCCGCATGGTCACTGGGAAATGAACTATCCATTGCTTTTGAATTGAAAGAAAACTGAGTTTATAGATTTGTCAGAGATGCAGCCATTAAAAGGAAACTGACAAAATTGATGTGTCAGCCTATAATGTTTTGAAACGCAGCGTATAGAAAGCATGAAAATAGCCTGTTTATTCCAAATGGAAATGATATTTTTTAATTAAAAGGAAACTGAGCATAATTATCCGTCAGGATGCAGACTTGAAAAGAAACTGAGCTAAATTGATTCGTCAGAGATGCAGCTTGAATGGAAAGGAAACTGAGCCAAATAAGATTCGTCAGAGATGCAGCCTTTTGAGTTGAAAGGAAACTGAGCTTAATAGGTCCGTCAGAGGTGCAGCATTTGGAATTGAAAGGAAACTGAGCTAAATAGAAATTTTGAATTGAAAGGGAAGATTCTGGAATTCTGATTAATTGATTGTGAATTTTTGAAAAAAACTAACTGGAACACTATTTTAAGACGCTACTGTACACAATGTTATATGTTTTCCATTCGGGAAAGAATGTGAGATTCTGCATTTGACACGCGAACATGCTACATACAGCTGACCATGAGAATCACGGTTTGGTTAACCTCACTACCTGTAACGTTTGCCCTAAGCTTTATTAATTGTCATTGCAAAATTGCTTTAAGAATGCAACCTTGAATTGAAAAGGAAGATCTGTGGAATAGGGATCCGTGGTATAATAACATTTTCACCTTTCCGCCTGTCAAAATTGTAGCACCGATTATGTTCCGTCCAAGATGTGTCACACGCAGCCTTGTCCCGTTACATAACCGAGGAGCATCTAAATTTGCATTAGCATGACTGGGACGCCTAATTTTAATTGAAGTTTATGTGAGGCACACCTGACAACTCTAGAGAATTTAGAAATTATGACAATGAAGTGCTCTGTTCTGTGTCCATAACTGTGTCTACTGACAAATACTCGTTATTTCTCCTGCTACTTCGCTTAATATATCTGAATTTATTTTGTTAACGCTCATTTTGGTGTAAGTAGCTTTCACATAACCATTTGTCTTCATGCATGTTGTTCGTTAAATCTGAATAAACGCTCGCAATTAATCTGCATATGACTTCTTAATTAAATTAAAAAATCTCGTCAATTTAACGCAGCCTCAGCATCCGTTTTAAACCGCCTATCGCCAATTTTTAATAGTGTGTCAGTAGTTTCCAACATTGATATCATTATACAAATGCATCATATTCGTAGTTAAACTGAATTTTGTCACCTTGTTCCATAAAGTAGACGACTTGAGCATGTTTAATTTCATCTGTGTGCCCTTTGAATGAGACAGGTAAAGTTTGACGAAAGTCACTTTCAGCCAGGAAACTGACCATTCCTCCCATTACATCAGTATTGCGCAATCCTGTGGCGTTCGATTTAGTGCTTCTACAGCTTTTTATGCGACATTGTACTTCGTCCCACACTAAAAGTTTGCATTGTCGTAGCATTATACCGTGCACTATTTTTGCAAGTTGCAGATCGGCGACTTTTCCTGGGCTAGATTTAGAGGAGTTTTAACAGAATTTGCAGTGCGGCCCCGCTTAGCAGCGTGGCGCTATACCGGAGGAAGCTACGGCCACAGCAATGTATTTTTCCGTACTTGCGCTAATAATAAATTTAATAAAATGTCTTCCAAGTTCCTCCAGGGGCATCTAAAAGAAAAGTGCACCATTTCCAGATTCAATTTGTCCTAATACTTTGTCAAAACTCGTTTTGTTCGGGAAGCAAGGGTACAAATTCGGCTACTTGCTGCTGCAAAGCTGGTATATCGTAGTTTGTTTCACGTATAATTTCATCACTTAGTTCATTTTCGGTTGTTCGCTGAGGGCTTATCATTCCAAAGTCGCTTAATTTTTGCCTACCATTGCCATTACTTTATCTTCAATTTTTCCAAGTGCTTCATTATAAATGTGTTCATTGTATGTCATGTTCGCGTGTGTCTGCTGTAACCTTCGCAAAATATCTTCCGCCATGTACTCTTTATATTTGTCCCACAATTTATGTGCATTAAATAGCCCGCAAGATGATATGAGAGTTGCATAAAGATCCCTAATTTTGGCTGGTGACTGGCACTGCACAGCTTCCTCCATGGTTTCATCCCAGTGATTATCGTTTTCTAAAAGATGCAGAGCTTCACATGCTTCTCTATAAGTTGCGCATTCCTGACCGTTGACAGTTTTAAGGTCTTTATATCCTGTAGGACCCCGAACATGGTGCAGCAGCAATCGTAAACAGAAACATTCAAATTAGTTACATGGACGGTATACGACCAAGGGCATCTGATGACTTTACACCGGGCAATTTGCAGGGCGCGCCTTGAATGCGTTTCACTCCTTCCTAGATGTGTTCCAAGTATAATAGGGGGACTTCAGAATATAACAACGTTTTGCAAAGGGGTCGGTTTGACAAAATTGAAAGAAGGCTGTTAGTGTAGTTTTGGCGGTGATGCAATTCTTTCTTGGAAATTTCTTTCGGTGAAATATACACGCTTTCCATTTTCTAAGTGCACAGCAAGGTGAGTAACTGTTGCTTTCGTGTAAAGGAAGCCAAGGAGACGCCACGCTGCCTCGTTACTGCTAACATAACGCCCTGCTTGAAAGGTCTGTACTTCATTAACGGGATTTGCCTCACCTTCACTCCTAGATTAAATATTGCTTGGTCACTTTCTTTATTTATGTACTTACAGATATACTTGATTGCGCGGACAGAGCTACATGCTTCTACATTAATGTGGGCATTAAACATTTTACATAGAATGGGCGAATACGGGACAATCCAGCTGTTATCTAAGGTTTCGAACGCTCCAGAGCGAGATTTGATTGTAACTTTCCTGCCACCATCTTCGGGAGCTCTGCGTCTGTATAAAGGTAGCCATTGTCATTGTGCACTGTTTCTTTTAATAGCTGTTTAGGAATTTCTTTGTTTTCCTTCTTTCATACATGGCGATATTGAATTTCGTGCTCCACATGGACCGTGAATCATATTTCGGACGATGGTATCATACAATTCTTTATCTTGCTCAGGATCCGGAATCTCGGCGCTTATTATGTCGTCTATTTGGCTGGGCCGCAACGTCTTTTTAAGCCATATTAGAATGTGGGCATGCGGTAATCCTCTTTTGCCATTCAATTGAATACATGAAGCACTCCCTCCGAAAATTTTCCTTTGTTAATTACATACATTAATTTTTGTACTTTTAATCTAAATACTCTAGCAACTAAATCGTGTCTGTCAGTACTTTTTGGCGGCATTAGCTCCTGGTTATTTCTTTCCATGTGGGATTGCAAGAAAAAGTAACAAAAGATCAGGTCTTCCGTAAGTTCGTACATAGGCGAATGCGTCTCATGTAGGTAGGGGACTGTTAACGAATGATGAGGCAGAATTACCATTTTATCTAAATCTCTGGGGTTTACATTGGCGTCGCTAGAAACTGCATCTTGTAAATGTATATAATTCTCAACGCTTTTTGATTTAAAGATATATAACGGAGTTCACTTTCTACCTTCACATACATGTCTACCAAAATTGATGAAATAATTGTCTACACCGGCTAAGAGGTTAAAATCATTTTCTCGCAACATCATGATACGCATAAAAATCCATACATGATACTTTTTGTTCGGAGTAGGCTCCTTTGTGACCGGGTTAATGAGTGGAATTTGAAAATGATAACCCTCTTGTCCTTTGCAATAAATCAATGGGTATTGCAGCGTCATAAAACTGTGTGTATCGGCTTCCCGTTGCAACGTATCATCATGTGCCCGCAAGACAATGTCTCGTGAAGAATTGATCACCACTAATTACGGCTGCTATTTCGTTTATCAAAGGTGCATTGTAGCGCCTTTCATGCTCTCCTCGAGGGGTCCGATCTGCGTGAATGACGACTTTATAATCCTCTTCAGGTAGGTTTTCTAAAGCAGTTTTAAATGTTTTGACTAAAATGTTACGTTCATGCAAGAATCTTTGAATTTTCAACACTGTGTCTCTCTCAACTCCCTGGATACATTGGCAGCGACGGTCTACCTCAATTTCTTCGTCACCCATAAAATATACTTGTAAAATTTATGCTGTTCGTTTTCAGCTGGAAAAAGTGAACCTATTCTATGATAAATTTGCCCTGCACCGTAAATGTAGCGAAAATCCCGGCATTATTATTTAGGTCATCTCCGAAGGACGTCATTTGAAAGCATGAGTTATATTTCCGGATCCTGTTTAAAAGCGCCGTGACTCATTAGCATCATATAAAAGAGAGTTTTCAAAGGTTCTTCTGGTTCCCCAAGTAACGGAAGACACTTTGCCATTGGAACAGCACATGCCTGCGGTCTCATCTTTCCATTTTAAAGCGCTGCAAAATCGACACGCCTTGTCCATCAGTCCGATAACAACTAAGCTGTGATTTTTATAATCAATCAACGGATCATAATTAAATGCTGCGTCATTAAAACCGACCAATTGTTTCTTTGAAAATTTTGTCGACGTTCAGCTTGGAGCTGTGCATTTGCATCTCTTCGCGCCTGTGTCTGTTCTGGTGTTTCAGATGCCATTATAGTAGATTGACGTTCAGCTTGCTCAATGAGTCTGTGCTGAGTTTCACAGGTGTTTCATGGCCTATGCGGCCTGACGTTCCGCTTGTTCGAATAGCCTTGCTGACTTTGAGCAGGTGTTTTCAGTAGCCTAGTAGATTGACGCTATGCCTGTTCAAGACGCCTTGCTGACTTTGATCAGGTGTTTCAGCAGCTCTTAAAGTAGCTTGACGCCTGCCCGTTCAGCCTTCACCGACTTTGAGCAGGTGTTTCAGCAGCTCTCAGCAGCTTGACGCTCTGCCCGTTCAAGACGCTTTCGCTGACTTTGAGAAGGTGTTTCTAGTTTTAAAGTAGCTTTGACGCCTGCCTGTTCAAGACGCCTTCCTGACTTTGAGAAGGTGTTTCGAAAGCCCTTAAAGCAGCCTGACGCTCCTGCTTGTTCTTGCCTCTCAGTTCAGCATCTTCTAAAGATTCTAAAGATCGAGCTAATCTTTTCGCTTGTCTTTGAGAAGATACTGAAAGGCTGGACTTACGTTTATGAGGCATTATTAAGTAAGAAAAACATATTTATAAGAGAAACGTTAAAATACCTAAAGGAATTAAACTTTTAAATATTTTTTAAAGAACTAAATATCTGAAAGGAATAAATATTCCTTTAAATATTTTTAAATCAAAACAACAAAACCAATTCAAGACACAACACGAATCTGAAAACGATAGCCAAAAAACAATCGAATCAACTTAAACCAAATCGCAAAACAAATCGCAGAAAACTGAAATCGAAAGTAGTAACAATATAAATATAACCAATGAAAAAGAAGTAAGTTTATAGGTACTGCAACACACTATCTATACTATATTATTCCTTTGAAATATTAAACAACCTAAAACAACGAAAACCAATTCACGATTCTAAATAAACAAAACCAAAAGCAAAGCAGAGTCTAAATATGGTAAAGGAATACCAACCAAATCAACAAAACCGATCCAAGAAAATACACAAATCCGAAAATGAAAGCCAATATAAATCCATTCTAACTCAACCAAATCACAAAGCAATAACAAACAACTGAAATCGAAAGCAGGTAGTCGAATAAGCTACGAAATAGAAACAATTTAAGCGTATAGGTACCGTAGTGCACTATTAGTTGACGCGCGGCTCAACGGCGGAGGAGTACATGTCAGGAAACATTTCGCTACCGCGTTTTAAAAACCTAGTAACGACATCTAGCGGAATCAATTTTAAACCTATGTATACGTTAGTTAACAGAACTCTCAAAAATATTTTTATAATTTTGCACAATTTTTTCTTATTGTAATACCGATTCATTGAATTAAACTATTTACGGATTATATCGCGTTTAATTAACTTTTTTATTAATTCGACGCCTGGTGCTTACAGCACCCATGGTCATTGGGGATTGAGGTGATTGACGTCCCAATGTCAAAGTTAATCCGGAGCACCTCTTCAGCTTTTTAATTATTAATTTTGGTCCGATCTACGCAGAATGAACTAACTGTGTCTTGAAGTCTTGCAGTGGTATGCTTGGGTTTAGTTTTAATTTTATTAATTACAGGATCCCAAGCAGGTGTAGTACCCAGCTCCCTCTATTGAAATTAGATGTTTTTAATTTATCAGCCTCGCGCATCATCCTTGGCAGGAATCGATGTTCTTCGCGAGAATCTGTGGTTTATCAAATCTAATGTAATGGGGGGCCGTCTAGGATATGATCACAAACTGCAGACTTCCTGGAACGTTGTGCTCACGTCAGCTATGTGTCTTTTACGCGGGTTTTAATAGATCGTTTTGTTTGCCCTCCTATATATGAGAGACCACATTCACAACAAGTTTGTACACTCCCTGCATCTTGTAGAGGAACATTGCAATTTGACGGATGGTAAGAACTGAATATCTTCGGCGGCTTGAAGAATGTTCTTATAGAAGCTCGCTGGAAGATGTAGCCAATCTTGTCTGTGACACTCTGATATTCGAAAATGGGATTTCGAAACCCATTTCGAAATCCTACAACACCTTCATCCTTCACAGTTGGGAAGTCTGCAGCTTGTGATCATATCCCAGACGGCCCCTGCCATTACATTAGATTTGATAAACCACAGACTTCTCGCGAAAGAACATCGATTCTGCCAAGGATGATACAAGTGAGGCTATTGAAATAAAAACATCCTAATTTCAATAGAGAGGAGGCTGGTATTACCACCTGCTTGGGATCCTGTAATTAATAAAATTAAAACTAAACCCAAGCATACCACTGCAAGACTTCAAGACACAGTTAGTTCATTCTATGTAGATCGGACCAAAATTAATAATTAAAAAGCAATACCCGATTAACTTGACATTGGGACGTCAATCACCCCAGTCCTCGTGACCATGGGTGGTAAAGCACCCGAAACGTCGGAATTAATAAAATAAGTTAATTAAACGCGATATAATCCGTAAAAGTAGTTTAATTCAATGTAGTGTGCGTAAATATAAGAAATCATTATGTAATACTGATTCATTCATAACCACATATAAGAACTGTATTCATTTCCGTTCAATAAATATTACTAAGGCTTATTAATAAGGCTTACTAAGAACTGTTTCACCATTGTTATAATAGTTAAGGGTGAAAGCGTGACAGGTGGTGATAGTATTTCTTGATCCATACTTATAATCACGCCTGTAATTTTGGCGGGTAGGTGCAGAGCATCAACGGATTACTAATATCGTTCGAGGTTATCGCCTATTCTGTGAATTACGATGCACCAAAACGTTTGAAGAAAATCAGCTGGTGAATTTTATGTTTTTATCGCTCTTCCCGGTCCTGGTGGAAAAATATAGATCCATACATTTTTTATCTTAATTTTGGTAAAAGACATAATAATCCAGATATTCTGACCTTCTGTGTTTGTCCATCGTACCGTCGTCCGTCTTGGCGTCGGTGGCGCCACCTAGCTGAATTTATTTTGCAACATATCCGATTTTCCCACGGAATGATAGTGTTTTCCGCTGAAAAAGTAGCCTGTGTCACCTCACAGCCACCGAACTATCCCCATACAAACATGCCATGCCGACGCTCTGTTGCGACGTGAAAGAAGAAGGAAACCAGTGCAACATATTCGATTTTCCCACGGAATGAGATGTTTTTGCGGAAAGTAGCCTATGTCACTTCTACAGCCACCGAACTATCCCCATACAAAAATCATGCCATGCCGACGCTCTGCGACGACGAAAGAAGGACAAACAAGCAAACAAACAAACAAACAAACAAACACACTTTCGCATTTATAATATTAGTATGGATTACTGTTAGTAAATGACAGAATTTTAGTATATGTATTTTGGGACAGTCGACAGCAAAATATAGCCGATTTTAATCATAATGGTTTTGTTAGATTCAAATTATTATCTTTCTTTATTAACTTCTGTATCAGTAAAGTCAATTTCTTCTATATGATTACCTTCTACTCTATTTAAAAAACTAATATTTTAGTAGCATCTTGTACGTATACATATGGTAAGATATGCTTCAGTTCCTCATTAATGAGATGTGAAAATGGTAATTTTTTATCCTGTTCGACTTTAGAATTCTCTGAACATGACAAATAAATTTCTTATCGTGTAAAGACACGACTTCTAATTAAACTTTATTTACCTCAGAAGTGGTAATTATTCGTTTTGCAAAGACTGAGATAAAGGTTGGTTCTAATCAATACGAGCTTCTAAATCTAAAAAATCTGGTGATCTGTCTCTCACCAGTCCTAAAAATAAATACTATAACATATAATTTCATCAACTTAAAAAATCGTGTTTTCTGTTAAGAAAGTTCATCATTTATTGCAATATATTACTAAAACTAAAGGCATTGTAGTAGAAAACTCAATATAATTAAAGTCAATATAAATATATAAGGTGAAATTAAACATGATATCGAAACTTAATTTTAAAGTGGAGATAACGATAATTAATTGAAACAAAACTTACCTCTGTTATTTATAATACGGTCATTGCTGAAAGATGAAAAATATGAGGGATGTCGTTTTAGGGAAGTCGTTGATGCAATAAATATATCGTACGTGCGTCTAAAAACTTCGTGAATTAGACAGAGCTCAGCCGTACAAAGTTGGATACAAGTGGAGTAAGGGAGAGGGCGGGGACATTACAAAACTTGGTTTTAACCGGTTAATTGTTACTACCTAAACCTAAATTTGAGAAAAACCGGTATTCCACAAAAACCGGTTTTGGGTTCAATGACCGAACCCGGTTTAGAATTTGAACCGGTTTCCGAGCCCTGGGAAAAAGCACAGCCAATTTTTTAACCATTCAGTTTACCTATTTGTTACACTTGACAAATTCAACAATAATGACAGAGTGTTCATGTTGAATTTTAAATTTTATGAAAACTAATTTTGGTTAAGGTTTAGAATCAAGTCGCCTTAATGGGGTGGGCAGAGAGGGGTGGGGAGGGGTAGATCTGCCCCACCTTTAACCCCTGCCGGATGTGCCTATTTTTTTATATTAAATGTTTAAGATTAAAATTGTTATTGAATGATTTCTGAGAAAATTGCTTTATTAGGAGGGGCGTCCCTCCGCCGAAGTAATACTAAAGTAGTCGATGGAGCCCCGCTAAGCGGGGCTCCTATTTCTGGATGGTTTATAAAAAAATAACCACGAAGGGGATGGAGCCATCCCCTTCTAACCTAACCTGTCCGAGTCGGGGTGCCCCAAGTCCCGAGGTCGCTTCGGTCAAACAACAGTCGCTTTGGTCGGAAAACAGGAGCAGATAATAAGGAGCACATTCACGTAAACTCGAAGCAACGGAATGACGCGACGCGAATCGCGAAGTCGAGTATAAACATAGTGATTATATTCTCTTTGGTCGAGTAGTATCTGTTACCAAAGAGCATAGAAATCTGTCAACCGAGGGAGTACTAGCGCTGTTCTGTCGTTTCGGCACAATATAGTGAGAATGTGTGCGTATGTATACACATGCTCTACATATACACTACTGTTCATGGTAATTATTACACTTTATGTACTAGATTAAATTAACAATCAACAATGAATTAAACATTTGAAACATTTTTAATGATAACTGCATAGTAACTAAATGCTTCAAATGTTTAATTTAACAATCAGTTGTTGATTATTAATCCTAATACTAAAGTGATTCATAATTTGTAAATAGGAATTATCTACGATATATTTTTAACATGAATGGAATTAAACACAAATAATTAGTACATTATTCTATATTTTGAACTTACGGAGATAGATCAAGATTTAACCTAGTTTTGACAATACAACACATAAAAGTAATATTTTATTCTAATGTTTATCATTAATAGATTAATAACACAGCTATGTCTATACAAAATAGTAAACTTTATTATTTTAATAAATAACTGAGTTTATTTTAGTAAATGAATCATAACAAACTTTAACATTACAAGATATTAAGCTAATACCATAATGGTAAACTTAAACAGCTATAAGGCAACCACTAACCTAACCAACTGCCAAGTGTGGATGCTGTAACCACACTTGGCAAGTGGGCTTAAACTGCAGTTATTAGCAAGATCAGTCCATCTGTTGATGTGCCCTCTGTCGCTCTTACGATGACACACCACGGATGATAATATGGGTAGTGGATATTCTTAGACCGCCACTACACGGTAATCTAATATTTTTTACAATAAATGATTCATAAACACAGCTTTGATATAACAAAATATTAAAGTAATGTCTAATAATAGAATTTTCACAAGACAAAATATGAAAATAACATTTTTACAATAAATGATTCATAAACACAACTTTGTTACTACAAAATAAGAAATATTTTTATAATAACCCTCCTCTATTGTATATATAAAATGGCTGTCTATAAAATATAACAATATTAAAAGAAAATATATGTGATCAGATAATCAATATATTGATCTTTCTAAAGGTCTAGATATAGGCCATTACTTATTAATAAATACCTTCCCGCTTGAAAAGGCTTACAATATTTATATTAAAATACCCGATACAAGGACTTCACTTCTCATATTTAAAAAATGTGGGTGAGGCATGTCACGTCGCCTCATAAAGAGATATATTAACATAGTTGTAATGCTTGGCAAGTGGTTGCCAACCGAGCTTTAAATTTTAGTCGCTATTAGGAGACATTGCTGTCCATCTTCTGATTTGTTTCCTCCTGTCGCCTCTTAAGACACCTCCACGGATGATAAGGGTGGTGGATATTCTTATCACACACACAAACTAACATTTTACAATAAACGATTTATATAACACAGCATTCAATACAAAGTATGAAACTAATATTTTAACAATAAATGATTCCAATAGCTTAGACAATACAAATTATGAAACCAATATTTCTATAATAAGTTATTCTTAACAGCTTAATAAAAAACACAATACAATAATAATATTTTTTACAATAAATGATCCTAAGCAGCACAATGTCTTCTTTTTTGGTGATCTTCTCAAATGCTACTTGATTATCTATTTTTTCTGCATTTGATAGAAAGTCCCAAAATTTTATAGTTTTTCAGACTTCTTTAATTGAAATTTAAGTCTTCTCGCGCTTTTTGTAACAACTTATAATTTTGGCAGCATCCGATTTCGTCTGTTTATCTGAAAATGTTTAAATTATACATTAGCTTTTTCAAATTGAAATTTAAAATTTACAATAAATGTTGTAAAATGATTATATTTTAGTATATGATATTCATATACTAGACTATATTTGTTCCCTACTAAGCAAATTGTTAGAAAATATTGTTTGATACTAAAATATAAGGAATTAAATATTTAAATCAGAAACCTTATATAAAAATATTAGAGACCTTTCATGAGCTGAAACAGCTAGATAAACTAATTTAATCATTTCCATAGCGTAATGTCATATGGCATCTTGCTATGGAGTAATGCGACTGACATTGAAACTATCTTGTTTTGCAGAAGAGGGTCATAAGAGCGATATATAACTTAGGTCCGAAGAAACCTTGAAAAATTTAAAGAAATAAGTATATTAACTTTGGCCTCAGTATATATTTACAAAAAATTGTATGTATACACAAGAACAAACATAGTTTTATTAAAATAGTGATGTACATTCCAAATACTAGAAACAAGCACAAATTAGTTATACCAGTTACTGACTCCAAAGAGCCAGTAATTCTTCATGGGGCTATAACTTAAGCCCCACAAAATATGCAGGCCTTATCTATCAAAAGTTTAAAATTTTATTACAAAAATTGTTTAACAAAGATTTATTATGCCACTAAAGAGCATGATTGATAATAACCCCTAGCAATGGGGTGATCACATGCTGTTTCTGTTTTCATACTAATTGTACAATACTTCAAAAAGTCCCATCGGGTTTCTTCCTGGTTCCCCAGGACAAAGTTTTTTGGAACCAGTAGTAATAGTAAAAATTACTTTAATAAGACTTACATGTAATCTATATGTTAAAATGATTCTATTATATTCTATTCTTATATATTATACCTTCATTAACATTTGTCTGTGATGATGAAGGCTAGTCATGATGCAGACTGGGCACTGTGAATATTGAAAATTAAAATATTAATTTAATCACAGAATATAGTGACAGATGAAGATTGTTTCATCACTTTATTTCTGAATCTTATCCAACCCACATGCCAAGTGTGTAAATTGTTATAAATATCATCCCATGAGGAAATCTATATTCAGCAGTGGTTTTTAAAGACATAGATGTTTATCCCAACGCTTAAATCTATACATACACACATTACAATTAAAGAAAAATAATTATACTGAATCGAGATGCAAGTTAGAAAAGGGTTTCAAGAAAATGGTAATACACTTAAATAGCTACTTAAAACAGTAGTTAGAACCATACGTCTTTCGCTGTTATTTTTTTTGATTTTTTATTATTTCAATATGGTAAAGGATATTGCTTTAAAGAATAAAATATTTTTTTGTTAGAACATGATGAGCAGTATGCATTAAATAGTGGAGAAAAGAACAAAATGTACTAACTAACATATTTTATCTATAAAACTTTGTCAGTGAGATCAAAATCACATATTGGTTCTTATTATTTGCATATAACAATTTTAAAATAGAAAACTTCTAAAAATATACTTCTTAGCAAAACTTAAAGACTTAATTATAGAGATCAAAAATCATAATGTTTATAATTATAAAGACTACAATATTCCAGAGAATAATCATTAACTTACAAAGAATATATATGTAAGTTAATATATGTGTTAATGAGAATAATCATTAACTTACAAAAGAATATGAGAAAGTTTTTT
The DNA here is from genome assembly GCA_029286625.1 of Parnassius orleans. NCBI lineage: Eukaryota > Metazoa > Arthropoda > Insecta > Lepidoptera > Papilionidae > Parnassius > Parnassius orleans. The sequence goes on along the minus strand of JAGSMP010003388.1, from coordinate 10,563 downwards.
AACATAAAATTGTTTCAAAGGAGTTCTATAAACAACAAAATTGTATTAAAAGCACCTTAATGAAAATAATACTTAAGCTTGATTCTTAATTAAATCACTGATAAGTCAACTTTTAGAATCAGTGTAAGCTGGGAGATTATATCAACTTAACTGTTTCAAAACTAGCTTCTACTTATCACATTCACCGATCGTATCTATTATCATTTAATTACAGTGTTAAATTTCTTTGCTTTATTCCTCGATTGCTAATTTTCAACATTATTATTTAATTTTCACAAAAGTTCTGCAATTAGCAGATTTACGGACACAGATTTGAATTATCCTTTTCCTTTTGTCAGTAATGGCTCTTTCAGGAAGTCTATACAAGTTTAATGTATTTTTTAATTTGAGGATTTACACTGGTAAAAAATTTACTGGAAGTATTCTCTTTGTAAAATTTTTATACAGAAGCATAGAATACATAATAGTACAGGGCACAGAAAATTCATCCAGAAAATCATTTAAATAAATAGCGACTCTTATGCATGAGAAAGCACCAGCTTTCAAAAAAAATAAAAAGAATCATCAAAATCTGTTCACCACCAAGAAAACAGTTCTAAGGTAACTTTTTGAAGTTGATTGAAAGAAATATCTGACATACTGCTCTCTGTTACCATGGCAGTATAGGCTGTAATAAATGATATATCTAATAATTATCTATCTGATAACCATCTGTGTTTTTTAAGGAAGAGGAGCATACAGTTTACCTAATGGTAGGTTAGTAGTCAATAAAGTTGTCAAGTTTATAAACTCGTAGAAAACATTTTGTTTATTGTATAAATATATAATATGATTTAAGTAGCCACTGCAAGCACTCAATCTGGAATTATCACCCTATAGAGATTATAAAAACAGTTAAAACAGAATTTAATTACTCTTTCACCACTCAACTTCTTTTCTACAGGTTGAGGCTGATTTGTATGATCTGTCAGGTATGTATTAGGAGCATATATTCTGGGACACAGTAGTTGTGTTCTGTTTCAAGGAAATTTATGTTTTCCTTAAATACACCTGAAAAATAATGCGATGGGAATGTATAAAAATACAAAGAATATTTATAACACCACAACTATTTATTTATAAATATGCTTGACTTTGAGTGGTCATGACAAATTATTGATGAGTAGGGTGGAAGCCCCTAATACCATCCACGCCCCTAATTCCAGCCTTTTCTAATTTTTACTTTGTAAATAAGATTTTAGTAGTCTTATTCTACAAATATTGTTTAAAAATTTTTTTTTATTTATAAGTTTTATGTTTTCTTTTAGTGGAAATTAATGGGGCTGTAATTAGATATAGGAAATATACGGAGTGCATAATGTCAGCCGTCAGGCTGAAATTTGGTTTGACGTACTAATTTCAGCCACGTAATATAAATCAGGGCTGTCATAAACTGAATAAATACCATTAATTAGAACATAACTTATTTTAAAGTTAGGAATTTATCACCAATTCATCTATGTCTTAAAATTGGTTTTTGATTTTAAAGTTTAGTAAAAGGTGTATTTGCCTTCCATCAGACTTTGTTATATTATGTTAAGAACATTATATATTTACTTATTAATTTGAGAAAGACAAAAACAAGCAATAAATATAATTAACTATAACTTAGTAATACTAATTTTATTATAAATTAAGAACATAAATGAAAACTCATAACAAGGAAAGTGATTCAGGAACATGTTTATGCAGTCAGGAGAAGGATGTTCAGTAGTGGACTTGTGAAGGGCTGAAATGATGAGGAAGATTCGAAAACTTTAATGATTAAATTATAAGAAATCGATGTGCTACATAATTTTTATCATAATTTGCTTTAATTAATTGTTTAGTGTTAAAAGAAAATGCAACTGCTTAAAGCTAAAATACAGTAAGGTAAGGAGTAAAACATTAAAATAAAATAATTTTGTCATCTGTCCAATACATATTCCATGCTTGTACACAGAGTAAAGAGCTGTGACAAGCATGATTCAAAATTGTTGTTACGAATTTATTTCTGTGCCCCTAAAACTTACTACAATAGGTACCTATAAAAAACTCAAAGGAAGGAACAAAGGATGACATTAGATACAGGGGGCTGGTATTTGAGCCATAATGCTTTTTGTTTATCGTTGTTTTAAAATTGTTCTCAAATTATATGATTGTAAATAAATGTTCATTACATTTTTGGACAATAACTTATCGATTAGTAAATGTATAAAATATTGAGTGCTAATTAAAATAGCAAGAATTGTTAAAGTTGAAATTGCACTAAAAGGTTGGTAATAGGGCATCCACCCTAATTACACTGACCTTTGTTTCAAGTAGATGAATTTAATATAATTAGTATAGAATATAAATCATTTTTCCACATACACATTCAATCAATGTGACATCTACATTACTGTATCTTATTCTACCATTTAAACATATACATGTTATATTGTTTTTAATTTAAAACTCACCTTCAAGATACAAAGTTGGAACAGCTGTTATGGTTAAATGATGAACTGTAGTTTTGTAATTCGATTCTCATTCTAATTGATAATCACACATCTTTTAGTTGTGAAAATTTTCATTGGTTCTAATTATTTCAAATTGCGACATCCAAATATGGAACATGTCAGACCGCTTTACGGGATGAGGAAACCTATGCATATATGCACCTGAAATGAACATGTTCTATTGGTTTAATAGTGAAATTGTAATTGCAACTAACCTTTCCACAATTTGTTTTGATTGTTTTAAAATGTTGACCGCATTCGTTGAATTATCAATATGTATAAGTGATAGGTTTTCAAATATTTCACCTAATTTGTCGCATCCAAAAACACATCTCTTTTCGTTTTCGATATCAAGAACGAAATAACAGTAATGAATGGAATGTAACAAAAATATTAATAAGAAAGAATAAAGAAAATTATTAGGTTAATAAACTAAATCTCGCGATCGTGATGGTTATGGGCCAAAGAGTATAGTATGGGCATGCAACTTTAGAACATTATTTTAGAACAAATGTTTTTGTGCCCATCTATATTCCGGGACACTAGGCTAGATTTAATTTTAATCTCACTAGAGGGCACGCTTATACATTAAGTCTATGCATACGCATAATCCATGCGCACTACGCAGTTAGTGGCGGTTAGTTAGTTACTGGTAGCAACTATTATTTATTTTGTGCTGATAGTTAACCTTAAATTGATATTAATATTTATTGAACATTATTCCGATTTCTCGCACGTTTTATGTGTTATGTGTTTTCATAATAATTAATATTTTGCGGCCCTGATTTGTTTTGTTTATTCGATTTGCGCAAAACTGTGAGTGTAAACGAAACCAATGTGTTTTTAAATGTGATCAATTTGGTACTATAAAGTATTCGCATAATTTTTCGGTTTTATTCACTTGAAAATAGCCACAATCTAAAAAATCGAAGGTTCAAGGCATGGGCTGTAATAATTAAAAGTCCACTGCTAGATTGTCTTATAGGTTATAAGTACTATTTGGCATACACGATTAGCAAGGGGTTGTTACTCATCTCCCTGTTTCAGGTTCTCTCCAGTAATTGTTCCAGTTATTATGACACTAGATAGTACTAAACTATTGCATGATAATTTATATTATATTCTTTTATATTTTATCTTCCCATCAGCCCACATCTCTGTAACTATTCTTGGTCTGTATATATTTCTGCAAGATGGTTTTAATATAATCTATCAGAAAGATATTCTTTCTGGCATTTACCATAGTAGTCTGAATGTTGGACTAAGTTTGTCTTCAATTTTATTTAAACAGCATCACATTGTTACAACTTTGATAATTAACAAATGTGATAGGCTAAATATAATAATTTTTTTTTTGAGTTTATTTTTAAATGTTACCCCACACTAGGATTTTCCTCCTGATCGTGGAGGCAGTTTATAAACATAAATTGCACAAGGACAAATTCTGACCCAGAACAATTATTTGCAGGCATACAAATACTTGTTCTGGGATTCAACCAGGCCCCCAGCGCAGCAACTCATTGCTGCTCACGCCACAGAGCCATAACAATAACATACACAATAACTTTCAATAATGCAAAGTACAAATTCAACTGAATAGTGATATGGACCAGCATTATCAATTCTAAGGTATGGGTTCACCCTCATGAAATCTGTTCTAGTGTGACACGGGACAAATTTTTATAATATTATGCACAGTTAGTTGGTATCCTTAGAATAGAATAGAATATTTTGTTTAATACAAATTATTAGCATGTAATACTTATTAAATTTAAGAAATAATATACAATTATTTATATAAATTATAATAAAACATCAGTAGGGATCACCCTCATTTCCAGAGATTTTTTAGAATAAGGGTGACATGCGAGCACACAGCCCACCTAATGGTAAGTGAATACTGGTAGCCCATAGGCATCTACATCTATCCTCAATTAAGAATCTAAAATGCAGATGCATTGTCTCCTGAGGACTAAGATGGAATACCTTGTATCCAGTAAAAGAGCATTTGTCTTCTACACTTACTGTATAAAATACAGCAACAGCAAGCTCACTTATCTAAGTGAGAGTGAGGCCTCCTCGGTCAGCCACCCATGACATTCCAATACAATCTGGTCTATGCTGTCATCATTTCATCTGGTCTCTTTATGCATACCTGATGGTCATATTTTTCAGGTACAATTATTAAAAGATGAATGTAAAAAAGAAAAATGTAAATAAACAAAATATTAAACAAATAATGATTTTAAAAAATTCAAAATGAAGGTGAAACATGCAGCTCAAGTTTTAGTCAATGAGTATGCTCTACAATTTGTGCAAGTAGGTATATATATATATATACTGAAACAATAATATCAGATGTTTGAATTAAATGAAATAGAAATTCCAAAAGAAGAGGAAAAGAGATAGAGAGATAAGTATAGATAATTAATGGAAGCAGGTAAGGCAGCCGGATATGATAGAGTATCACCTGAAATGCCAAGGGCTAAAGAGGTAGGTGGTGCAGATCTGTACCTTGTTTAATTTGTAGTTGGGAACTTGGCAGGAACTGGGAGACTGGTGTAAAGCCATGATAATCCCAATATATAAGGGAAAAGGATCGCAGCAGGACTGTAAAACTATGCGTATCAATTCTTAGCATTGTGGGAAACTGTATGCTAAGGTACTAATTGAAAGAGTTATGAAAGATACTGATGGAAAAGGTATTTGGGCATTTATGGACTTGGAAAAGGTTCATGACAGAGTGGACAGGGATGTGTTATGGCAAACACTGAACTCATTTGGGTTGAGCTGGGTTGATACAGGTATGGAAGGTATATTCTCTATATATCTGTATAGGGATTCCAGTGCTTGTATCAGGATCAACGCCTACTCGGACTGGTTTGGCATCCATAAAGGTGTCGGACGGGGCCTGTGGCTTCCGTGGCTGTTCAACCTATTTATGGACAGTTGTTTGGAAAATTGAAAGAAAATGGGTTAAGAATGGTGAGTTAACCACAAATGCCTTTGTACGCCGATGATCGTCATACTTGCGTCGTCGGCGGCCGAGTTGCAAATGATGGTTACATTAATGAACAGGCATTAAAAGAAAGGGGAATGAAAGTTAACGCAAGTAAGACGAAAGTTACTGTTTTTGAAGGAGAAGAAAGTAATACGATATGTGAAATAAGAATAGAAGGGAATTGGTCGAGCAAGTAGATGAGTTTTGTATTTGGGATGGATTTAGCAGGGATGATAGATATGAATAAGGATATAGAAACGACGAGTGAACGCAGGAAATAGGAGTGGGGGCTCACGCCTATTGTGGAAAGTCAGAATGTGTCCAAAAAGCATGTATGGCAACCATAATGCTGTGTTAGTCCCTACTTTAATGTGGTACTGAAAGTTGGGTGGTGAAGAAGTGCACGAGAGTAGAATAAATGCATATAGAAATGTATTCATTAGGAGTATGTGTTAGGGCTGAATCTGAATGACACAGAGAGAAATTGTGTAATAAGAGAAGAGTGTGGTTTCGCAAGATGATGTTGTGATCAAAATTATATGAAGTTGACGCCTCCTCTGTGTTTGTATAATATTATAGTAAATGAATTGACGGACCGAATCACTTAATTGTAACCTTTGGGGAAAAAATAAGATTTTTACTGGTATCCCAACCTATATCAGCTCCCACTGGCAACACTAACTAATGTCATTGTGAATTTATATTATTGTTTGTTTATTTTATACTATTTCAAATGCGAACGCTAATATTAATCTTATATAATAATGTTCTATTACAAAAATGGCAAAAGTTTTTGAATGTATTAGTTTGTTGACTTTCTAAAATGTTCAACTTTTAGGACGAGAAGGTAATGAATGCTGGTGCTATGTATAGTAGACATTAATGTATTCTCTTATTAAAATATTTACCTATCAGCTGTCTGACTTATTGCAGGAATATTATACGCTATTTTGCATTAACAAATTTACTGACTTTCATACAGTTTTAGTGACATATGTGATATTGTGAGGACTTACATATATGTACCATATTTTTTTCTATAGAATGGTATAACTAGCAAAGATTGTTTTGTTTTGGTGAAATTCAGCTGTGTAAACCAAATTGTATTTCAGCTTTGATTGTATTCTAGTAGATTTTTCATCCTATAAACACCAGAAAAGAACCCAAATCATAATAGGAAGAACAATAAGTAATTTTACTTTTATGGTAGCACCCACCCAATTTTAGACAATAGACATACTAATTGTAGATAGTGATAGGGCTTAATGACTATTTTCATGTTTTACATACATAAATACCTTTCCTCACAGTACTGCTTGAAAGCAAGGTAAGTTTTGATGTAACTCATGGACAGTCCTCAAATGAGATGTTACATAACAGTTGTTTATCAGGGTAAGAATTTTAATAAGTCGTACTTTTTTAACAAGGTAGTATCAGGCTTATGAAGATTAGAAGGTCCTTCTTCTTATTCTGTGTTTTAAGATTGTGGAGAATAATGCATAAAGCTTAAGGATGGTCCATGAATTTTATGCATTTATATTTTTCTAATAGCAAATGCTTCATACTTTAGTTTATCTATTAACTTTAGATAACAAACTTAGAGACACCTTCCTGTAGGTTTAGGAATTTAATTCTATTTTATTTCTCATGAATTTTTCTTGATTTTTGCATACGAGAGAATTACCTTGAGATTTATTTATAAAAAAAAGAAATACATATATTTTACAAGATTAATTTTACAAGCTATGTCACTTGATGTTATTACACGTATATGGTTTATGTTATGATATAGCTGTAGTGTTATAACTAATTAAAGCTATGGGGATTTTAGCAAAACATTATAATTCAAAGTAAAGATTAAAGTAGTGCCTACTATCTTGTATTTAATATTTTATTGTTTTATTACTTTAACGGCACTATAACATTTTATTTCTTTGCAGAAAAGAAGTTCCTGCCACAAGAATGTGAAGATGCGGCAGATATACTCCTGTTTGATCAATTGTTTGATTATTTTAATGGAGGTCCTATAACAAATGTACAAGATCTATAAAAATTGTGTAAAACAAATTCATTACGGCAAGGACTTATAAAAGCAGATAACTAATCAAAGATATTTTATGATACCTTAATTTTGATGTTATGGAAAAAATTTTGCTTTACAGATAATCATTTCTATTTTTGGTATTTTAAAATAATAATTTAGCCTTTGATTTCATACTAAAACATTTTTAAATTATTTTTAAATTATTTTTTTAATAGTGCAAATAGTTAGAATACCTCTAATAATTTATCAAGGTACATAATTTGTCATTATTGTGTTTTATTTTATCATTATTGATTCTAATATGTCTGCCTATTTATATTTTATTTATATTATTGCACCAGCCTTTTAGGCCATCTTTGAGGGTCTGAACTATGTACAATTATTTTGATCAACAAATTGATGATAAGGGTCCATACTATTTCATAGTCTTGTTAAGAATTAAAATTTGATATTTATTAACAATTTAATGATTTGAAATATCCCATTTTGGGGAATCATTGGTTAAATGTTTTAATTATTTTTGTTATATCTTCAATACATTATGAAAAGTTTTTGAAAATCGTAAAAGTGTTTTTCTTGAAAATTACAAAGTTTATGTAATTGCTTGGGGTGAGAGGATTATTGTAATAGATAAAACTTTCTTCCACGGCATATATGTGTTGAATTATGTTTTAGAAACTTTTTATAAAAACTTACAGTAGAAATTAAAGAAAATCAAACCAAATTGACTAACTCTGTAGTAAGTCAGTAATATCTTTGCATCTGTGCTCTCTAGGCAATTAATAATGTTTGAAAATAAAATGAAAACAAAGTTGTTAAAGACAAGTATTTATTTAACATTAATCATTAATATGTTTCAGTTGTAAAGACTTACTTGCACAAATCTAAGAACATCTGATACACGTTACAAATTTGTTAGAACTCTTTTATTTTAGGTATTTTATCATGCAGCACCATAGGTTCAGTCAGCTTACATATCCATCATTCAGTAGTTCATTTACTCCCGCATCAATATCTAAGAGTAATTATAAATGCCCTATTTAGCTGTCTACTATGTCATGCTGTAAATCTTAATTTTTGAAATAAAATTTCTTCAATAACTAGGATCAAATAAAGAGAATTGCTTATTATTTTAAATTACAAAAGCATTATTGTTGCCTTTGTCTTATTAACTTAATTATTGCTTACTTTGTGTTAATTGTAAATTGATCATAGACACCATTTAATCATGTTTTTATAAATCTCTTTATTATATGTATTTTTTAATTACTGCCAGAGTAGCATTTTGCAAAATCTATAACAAATTGATAGCTTATTATGAGCTTTCACCTCTATTACAAACCAAACATGTTCATCGTCATTTTCACTCTTAACATCCCCAGTCTTAAACCTATGACAGTTGCATTGTAATGTAGTGAGGGAACACTAGCATCTCATCAAACATTAAACACAAGCACTCCGCTATGCTCAAGCTTTGTTTTTTCATTTACTTAAATATAATTGGGTTTATATCTGGTTTAATTAGTATTTATTTGGTGATGTCCATCTTGAGGACAGTGGACAGTTTCCTTAAGAATCTATATCTTTTGCTAGCTTACATATTGAAAATGCCAACAATTTGTCTTCAAAATTGTATGATCTTCCATAACATTTATGTTATACTGTACTTACTAAACCATTAAGGGTAATTAACTGCATATTCAGGAATATGTGGTGTAAAAGTCAAAGGTATCAAAGTTTTATTAAATATTTTTTCTTGGTATTCTTTTGATGCTTTATATGTCTCTTTTCCACAATTTTAAGATTGATAATAATTTCACAAATTGTTTGTAAAGTTGTATTATGTAAGTACGTTATAATATATAAAATGCTTATTTTGAAAGAAATATTATACAGATCACATATAAACAATGATATAGTGGGTATAAAGTCACTTTTGTAAATTGTTTGTATTTTTAAAAGTGTACTTATTACACATATTTAAAAAAAATGTTATGTAACCAAAATATGATAACGTTATCAAGTACATATTTTAAAGATTAATAATGCTTAATGATTTTTATTTACGCGAACACTACACATTTAAATAAAACTAGTTTTACGGATTTTATCGCGTATATTAACTTATTTTATACGTGGGTAATCTTTGTTTCCAGAGCACGAGGGATCTTGACAGTAAACACCTGGCTGCTGAGCCCAACACGTCAAGCAAGTTTTGCACGACAAGCTTCGGGTCCCGCGCCTCACGTCAAGAGAACGAGTGAAGGGCCATGTCGAGCGAGTGCCTGCTGTACTGCCATATGTCAGAGGTGTCACTGACAAGATTGGCTACATATCAAGCCGCCGAAGAAGATTAGTCAGTTTTACCATCAGTTGGTGCATGTCCCTCTGCAAGATGCAGGAGTGCATAAGCTTGATTGTGAATGTGGTCTCTTATATAGGACAAACTAAAGATCATAAAAACCATGTTAAAGAACACATATAGCTGATGTGAAGAATCGACGCTCCGGGAAGTCTGCAGTCTGTGAACATGTACAGGATCGCCCTGTCACTACATTAGATTTGATAGACCACAAACTGCTAAAGAACACCGATTCCTCCAAGGATGATTCGCGAGGCTATTGAAATCAAAAACATCCTAATTTCATAGAGAAGATGGTTAGTATGCACCATCTGCTTGGGATCCTATAATTAATAAAATTAAATCCCAACCCAAGCATACAACTGCAAGACTTCAAGATACTGTGTGTTCATACTGCGTAGATCGGAACAAAATTAATAATTTTAATCTGGAGGTAACGTGGTTAACTATGACATTGGGACGTCAAATACCTCAGTCCCCCGTGACCATGGGTGCTGTAAAGTACTCGAAACGTCGGGAATATAAAAAAGTTAATACGCGATAAAATCCGTAAAACTAGTTTTATTTAAATGTGTAGTGTTCATGTAAATATAAGAAATCATTATGTAAACCAGTACGGACTGGTAATTGCAAATAA